>JACDOX010000180.1:548836-684306 GCA_014549065.1 Cardinalis cardinalis
ACAGACACTGTAACTTCAGGGAACACTGGTTTCTAATGTTTGGCTCAAAGCAGGTCAGAGAAAAAGTACCAGTGCTACAAAGGGCACCACAATGGATTTCTGAAGGTTTGGCAATTTCTGAGCCAASGTTTTATGTTTTGGTTTTGTTTTTAAAATGGAAGAAGCACTTCAGAGTACAAGTTCAGTGTTCACTGTGGCCCCCATGCTCAGACACTGRTCCTGGTGATAACAGATCATTCCCTGCTTGGTGATAAGGCCAGCAGTTCTCCAACCCAGCATCACTGCTGCTGGGCCTAAACTGCATGGCTTTAATCCATCACCCCCTTGGCAAACTGCTTTGTTTGGTCTGCACAGCTAAAAACATTCCACACCACTTGATTTTTTTAATCTAAAAATTTGTTCTACTGTCTCAAGTTACGTTCTGTAAATAATAAGCAGCCCTGGTGAAATCCCAAAAGCTGCAGATTTGTCAAGCAGAGCGGGCAGCAGTGCCCACATCTGGCTCCCATTAGCCAGGCACTCAGCAGATCTGCTGATTCCTTTTTAATAAGCACACAAAAGCAATCCCAGGCAGGAATGGCACAGCAGGGAATGGTGCTGCTGGATGGAGGCACAAAGGGCTGGGAGAGGGTGTTGGGAGGTTGGGATGAACACTGCAGCCCTGCCCTGCTCCCAGCTGAGCACTGGAGCTCCCACTCCAGCTGACTCTGCTCACTGGAACCAGTGCATGGCATCAACTGCCTGGCATTTGCTGAGCAGTTCACAGAATCCTTGGAATTCAGCTGGCCAGGYTTAACCAGAAGTTTTGTAATCAAACACATCACCAACCTGATGAAGGAAGTGGTCAGATATCAGTGGGGATAATTATTGACCAACTTAGGTTGAGAAAACTCTCCAAGAGACATCACATGCTTTCCAGAATCACCTGTCCTTGTTCCTTCACCCCATTTTCACCCCTATCAGGCACCCACCCCACCAGGATCCCACCATCAGCTCTGTAATCCTGCAGATCAGGATCTGTGATCCCTGCAGAGGTGCATAAATACACTGTGGTTTTGAGAACAACAACTCTTACTTATCTCTGATGGTCTCTTGGACCTAAAAAGTTTCCCTGAATTGTACCTTGAGTATCTTGACAAAAACATTAAGAAATAAAATTTAGAAGGCCTCAAATTTTGTATATCCAAAGAGGTTGTTCTGCTAAAACAAACCATCCCTATTCTAAAATGATTTAGAAATTATTTACAAATTTACATCTTTCAGTTTCCTCAGTATCACACCCAGAGTAATTATTCATCATGATACAACTTCRGGAAATGTAGCAACTTCTGAGAAAAACCAACAAAACCCCATGACCAACACAGTAATCACTGGATTTCATTTAAAACGTGTATCTGGGGGATTTCTCATCTGGGTAAGGGAACAGCAGTGGCAACCACAGATGTGTTCAAAAACCCAGCCTGAGCATGCACATCCCAAATCCTTCACTGTTATTTTGGTTTTTAAGTTAAGTTTTTTGATGTTTACATTTTTGTAACAAACTTTTTAATGCACTTTGTGTAAATGACTTATTGTTTTGTATTTTTTTTACRGAAGAAGAGAAATTTGATGGACTGCTGGTTTGTTTAGGGTCATTGGGAAAGTAGCACTGTCATCCTCCTATCCACTGTCACTTTTGGAAATCTATAAATGTYAGAAGTTAAACTTTCCTCTTTYTTACCTTAGAGAGCTGCGTGTCCTCGTTGTTTTATTTCGTGTCCTGTAGTGACACTGCACAAACAACAGCTCTAAGTGCAAGGAGATGGAATTCTGGCMCCAATGAATGGACCAGGCTCCTCAYRGRCTTGACCTGCTGCAGCCAAGCCCCCCCTGGGGCTCCCTCCCAAGGGATCCCTCAGCCCCAGGGCTCCCCCCAAAACTCTCCAGGATTCATTTCCTTTAGCCAGGCCCAGTTCTTGCTGCCAAAACTTCAGCAACTGTCACCAGCAAAGGTCCAGTCTCACCAGTTTGTTATCCCAGCCCAGTTAAGCAGTAACTTGCTGGTTCTGGTACAGATAAAATTCAGGGTTTTCATTGTAAACTCTTTTTTTTTTTTTTTTTTCAGGTTTGCATTAAATTTAGTGCCTGCTCTGGGCTGTAGCTTGGCATAATGAGTTTCAGCCTGGCAATGATTTTTATCCCCTTGAAATCATTATAAAACAATCTTAATTCAAACAAAGGAAAATGGCAGGTAATGTAAGACACAATTCAAAAGCTGCTAGTATTTTCAAGAAACAATAAAATCAAACTATTGCTGGCTCTGAAAAAAGTCTGCTTCCTAAATACAGGGAGTGCTTTGTCTGMGGAGGCTTCAGACATTAGAAGTGACGTGATCTGGCAAATTAAGGGAGGAATAACCTCTATCTTCTACCATAAAACCCACAACTAAAATATCTGGTACACTTGTTTGAGTTCCAGACAGACCTGGACCTGCAACCTTCCATGAGGATCACCACCCCATGCACATGATTTCCATGAAATGCAGAATGAGGACAGTGCTTGTGCCACAGACATGATGGGAGGACACTGTGCAAAGCACACTTGGGAGTGCCAGAACCAATTAAATGCTGAACAATGTATGCCTTAAAAATGGAGCTGAAAACTCAGCCATCACAGAGACAAACTCAATGCTGCAGCCATAGCCTGAGAACCCATGGGTAACAAATGGAAACAAACGTGTGCCACTTCTAATGGGGTCTGTAGTGCACACTGCAYCTCTGCACAGCACTACAAATCCACTATTTCCACAATTCTTTCCTCACAGATGCACTTAACTTTGTTTCATGTGCTGAAGCCATGTGATGAGCAGGAATATTCCCTGAATTTACTGAACAGAAGGGGAGAGACAGCAGGTTTTTGATGTGCCAGTTCTCAGCGCCTGAGAACATTTAATGCCTTGGGCCYAATTACAGGAAAACATGTGGCAATCCAGATTCACTGCTCCCTGGTGATTCTACTGCTGCTCTGTTTCAAGGGCAGTGCAGTTGCCTCCCATCCTGTGCTGGACTTTGGGGTGCAGTCACTGATCCCAGAGATCCAGCAAAGCTCTGCCAYGGGATTTTGTGGAAACCCAGAGCACGGAGAACATTTCTGTGTCTGCTCTGGGGTGCCCTGACCTTGACCCTCATTCATGGAGAAAGTTTCCCAGACTTCAAGATAGACTGGAATCCACAAAAGTGTGAAATAGATTCTAGAGAGCAGTGTAGGTGCATCACTTGGTGAGAAATTGAGGTTTTGGGGTTTTTAGTATGTTGTGGATGGCAGCAAGATGGAGGGCACAGGGTGCTGTCCTGGGTTTCTTCTTCATGCTTCTTCTTCATGGGTTTGGGTGGTATTTTGTAATTGGGCAGAAAAGTCTGCATTGCAGCTCTGTGGGATCAGTTATTGGGTTGAATGGGAAAATATTCCAGGTGTCAGCTCTTAATTGGAGAGTTGAGTCTTAAAAGCYCTTGTACCAAGAGATTGTTGGCCGTTTTTGTGGTGCTTTTCCAGCGTGCCGAGCCTGGCGTGGACAGCATGCAAAACTTAAGATAATAAACAAGAACCTGAAGACCCAAAGAATCCAGTGGGTCTCTCTTTCCTGACACAAGACCACTCCAGGAGGGTCTCCCCAAACAGGGGAGGCCCCTGGGAGGACCCAGCCAGAGGCCCTGAAGTCGGGGAATCAACAACAGGTACCCGGCAGGATCCACTGGCTGGTCCCAGCACAGATGCTGTTAAGGTGTGTTAAAATGCACACATGGTGCAGTCAGTTGAGTGCTGGATTTGGCATCAGAACATCTCAGTTAGATGCAAGAATGTGTAAAATCACGGGCCAGACAGCTCCCTGCTGACTGCACATCTGAGGAAGCTCATATGCGCCGTTTATTCCAGCAAACGCATGGAATATATTGTGCTTGTTAAACGTGTTCCCAAAATGCTAGTTTCAGGCAGAAACATGCAAATAAATGGTGCCTAGGGTTAAAACCTCCCACTTACAGTTAAATCCCTCCTCTTTGGAGGGATCTCCCAGCTCAGATGCTGCAGACCTTTAGCTGACCCGACATGCCTTTAGGAGAGTACAGCATGCTCAAGGAGCAACTGTTTATCATGGAACTTGCTCCTGCCAGTTTCTTGGAGATAGAGCTTTTCTCCCCCTTGCCTTTTCCTTTCTACACCAGATAAAAACAAAATTAAGAATTATTCCCTGGGTTTGCARTTGTACACAACCTCATCAGGCTCCAAGCTCAAAAGGAATTGAGAAGAGATTAATTAAGACACAACTTAATTGTGACATCCATATTACAAATCCAGCATGTGGACAAGGTGTATGAGCTTGCAGTATAGACAAAGCACTGACACCAGCTGCACTCTGGGCATTAACTTCTGGCACTTGCCCCACCTGTGCCTGTAACAGCTGGGCAGCAAAACTCACACTTTCTCAAGCACTTTGGRAACATCAAGCTTAAGAATTTGACAAAACATAACACTGCCATCCCAGCTTCCAGTTCCCCCCAGACTCCTCCTGTACTGATTACAGGGATGAAAGCAGCTGTCACCTTAAAGGTTTCTTGTCAAACCAATGTGTTGAAAAATGCTCCCATTCACCTCCTGACTCGATGTAAAATATGGTTCTCAGCAGGGATTTCCTGCAAACACCTGACTGAGAACAGGAGCTGAGCATGCCTTAGTGAAACCAAAGTGCCCAGGACCAGAACACTGCTCAGCCCCAGGGCACTGTGTGAGGGTTTAAAATATTAAATACTGTCTGCTGCCAGGCAGGACATAAGAGCATTGCTCTTATGTCTGTGCCCATGGAATCTCAGACTGATTTAGGCTAAAAGGGCCCTTAAAGCTCAYCCTGTTCCATCCCCTGCCATGGGCAGGGACACGTTCCACTGTCCCAGCTGCTCCAAGTCCAGTCCAAGCTGGCCTTGGACACTGCCAGGGATGGGRAGTCACGTTTATAATGGTCCCATCAATGCTGGTCAAGAAATATCCACTTGTAGCAAATACAAACAAGGTCACTTCAAGTGTAAAATACTTCAATCTAACAGAAATGTTTCCACATTGTATTCCTGTCTTTCTGGGAAAGGAAATCTACTTGGGGAAAAAAAAACCCACATCAGAGGCCCTGCCCAACAACAGGACAGTGACTGGTTCTGCATGAAGGACTCTGTCAATCAATTCTAATTACTGGTTGTTTCTTCTCTTTCCAACCCTCCTTTTATATTTCTCAGTTACTACAACTAGGGCTGCAACAGGCACAGCTCTAGCACAAACCTCACCCAACAAAAAGCTACTCACGAGGTTTGTTTTGATTTTTAAAGTTTGCAGTTGCAAGAACAATTCAGATCAACTGGCTGTACTTACAAAACTGATAAAGAGCATTCCACATGTTAACAGCAACATTAGGTGAAAAAATTATCTATAAAAATACCAGCCACATGCTAAATGAGGTGACATCAAGGCAATAAATAGCTCCATCTGTATGAAAGAGTTTGCAGAACAACCCAGAAGACATCTCTGAACAAAAAAGTAACTATGGATGAAGTAGTGCTGAAATAAAAGCGAGTTGGATTTTTTTTTTCCAGCTAAAAAAAAAAAAAGATCAGTTTTACATATTTTTCCACGATCACTTTATAAATCTGCTGCACATTAGAAATCAGACACACATGTACATTTTCCACAAGTACGGCAAGTTGAAGGTTTACATTTTAATAGCAAAGTGCCTATTTGTGAATGGCAGCAGTGTATATTACAGGCAGTGTGAGAGGGTTAAACAGGACAGCCTCGACTCTTTATAAACTTTTGCCCTCTGGATATGTACTCATTGGCTGCTGTACAAGACTCGAGCTGTATTACACGCCTTAACGATATGGTTCAACTGTCGGTCAGGCTCGGGGCTGGCGCTGGGCCAGACCGCAATCAATGGGACACAAACCTCCCCCTTTCAGATCATCACGAAGGCTCACATTATCTCCTTTTTGTCGTGCTGGTTAAATTTATGGAGCAGAACCCCGAAGCTGCATTCCTTGGCCTGGGCCGGCCCACGCGGGCCTCCCTTTGTTTGGTACTGTAAGGAGCGTGCTTTGGAGGATTGCGGGGTTGTTAGTTCAGGCACTGACTGTTTGCTCATGACTGAAATGAAAAGAGTTCAGGGGAAGGGCAAAAGGACAGCACAAGTGTAAAACCCCATCCCAGCAGGCCCTGGGCTCCCATCTACCGCTCCGGCCTGGGACTGAACACAAAACCTGACGCTGATGACAAAGGGGAGAGTGTCTGCTAACAGGTAAGCAGCCCCTCCACACCTGGGCAGCACCTCTGCTCTGCTGCTTCCAGGCCAGCCTGTAACTGCTGCATGTAGGCATCCCAGTTGGTTTTTTTGGGTTTGGACTGAAGGCACTTGAGACAGTGATTTGTGTTCAAACTCAAGTGGTTTTATTTTTATTATTTTATTTTTATCATTTTTTATTAGTAAAACACTCTCATCATTGTGAGTTTGGCAGCTYTTCATTAGAAGGCACAAAATGCCTACTAATTTCTTGTTACAAGGTTTTTTAACACTAAACTATTTGATTAAGAACTGACRCCTGGATTATTTTCCCTTTTAACCCAATAACTGATCCCAAAGAGCTGCAATGAGGACTTTTTTGCCTAATTACAAAATACCACCCAAACCCATGAAGAAGAAGGAAGAAGCAGCATGAAGAATAAACCCAGGACAACACCCTGTGCCCTCCATCTTCCATCCACAACAAACTAAAAACCCCAAAACCTCAATTTCTTACCAAGTGATCCACCTGCACTGCTCTCTGTAATCTATTTCACACTTTTGTGGATTCCAGTCTATCTTGAAGTCTGGGRAACTTTCTCCATGGATGAGGGTCAGAGTCAGTGCTGCCCTGGGGGTCAGGGCACCCCAGAGCAGACACAGAAATATTCCCAGTGCCCTGGGYTTCCACAGCTACATCAATTTGAACCTTGACTAAGCTGTCTTAAAACACTGCTTAAAAGGGGTATTAGTTTTAAAGCAGTGCTGTATGTCTTTGTTTGAAAATATAACCCATCAGTGCAAACAGCCACACAGTTTAGCATTTCCACCACTTCAAACACATGGAGTAGCCTCAGAAAAGCTGATATTTATGATGTAACAAGAAATTCTAATAGGACACAAAATTACTGGACATACAGTATGGAGAAGATGTGTCAGTTCTTAACTGGATAGTCTTAAAAGCCCTTGTACCAAGAGATTGTTGGCCATTTTGTGCCTYCTAATGAAAAGCTGCCAAACTGATGGTTGTGAGACTGTTTCACTGATAAATAATAAACACCTGAGTGTGAACATGAACTACTGTCTCAMGTGCCTTCAATGTAGACCCAAAGAAACCCACAACTGGGACCCCCACACTTTCCTGCTATTTTTATGAAGTGAAAATCCTAAAAAAGGGCCAGAAGAGATGATGAAAACTCACAGAATGTGTATGAGATGGTTGTCAGTGCTGGGGCCTGAGCCTGACACTGGCCACAGCCTGCAGGGCTGTCCTGGTACATCCAGCAGACAYTGCTGGCCTGAATAAAGCCTTTGTTCCTTCCTGCTGGGCAGATGCTCCCAACTTATCCCACCTCATTGTGAGCAGGCAGATCTGTGAACTGGAACTGCAAATACTTCATGGCCCAATCTTTGATGACTTTTAGTTGGYTCTGCTGATGGTCATGCATGAATATATATTTTTTCTTTTCCAAAGACTCTCCAATTCTATTCTAGGAGGCACCAATGCAGACTAATTAAATCTGCAGCTCTCTGGAACTGTTTCCCACAAGGCAAGTGCTACACAGAATACACCAAGACAGCAGTAACCTTGAGCAGAGATGCTGTGATCTAAAAATCACAGTAATGCCAGAAAACAGGAAACACACAAAACACTAAGAAGTGTTCCTTTTACTTTTTGGCCTTTGTGTCCTAGARCTTTGGATGAAATAGAAGTTAGACAGAATATGCAGGCTCTAGAAATACAAGTATTTCTAGAAGACATAAAACTTTCTCCCTGTCTAGCTGCATTCAAGTTAACAGTTAAATATTGTGAAGTGGGCACAAAGAATAAGAATTCCACTTTGTGTAGCAATATTTCATGTCACACAAAATTTAAGTAGTAGAATAAAKCTGTAGTAAATCCATCAAAGGATTTATCTGCTCTTTGCAGAAAGAAGTTCATAATTGCTTCTATTTCTGATGGACTATGCCAGGCCAACATTACAGTGTCCTGAATTTAAGTGAAYTGGAAAACATTAGTCACCTGCTAAAAATGTCTGTGTGCCCCAAGAAACTTTCCCATGGCCTCCAGAAGTGTGGCACTGGAAAGGGAGCAAGTTCTGAACTGACAGTGTCTGTGTTCAGCCAGCTCTCCTTTCCTACCTGACCAGACTCGTGCCACACAATGCATCTCCCTCATTAACTTGCACTTTTCCAGAGCACTTAGTGCACACAGGAACATCAATCTGAATCTGAACCCAGATTTCTGCACTGAACCCAGCCCAGGCAGCAGCTTAACAGGAGCTGGGCATGGCTCACATGGYTCACACCACCTTTCCCCAGGGATGGAAATGCAGCTGCCCTTACTTGGAACATCATGGCACTGCTAACATGGCACATGTAACAACATGGCACTAATGAAAGAAGAATGTAAACCACAAAATCCAGTTGGACAGGGACTGAGCACAGGAGGTTGGGCTGACAATGAGGAAAAGCCCATGGCTACAGCTGTGCAACAGGGAGAGGAATGGACAAATGTGCTCAAAGAAAACAGATTATCATGAAGGCCTGCTATCCCACTGGGAAAAAGAAGAAAGGATATGAAGGAAATCACGCTGCTCAAGTAATTTATTGATTAGACTGAAAAATACATTTTCTCTCTGGCTTCTAGGAAAATCTTAGGAAGGGCTTATCAGGATAATAGCAACATCCCCTTTTCCAGAAGGGCCCATACTGACTGACATTATTGTGAAGACTTATAAAGTCAGATCTAGATCAAGTCCAAGGTCAGGACCAAGWCTGGAGCACATACAGAAGTGTAAAGGTTCAAACAAAATGGATCTGTTAAACCTGAGAACCTCATGGCAGTATGCTGGCCGAGTTGGTCTCCATACAATTAGGTATTCATTTCCTACTTCTGCTCAGTGTCACTGATACTCCTGCTCTCAACCACACTGCTTCTGAGTTCACAATGCAAATCACAGCTAACAGAGAGATGGATGCAAAAAGGCAAAAAAAAAATTCAGTTACAATCATCTGCTTTTGACATTGCATCAAACTTTGCCACCTCACTGCACAATGCCAATGATGAGCAAAGGAACAACTAGCACAGGTTGCTGCTTTCCACATGAAGTACATTTAAAAGAATAAATATTTACATAACCATTTTCTCTGACCATTAATGGCTTTCSAATCTCAAACTGTTCTTTACTAATAACAGTCTAGTTCATGGACAGAATTAATCAGAATTGAGGAGGTCACAGAGTTAGCTACTTCTAATTTTCACATTGTGACTCAGAAAAGAACACAAACTCTTGCAGCAACAGTCCAAGAATAATCTTAAACTTGCACTGATCTGGCAGAAGCCTGAGAGAAAGCCATAAAGGCACTTTCCTGCACTACTTGTTAGGTTAGACACATATCTAAATATAAATGTTCTTTACTTGTGCTGCACCAGGACGTAAAACACGTTTCTAGGCAAGAGCTCTCCAAGCATATCCAGAGACATAACAGCTTTCCTGTTTTGAACTGGGCTTTAAAAACTTTTGGCAGCATATGAAAAATATGGAAATAATCAGAACTGTTGTATGTGACACTGGAGTACTTGGAACACATAAAACCCTCTCACTAAAGGTATMGAATCATAGGCATTAACTGTTTATAAATTAGATCTATGCTGTACTTCCAGCAACTGCTTTATGCTCYCTTCTGCATTAAATTTAGAAGTAGTAGGGCATCTTTATGATTAAATAGTAAGTATAAGATTAGCCTTGAAAAAGTCCAGCCTAAAGTCATATTAAAAAAATATTTTCTTGCCCTTTAAACCAGTCACTTTTGAAAGTACCCTTTAAGGTCTAAAGCCTTCATCTGTGCCTCAGCCATGCTGCTCTTGCTCCATGTTCCCAACATATGGCATGTGCCAGCTGCAGGAGTTCCAATGCAAATCAACACATCTGAAGACAAAAAACTCATGTCCATGTAGCCTGATCACAGGAACACATGATGCAGACTGTTCCATTCCATTCAAGAATTCGATGAAGTGGATTTGCTGGAATTAGACTATGTCTTTTAGGAAAGCYAACAGCCTCAATTAAAATTCTTCATCCCACTCAAACTTGATCCAATGGTTAAAGTCAAGCAGCTGAAAYTCAGAGCTTTTTTTAAAATTCAACCATGTAATTAGAGAATTGCAAGGGGCCTATAATTTACAGTTACGTATCCTGCTATTTAAATGCAACTTGCAATTAAATGGCTGAGTCAGCTTTGCAGCAGCACCAGAACGTGCACAGGTCAAACAGCTCTTGTCACACTCATGAACTCAGTCCTCAGGTGTTGGAATGTTGGGGGACACCAGACAGATGATGGACTTTGGACCTGGTTACATAACAGATTTGGTAACAGGATGCCTTGGTAAAAGCAAACAGAACTTTGAAAATTAGACCTGGATTGCAAGAAGATTCAATCAAACGGGTTTACYGGAAAAAGAAAATCCCATTAAACTCTGCAAGCAAGAGATGTTGTTATATGCATAAGTYTGTGTATGTGATTTTAACCTAATCATTGCAGTACACATTACTRGTCTCCCTGAAACAGTGTTTGTATCCCACAATAAAATCAGATTCTGATCACCACGTCAGTCTCCCCATCTCTCTCCATTGCTGACACTCAGGTGTTCAAAACTCCACTGGAGCTCAGCTCCGGCCATGCACTGCCAGTCCCATCCATCAGGGAAGACTGCTCTTGTGTGCTGAGCTGGGAAGAGCCTCCAWGGCCCAGCAGGCTCCAAGCAGAGCCAGCAGCTCAGGCTTGGAACGTTCTTCTCCTGCCATTCCAAACCACACATACTTGAGCAGTGACAAACGCGGCGGGGGGACAGCGGGACACGGCAGCCCAGAAAACAGACAAACCCTGGGTCCTGTGGGGCTTTTTAAACCCCCAAAAGAACAATCTGGCTCCTTCACTATACAAGCACATAAAATCCACACACCAAACAAAACGTGAATGCAAGGTTGCTTACAGATGGAGGTGGCATTTTGGTCCCACCTCCCCTCACACCCCTAACATTATCTACATATTCTCAAGTACATTTTTTCAGCTAAAAAAGGTTTTGATCAGACTTTTGTAGACTGGAGAACTGTAGTAACTTAGTAACCTGAGAAAGGCTGGGGCTTTTTTCACATTTTTCTTTTCCTTCATCATGTAAAAGGTTGTTGGGTCAGAAACTTAACAGACTGTGTGCAGACACTAAAATCATTTCACAATACTCATCTGTGACAACAGGATTTCAAAATCTAGGGGAAGCAAAAACATGGTTCAGCTCATCTGTCTTAACCTCTTAACTGACAGTTAACAAGGCAAAGAGAAATATTTCCCAAAGGAAACACAAGCCCAAGATCAGGCTGCTTGGAGATCTTGCCCCCTCTCCCCCAGCTGCCGTCCAGTTTGCAACTGTTCATAACATTTACTGTGTACAGGCTGTATCTCACAGAAGCATGTCAAAACATGAATTTTAAGAATATGTTTCTTCAAATTACAGTAGACACACAGCTCAACCAGAAATCCAGCTAACAGCATAGACAGGTGTGCTTCTCCTCACCTTTACATGAATCAGTCAACCTGCACAGTCACAAAATTAAGACATGCACAAGTGAAACACTGAATTTTCTCAGGGATGCACTTTGATTTCTCAGTTTATTTTGTGCATGCAAATACACTCACTAAATTGCAATCCTTGACCTCTGGGTTTTACAAATCAGGRTAAGTCCCAAATATGTTAAGACACACATGTACAAACTTCCATTTTCAAAACAAAGCCCTCCTAAGGTAATTCTTCAGGCTTCCTGCACCTCACTCACTTCATCAGACTTATTGTTTACTGAAACCCTGATGTAGACCCTTCAGAATTCCAAGAGTGGCATAATAAAACACAGGAAATGGAAAAGCCAAATGGGAAGACAAAACAAGCAGAAAACCCAACATCTTTCAAACMTTTTTCTCCAAGCTTTCTGCCAACAAAACCTACTTAGGGCTTTCTTTCACTTCAGCACACAGGTCTCATGTACATGAACTTCTTGGCACAGTAATACAAAGCAAACTCTTGGCCACAAAGAGCACAAAGACTTCTCTCAGAGCAGCCCTTTCAGAAATTGGCCCTTCCCCTCTGCCACACTCACAGTCAGCRCTAATAAACACTTACTTGTTTTAAGGAAAATCATCATTACTTTGCTGAGCCCACATTACAACAGTAACCGACCACAGGAAGAAGATAAAGCATCTGTCCTGATGTGCTGACAGCTCACAGCCACAGGAGCAYGGGCACATGCACCTAAGGGCACACAGTCACCCCCTTTCATAACTGAGAACTCTGAACTGAATAAAAATTAAAACATACTGGCACTATATTGATGACAGAGCTCTTCAAATGTTTCARTAACTTTTTCTACAGTAAAATGGGAGCTGGAGGTAGAGCAGGAAGAACTTCAACTCTGTGAGGATTCAGTAGTAGCAGTTTAATTTTTAGCCTTTCTAATAATTTTGCTTCATCTAATGGTGTAGGTTAATAATTCCTACTTGATGTTGCAGCTTTTCCAGGCGAATTTCACTCTTGTTAAAATTTCAACAAATGCCATCTATTAAACAAAAAGCAAATGGAACRCAATGGGCTGGTAACAGCTCATATTAATTCTGCTTATTGGTGCTTTGCCTGAGGAAAGATAATCAGTTCAGAAGTTGCAGCAGGCATTAATAGACAGTTTTAGAGTATTATTGATTAGAAATCCCAGCTGGGGGCTGACCTGGGGCCGCTCAGGGTCGTGGTGTCCCTCAGCGCCTGCGCGGTTTCCGAGGCGAAGTCCAGCGCTCCGGCCACGGGTTTGGTGACAGTGCCCACCAGCCCCTTGCCCAGGCCAGATATGAAACCACTGACCCCTCCTTCTGTTTTCACACCTTCCACTGTCGATGTTATCACACTTGTCAATCCTCCAACGATGCCTGGCAAAGACAAGAGCAGCRGAGAAGTCCAAAATTATTGGCTCTAGAACTTACAGAACCTCATCCACCTGGTGCTCTCTGCTATTGCATCTGGGGGGGTGCCCTGACAAAGGAAGGAATGATGAGTCTGATTCCATGTTCTCAGAAGGCTAATTTATTAATTTTATGGTACTATATTATATTATATTAAAGAGTGCTATACTGAACTATACTAAAGAATACAGAGAGGATACTTACAGAAGGCTAAAAAGATAATAATGAAAACTCCTGACTCTTTCCAGAGTCCTGACACAGCTTGGCCCCAATTGGCCAAAGAGTGAAAACAACTCCCAGCAGAATCCAATGAAACAATCACCTGTGGGTAAACAATCTCCAAACACATCCCAAAGGAGCAAAACACAGGAGAAGCAAATGAGATAATAATTGTTTTCCTTTTTCTCTGAAGCCTCTCAGCTTCCCAGGAGAAAAATYCTGGGTGAAGGGATTTTTCAGAAAATGTGAATGCCACACTCTGCCTACACAGTTTATTGTGCATTTAATTTAATACACAAACTCAATTACATTAAGCAATAACTTTATACTTTGTATATGTAGTATTGAATTTTTTTAATATTTGTGCATTTAATTTAATACACAAACTCAATTACATTAAGCAATAACTTTATACTTTGTATATGTAGTATTGAATTTTTTTAATATTTGTGCATTTAATTTAATACACAAACTCAATTACATTAAGCAATAAYTTTATACTTTGTATATGTAGTATACATATGCGTATGTACAGATCATATTATCCCACAGAAAAATATTTAATTAATCRTTAAATATGTGTATTTAAAAGTATTTCTATACTGGTTCATTTCCAGCTGCACTTACACCCAGAGTCTTCAATTATTGCACAGGTTAAGTGGTTACTTAGGATATGATAAAATTCCATCACCACAAAAGCTGCTACAATTTGAGACAGTAAACAACAGAGTGCATTTCTCCACTGGATGAAGTTAATTATTTTAAACTGGYATTTTAAATGTCTTTAAAGTCAGTTTAAGTGAGTTTAACTGTGATGCTGCTGACAGACATTTTTGTGCACGTTTCCCTTACAGAGAACTCCAATGCTCTGAGAAATCAAGCACCTACTGAGGTTTCAAAAGACTTGGAACAGCTCACATTATCTGAGAACACACTTTGGAGATTTCACATCTCCATGACTAAAATATCAGTTTCTAGTGCCCTGGCTCAAGCACTCACCTGCCCAGCTTCCAGCAGCCCAGGGCTCCTCTGAGGTCTGTAAGTCAAGAACAGACCAGGCAGATCTAAACTGCCAAACTCAAGAAGCACAGAGTATTTAAATCTCTCCTCTTGAGTAACTATAGTTTATGATTAAATCCTGTCTGTTGAAATGTAGTAATTAGCAGTTCCTTTATTTTTAAAAAAAAACTGAATGGGAAGCATTTAAAAATGCCACAGACTTAGGACTAGAAGAGTCACACTAATTACTGGATAATACAACACAGTGAAGTGCTTTTATAATGGACTTTTCAGCAGAGATTCAGATAATTTGGATTTCCTGTGTTTCTACCAATTTATGGCAGACTGTTCAGCACATTAGTGTGAGAGGAACCTTTCATGATTCATTTCACACCTACACAGTGTCTCTGTGTGACCAAAGTAAAAGGACTTTTCTCAGCATAGAAAAGATCCTCTTTTAGTCAAAGCCAAATCAGCTTTGCACAGGCTGCAACAGTTACATTTAACATTTAAATAACTGAGCCAAGATGATGCAAAATATAAATATTTGATTTAAACTTGGCTTGTATTGATTTAACCTTCTTCAACAGATAAATCATGAACTAAATCGATGTGAAGTTCTGGCCAAATTAAAACTAGTCCACTACCCTTTACACAAATAAATGTCTYCAGTTCCTAGTGCACTGAAAAAACCCACAAAATAACCCAACTGGTGAAATGTAACTTTAAACTGATGTACTGATTCCAAGGAAACTCAGCTTTCTGGAACTAAAAGCAAATACAAGAAAGCTATAACCTAGCCATACTAATTTTTTTTTAATGTCTGGCCCTCAAAAAAACTTTCTGTGGGTATTTCATGCCTCTACAAAGAAATGGATGTTCTGGATGAACTTTCTTTGTAATTTTCATTTTAATTTGCAAAAAATGCTTTTACTTGGAGKTACATGTGAAACACCCTGAATATTAAATGCAGTTTCTGTTGACTTGAAGACCAAACAATGCCCCCACGCTGACCYGCAGCACTGAAATTCAAGCATAAAGCCTCTGACAGCTCCACTGCCCAGGCTTCTAGCAGTAACACCCACTGTTCTCTGCAATCTGATCATGCCTCTCAAGAGAGAAATGAGTTAAAATTACAGCTAAGGGTTACCATGTGCGAGGCCATGGATTCCAGCTACAAGGTGCTCTCCGCTGGTTGCAGCATGATACCGGATGTATTCCCGCTCCGTCTGGTGCCTGTTATCCATCATCTTTCCCAAACCATCCGACAAAGTCCCAGCAAACTGCAAGAGAAGACCATTTCTGTTACTGGAAGAACAGAAGCTGTTTCTCCTAAGTAGCTTYACAGCAGAAAATTCCTGGATCCTACTTGTGAAATGCACAATTCTACGACTCATTTTGATACATAACAGAATCCGTCCCAGCCTTTTGCCACAGAGAAAGCTCAGCATTGTATCAACAGGTGCAACTGGAATCCTGAGGTGACAAGGAGGTGCCCCAGCTACTGTGGCCAAGCCAAAACAAACCAAGTCTGTAAAAGATGTACCAAAAGCAATGCCCATGACTCAACTGCAACCCCTCAAAACCTAAAACAAATGTTATTTAGACATAAAGTTTTTCCTCTGCAAAGATATGTGCAAAGCTTCAGGGTAAATATGCCTGTCATGAAACTACAACATTTTTAAGAGCTAATTAAATTATTTTCAGTAACTCAGGGTAGAAGTGGCTGTGCTGTAGGAGGAGTGGAAGCCAGGCAACACTCATGGCACAGTGGGGAGATCCCTGACAGGATTCCCAGATGTGCTGGAAGTGTTGTCCTGGYTTAAAGGACAGGTATCTGCCAAGGAAGGCAGGAATTGGAGAATGCAACACTCCCTTCCCTCTAAATTATAACTTGGAAATGACTGGACTTTCAGGAAAAGATACAGTATACTAGCATATCTTTTGCCTCTCACTATCATTTCTTAGGCAACAAATGGGAGAAAATTCCCTGAGAGAAAGAAAAAAAAAAGAAAGAAGAAAAAATCCTAACCTCCAGCAAGTGTCCACAGGTACCAAACCAAAAGCTCAGGGGTAACCCTGAGTTTGTGTGTGGAGCATTTTGAGTGCTTACACTTACCTTGAAAAGTGTGGAGGAGGACTGGAGACATGCTCCTGGATGAAAGGGAACATTATGTCCAAACAGGATTTGTTCTGAGAACTCTGACCATTGCTGTGTGCAAGTCAATGAAAAAGCACCAAATAAAAATGATCTATTGTGATCTGCTGACCTTCAGTCTAATGTAATCAGATAGAAACCAGAAGCTTGGTGGAAGGAGGGAAGGAAGAAAAGGAGATWAAAAACCTGAAACCTTGCCTTGTATTTAAGATATTATTAGAGAAAAGGGCTCCTAGAAGGAATTTTCCTGGAATACTCTCCAAAAACGACCTGGGTTTTGATTATGTGTAATTGGACACCTCTTGTACCACTATCAACTATCAGCATTTGTATCTCCTTTCAAGAAATTGTATAACAGACTTCATGCTCTCCACCCCTGTGGAAGGACTGGGGCTGGGGAATGGACCAGGTGCCACAGGAATGTCAGACACTCAGGGTGCTGATGTCCCCTGGCCTGCATGACAACAGCTCCTCCAGGACAAGGGCCTCACTGTGTAAAGGCCCAGCCTGTGTCTCATGGACCATCCCCTCTGACCCACAGCAGCTACAGCAAAACCCTTCCCTGGCTCAGGTGTCCCCCAGAGCACAACTGAGACCTGCTGTGAAACCCTGATACACTGAATATTAAAAATGAACCAGACAAACAGTTCATTTATGGGCCCAGTGCCACAATGAAGTTCCCCTCCTTTCTCTGCTATTTCTTCTAAGGCTGTGTTTCTTTTTCACTAATGACACAATGTCCCAGTTTGAAACACTCCTTTTCAGCTTAAAGACAAACCAGTCCAGTGGCTCCAATTATCTAAACAAATAGATTTTAACAACAGGGATGAAAATGAAATCCCATGACCTTTCTTGTGACTTCATCATATGGAGACTAAACAGTGATCATGGACTGAATTACTTCTGACCTTGGTATGAACTTAATGCAGATGTTATTTAAAAAAAATAGCCTAGAAATACAAACTGACCTGAAGCTATCTATGAACTGTGTTTAAGGTTAGGGTTTTTTCTGGAAAAATACTTTGCTTATGTGGATTAGAGTAGTTGCTATAAAGACTGAAAGGCTCAACAGTTCTTCAAAACTCAAACCTCACTACAGAATCTCTCAAGACCTGAAAATGCTTTTTCAAGAACATGTTTTAGAAGTTACAGTAGTGCATGATTGGGCAATCAGCCAGAAGGAATAAACCCACTTATTGATGAGAACTGGTAATCTCTCTTTACAGCCTTCCCCCCACCTGCACCCACACTTTCCAGCTCTTCCTGTGAATACAATCCAGTCTTTCCTCAAAAATCCTTTCCTCCATTACACAGAATCTGACACCTAATTGTCAATAGTAATCCTGTTTATACGTAGACAGAATTTTAATGTAATTGTGTATTTTTCTTAGTAAGGAGGAAAAAGAAAAAAATCCCACGCACATAGTTTAAAAGTCAAACTCCATTAGCTGTAAACCCAAAGTTAAACAGGGACATTTTTGTTTGTGTTATTTAGAAAATAGCATTAAATTACAGATGTAAGCAAAACAATTTAAGGATTCTAACGTACCAAACGTACCATGAAATGTTTCCATTCTGCCCTGACTCAGGTGACAAAATCTGAACTCAGCACACGTTAAGTTACAAAATATGAACTTCATGCTGAATTTTGAATTACTTTTTGAAGTGGCTCCTTCTCCCCCCTCCACTGGGACTGTTTGTTTCCTGGCCTCATCTAATACAGACTGCAGCCAAACCTCTGTCAGCATCTGCACCATTTGCAAAGCAAGGGGTTTCCTCAGTGAGCAGKGAGTGGGTCCCTCCTGAGCCATCTCCAGCTGGGACCAGCCCTGTCCTGCTCTGTGGAGCTGAGTTTGCCACTCAGAGGTGAAATGCCAGGGAGGATAAAACAAGGGAATGTTCCACAGGCATTAGGAAGGGCTGCTAGGCAATGGGGCAACYGTGTGAGGTTTAGACTGGTATTTGAATAAAGGTTCAGACTGTGGGGTCAGAGTTACCCTGATTCCTGATCTGAATCACACCTACATCCATCTTCATCACCCACTACAGGTAATACCATCTGAGTGAAATAAATACCTGCTGGGGATCACAATTTGAAATGCTTTTTAACTTTTCCGTGCACCTCAGAAATACTTACCCTGAAATGGTTTTTGAAGTCTGTTGCTGTTAATAGGATTGTATCTGCCTATATAATAAGGAAATTAAAGATTTCTAAAATTAACAAAACACCTGCACAATACCTCTTGCTCAGTCTATCTAGGTTATAATCACTGCATTGAGAACAAGCTCCTCAGCTGTTACCTCATGATCAGAAACCTAAGCAAGCATTAGAAATTTAAGGAGTTTAAGTCCAGCTTAAGCTCTGAAGGGGGATTTGAACAAGCTGAAGCACAAAGGCAGACTTACCTTTGCCCCCTACCTATMCTGCTTTTAGATGCCTCCTTTGGGGAGTGCAATATCAGCTGCTGAGGCTGAGGTTTTAAAACTTGTGAAAGAGCAGAGATGGTGCCTTATTGAGCTGTTAACCCAATCACACAGCAAATAGGCTCCAGATAAATGAAGGTGACACCAAAAGTGCAACCCACCCTTGTCTTCCTCAGCTTTTGTTAATAAGGTGTGACCTGGTAACTTCAAAGCCTACTCAAGACCATGTAAATACCAACACAACTAAACACAACAGTCTGTGAACAAACATGAAACTAATCAAGGGACTTGTAAAATCCAGCTCCTTCTTCTCTACCCTGATTTTCATTATTTCTTTGTCTACTTGCCGATGAAAAAGAAAAGTGAAAATTAGTCACTTGGTAATTTATCTCTGCATTCTTCTCATTTCAGACACCCTTTGCCCTGAAACAGAACTGCAACATAATGCATTATTTTCAGCTAGGGAAGTTACCTGCTTCCAGGGCAAAAGGCTCCCSATGTTTCTGGATGAGGCCTGTCTGCACAAGGCACATGTAGAAATGGGTATTTTACMTGGCAGCTTGGCCTCTCCAAACAGAGGGGAATAGGAGCCTTCCACACCACTCATTAAAAACTCTGCCATTTCATGTACTTAAAATGTTTCAACTTATCATCAGTATGTATTGTTCAAAGCTTTGACAGAAGGAGAACCCCTCCTAAAAGCTCCAGGCAGCTGAGCATTTGTCCACCTCCATTCACAGATACCCTCTGCCTCCTCTCACCCTTTTTGTCCCCAGAGCAGATGGTTCTTCCTGCACTTTCCTTCTACAGAGAGACACTGATATTTTTCTTCCAGATCTACATGAAGACACTTGGATTCCTGGTTTTCATCCCACAGCAGTTCATGTATGATATGGAACTACTGACATACAGCCAGCAGCAAACAGCCCCCACTGCACCTCAGCCTAGCTGCTGGAACACAAACTCATCCTCCTGAGGAGGGTGAAATCTGACATTTTCCCCAAATCCCAGGACACTGTGCTACTGTGCACACTATCTTTGGATGAGCAAGCTAACCACYCTCAGCCCTCCACAATCATTGAAGATGTCACTGCACTTCTGCAAGGCTGGGCCATGCTGGGCTCAGCCTCCTCCTCTGCAGACTCAAGTAAATCAATGATTCATCATTTCTTGTTTTACATTCACACAGTGTCAACAATCAATACCAACTATTCACCAAGATCTGCAAAAGCAGATGAAATACTATCTGTAAAGAAACTGATTTATTCAGTTTGGGGTTACTTGGTCTTTTGTTTTTCTTTTTAAAGGCACAAAAATTAAGGAAGTTTTACCACAAAAACCTTTTACCACTGACTACATATCCCTTGCTGTTTCAAGCAATAGAAGAAAAACAAAACCACCCATATACAGTGTTTGTGAACCAAAGCTGGTGCCAAACAATTAAGGCCTATGGGGCACAAAAAGAATTCAAAGCAAATGAAAACTCGACTTTGGACTGCTTGTTCCCTCTAAGCCAGATGCATGAAGCACACAGCATGGAAATAAGTTTTAAGTAATCTTTTAAAGTCTTTTTAAGCTCTTGGCACTGCCTGGTTCTCTAAGGACATCCCAAAAGGATAAATACACAATTATGACCTGAGTCCAAACATTCCATTGTAATTCTAGCATCAGAGAASGGTACATCTACAAACATTATTGACTGAGCAAAGCAGAACATTCCAAGATGGAAWGTTAAGGGAGAAAGTGATGAAATTAAATATAGATCACTTCAAATTTCTGCGCAAACCTCACAATGAACTGGGTTTAAATCAGAAACCAAAGGGTTTATTTGGTTCTCATCTTTGCTTTGCAGAACTCATTTAGAAAGGAGTCCAATCCTTCATAGTCACTTGTGTTGTAGCAACATCACTAAAAATCACCTTTATTCCTACAACTCTACAACCTGTTAAAGGTATTTTAGAAGAAGCCAATTTTTATGCTGATGTCTGTTTTTATGCTGATATCTGATAAATTACAACAGTTACAAATCAAGCATTTGCTTACGGAGGCAAAAAATCCTCACAATGTACRTGTTCCAGGCTAAGGAGACATATGTATATGCTGTTAGGACTTGTGGTTAAAAAAGGTCACCCTCAAATCTTGCTGCTATTCTTTGGAAAGTGCAAAAATCAAAAAGCCCTGCCAGATTCTTGGATATACACAAGGACTGGGTGCAGCGGGACAGATAAAGTTGTCCAGGAAAATCTGCAGCCTAAATTCCTCTGCTTTTACTGCAACGTCTCAGGATTGATATGTAATATATTTCTGTGACTTACCATAAAAACAACTTTTAGAGCAGCTTCTTGGCTCATCAGTACACACATTGTTATAGAGTGGAAGCAGTATATATTCAATTTTACAAATTTGCCATCAGTAGGCACAGACAACAAACACAGCTTCCTCCCTKCCTATCACTGTGGTCAATGGTGTGTTATACTGGAACTGAAAAGTAAAATGCCTTTATTTGAAAACATAACAGGTGTTTTTTTGCCAGGTTTCAAATGAAGCTGTTCCCCAAAGTACTTGTGCAATGTCTTTGGTCAGTCTCTTAAGAATWACTTGGGGCATTTCAGCAGGGAAGATTGTGAATTCAGTTATATTTATGTGGTCTAGACTTGTACATTTTCCTTTACACATCAAGACAGAACAAGTGAACTCTTCAATCCAGTCCTAACCAGAAAGGACAGTTCAGGCTGAGCCTCCAAGGCTTTTATAACCCAGCCAAGCTGTGCAGAGAGAAACGAGTCCTGGCACTCTGAACAGCACCAACACACTCTTAATTTAGAAAATACTAAATCAGCAAAAAGCGATAATCAGCTTCTCATTTTCAGARCAACATAAACTTTGACCCTCTCCAAATTACTGCCAACCACGAGGAGCCGCCGGCTTTTCCTACCGAACAAACATGTTCCTTGAGATTCCCCGCAGCATTCCCCACCCCTATTTATGTCACACGCCCAAAGCAAAGGAGCTTTAATTAGCTCACATCCCATCGTTAACTGAGCTTCCTAATGCATGCTGACAAGGGCTGCTGGCGGCCCGGGAACCCCTGATGGGCCGGCTGGAGGAGCCTGATGAGCCGGGAGCCCCCGGGGCGCTGCGAGCCCCGGCAGCGGGGCCGCCTCCCCCGGCACCTCCCGGGAAGCCGCAGCGGCAGCGGCAGGTGCCCGCTGGCAATAGTTTTGTGTTACAAGGGCTGAATGAGTGATCCCTGCAGGAACCGCCGGCTGTTTTCRCAGACACAGAAAGGCAGTCAAAAGTCCACAGCGTGAACTTGGAATGACCCCAATTGCGGAGTCACTGGCGGGTTCATCTGGAGGACAACTGTGCTTTATTAAACAACTAATACTCTTAACAGATAATTCCCCTCCCCCCGGCCTTAACTCTTACCAAACCTGAAGGTCTTCATGTTTGTTTATTTTTTGGGAATGGAATTATTTGCCCTCCTTCCCCCTCTTCCTTAAACACCCCAATATACTGAAAATCAGAGAAAAAGCCTCAAGAGATCCAGTACCTTGAGTTAACASGTAACAACAAAGAGAGAGCACATTCGGTTTGGTTTTGACATAATCTTTACCTGCTCTCTTGATTTTGATTTCCCAAAGCATTTCCATCTGCACTAACTGCAGCACTTAGGCTCTTTCCAGACAATTTCTTTTTCTGCCATGACCACCTGTGACCACACTTGGGATCTGAAAGAACCTCCTGTTTAAAAACTAAGGGGCTGTCCATGTTTCTAGATATTTTGAAGGAAAGCCCATGCAAGCACATTAATTGGACCTGCCATCCTCTGTGTGTGTGTGTGTGTGTGTGTGTGTGTAAATAATGAACACCTCTGAGCTGTTTGGATCTCCTGGTACAGCTTGGCCTTCTCCCCTGCACATAGAAACACTATTTTCACTCCTCATGGATACACAGCTAAGGAGCTTCAAGTTGAAGTCTGTACTATTTAATATTCTACTCARCTCTACAACTTTAAATACACAGTCAGCCATTTGTCAAGACTGAAATGACSAATTTCAAACCCACACCCCATTTTTTCTCCTTCAGATGCTAATGGTGATATATGGGATAGATGTGCCTSTCTGCATGGCATGTAACCACTCAAAAACTGCAAGTTAAAACTAAATTTCATTTAATCTCTGATAAATGCTTATTTGCAGTGTCACAGTTTATGACTTGGCAACTCTTTGCATACCTCATTTTAAATTCTCTGCKCACTGAATTCTCCAGTGAGTCAGCAAAACAGGAACAGTGCATTTTATTTTACAGGAAAATCAGTTGGTAACTCCTTTGAAATGAAGCTCTAGAGCTGGTGTGAAACCTAAAGCTGTCTCATCTCTCTTTTTTTCAATTGTCCAATGGTCACCTGTACACTCCTCTATCCAGCTGTGCATCTCCATGTATGCAGTTGCTGCACTGTTACAGGACTCCCATGGTCAATTGAGCACTTTCTCCTGGGTAAGGCTCATCCAATGTGCAGTTTGCTTTTGAATGGGGTACATTYAGGACATTAAGTCCACATTAAACCAGTTCTTCCCACAGAATATATCACTATTTCTGTTCAATCTACCCATACCTATTTCTCCACATAAAAATACACTGGAGTAAAGTGTTCACTTTGTGCAAGAAGCTTTGTAAAAGAAAGGCTGAATTTAAACCAAACTGAGAAGAAAACTTTTAACCTAGATGCTGGCCACACACGTTTTATCCCATGGTACAAATGAAAACCAGGAAGAAATACTTCAAACTTCTCAAAGATGATCCTTTATCCCAAAACCTCTTTCAAAGATACTAGTTACAGATACCAGATGTTATGCACATTAAAACTGACACTTTCCATGGCTTTTGATTGCCACTAATTGGTCATAAAACTTGCTGTCTTTTCAAACTGGCAGGAAATGGGGAAATGGCCTCATCTGTAATATCCCTCATTTCTGCCTGGGAATTTCAATTGCTTTCCACCTSATAATCTACACATTTTGATACAGATTCTCACTGCTCATGTGAACCTGCAAATCTGTGGATGAAATGCAAGTTAAACTGAGGATGATGTGCAGTGCCACCTGGACAGGCTGCAGGAGCCTCTATGCTACACTGGGAAAGATAAAGATTACACAGAAGAAAATGCAAAAAAAGCTACATTTGACCCAAACTGTATAAATCACAGCTGGAATAGAAAAAAATTACAGTAAATTCCGCTATTTCAATACATCAAGTACCCTTTGGAAGGGATGACTGCCAGCTTTCCTGAAGGAAAACACAAATTCTAATCTGTAAGGTTGCCCAGGAAGATGACATGTATTCTGGCCTTCCTCACCTTTAKCCAGTGAGACTGACACTAACCACACACATTCTGCTCTCAGGAGTTAAGGTAAAGAGCAAGGAATCAAACAAACACCATGAAAATACAGAGTGGTAGGACACYCAGCAAACTCAGAACCCAAAAATCACCATGACCTTTCTACACCATCATTTGATGATTTTGTTTAAGACTCTTGTGAGGAAAACACCACCATGTATTTCTTTCTCAGGCTTCATATACAAAGGCTTTTGTTAGAAGTTCCCTGACATCAAGATATTTTTTTATTTTCAGCTACTTTCTTGGCATTTTGATGTTGCTAGAACTAATGTTGCAGTTAGTGCCAAGATGGGAGAATGGTAGTTGTTCTTGCTTCTGAATGAAAGAGGAGTGATTGATTAAGTGAACCTATGGACATTCCTTTAAACAAAAGGGAATCATCAGCTTTGATTGTTTTAGAAACCTTTCTCTCTGTTTTTGGGTAGAGTCTGCTCAAACTGGACCTTCCTTCTGTGCTCTGGTACAGCCACTTCTCATTGTATTTACTGCCAACTTTGTTAAACTTAACATTCATGCAAGTCAAACACTTGTTCAAGATTTGTTTTTAAATAATCCATTTATTACTTCCTCTTTATTTTCCATTCAGTTATCTTTATCTTCCTGCCACTGCCAACCACTTGAGATTCTGCTTTGATTTATCTTACAAGGAGGGTTAAAACTTCCATTTCTCTTTGTGGTGCTTTCATGGAGGGTTAAAACTTCCATTTCCCTTTGTGTTGCTTTCATGCTCCTGTTCTACAAATGCCTCCAAGCCAAACACTCACCTGGAGCATCCTTCCTACTCTTAAAGGTTTCTTATCTGGTTCTAACAACCTCACCTCTTTTCCTATCTCTGTTAAGCACTAAGCACCTCTGCCATCAGTCTGAACTCAGCTGAAATAAATGGAATGAAAGTCCAGGGCAGAAAGGTTCATCAGCCATAAAAGAAAACAGACACTCAAATGCAATTTGCTGCAACTCTGCTCTAGGGAAGTTYTGGCATCTCAGGTGCCTCCTTCTGGAAGGAAGCCTGGCTCCCAGAACCCTGCCTGCTTCCCAAAAACCTAACAGGGAAATGCAGCTCTGACTGATGGCTTACCTTTCCTTAAGAAGCCTAATTAAAATGGCAACTTCAGAGTTCAACATGAAAAATAAGCTCTTTCATGAAGTTCATTAAATTCTTCTTCTCAAGAGAGGAAGGGAGGTACACAACAATTATCTCCATTCTGTATCCCATGACCTAACAGAGTCATAACAGCTACACTACTATTGGCTCACAATTCCTAAAAGATAAGAGAATTTATGGTAAAGGTAGAGAGAAAKCAAAGACATTAAATACAGTATTGACAAGCTGTGAATCTTTTTAATCCTTTTCCACCATTGTGTCAGCAGAACACCTATTTGCCAGTAACAGATACAACCACACTTAATTTCCATTTGGAGAACACAAGCCACAGAACAGTTTTGTTCAGCTGCTAATTCAGTGTTCAATATTCAGTTCTAATTGAAACACATCTGAAACAGGGGAAATTTAGGATTTAGTTCTATCATGCCTAACGGGGGAAATAAAAAAGTGTGGATGCCAAGAATGTGAGACATTTCCACGCATATGGCAACTATAGAAGGCTCCATTCAGAGGGAATGTTATTCCCTCTGGTGTCTATATTTAGGATCAAAGAACTTTTTAAAATACAGAACTTGGAATCTCCAAGGGATAAAAACTACAAAACTGTCTGTAGTGAACTTTATTTAACCTAAGGTTTTGTGCCAATTTAAATACACTGCAGCTCTCCACTTGAAAGAAGGCATTACCCACTGCATGCTCTGAAATGCATGGAAAAGCCATTACAGGGATAATCAGCACAACTATAAAATAGAAAAGCAATAAAATGACAAAACCAGATACAACTCCAATAGCTTACTTCTCGATTCAGTTGAGCAGTGTTACTTTAAAAACCATGATTATAGTATTACTCTTTGTTTATCTATCTACTCACACCTCAATAGCTAACTCATCTTAAAATCTAGGATAGATTTTTATTTTAGACACTTCATAAGTCAGGTAGTCAGACAACCAAAATGGAGATTTCTCCCAGCCCTCAGTGCCTGTGCAGGCACAGGCTCCTCTAGTTTTGGCTGCTTTAGTTACCAGATCCASAGAATTAGCTGCAAAGACAAGAGCCCTCTGTGGCACAGCTGAATCAGGTGAAAATTTATGCAGTGAAAAKATACTTAAAAATACCTTCCTGGAGCACCAACAGCAAGATGAAAATGACCTATTGTTCCAGTTTTGTTTCTCTTGACTAACTCAAATTGTTTTTGCTCTCCACATAATTTTCTTTACCAATACTTTACATATCCTAGACACAGTCATAAGGCACAAAGAAGGTAGAACAGAAAGTAAAAGACAAATTTCTGTGTTGTACCATGAACATAACATAYCCCAAACTTAACTTGAAAAGCCAGTTTTTTTATCCTATGGACATTCCTAGCTTAGTTTTAAATGCCTGATTTAAATGCCTGAAAGCAGTGCAATGCATAAGGAAGAATTCAACCTGACTATTTGAGCCTTTTGAACCATTGTCTTCTATGCAGCAGAATTAAGATTCAACCTTTGGAAAGAGGATTAATCAAGGGGCTCCACAATGTACTACTAAGCCTTCTTAAATTATGGATTTCTCTCCTTGTTCCAAAAGGACAACTACATAAACCATATAAAAAGCTTTGAAAAGGGAACTGTGTGAGATTTGCATCACAGAGCCATTTCTGATTTATCAAGGAGAAAGAAAAAAATACCTGGGAACACTAATAAATAGTACATGATTTTCAAAGGTATAAATGGGAAGCAGGCACTCAGCTCCTGTTGAATTTTGAAAGGAGTTCAGCATCCAACTGCCCTTCTGCCTTTGAAAATCTTCCTTCACAAACCCCTTGGTTACAAATGACTCCAAAGTTCAAAGAATGACCTTGCCCTTGTGGGAAACAGAGGAAGGCTCGTGCCTTTTAAAGGAAGATTTATGAGACTGTTGCTGCAGATGTGACTGCAGTGAGGAAACRCCACTTTATAGAAAGGAAACTCTAAAGAAACATACTCCATTGGGTGGAGTGGTTGGGTCACCAGAGACCACAGCCAGGAGGACAAAGCATGGACAGAAGGACTCATCTGCAGACAGATCCAGCTGCCTTCCAGAAGCTCAGCAAATCTTCTACCAGACTGCTTGGATTTGCAGTGCTGAGAATTACAGCAGCATCTACTAGGAGATTAAGGCAGGAATATCAACATAGAATTTTGTTTGAGTTTCTTGAAATTGTGCAAAATAGGCTAATGCTGCAAACAAGATAATTATGACAGAGAATGTGCATGTAATCTCTCCTCATGGCTCAGCTCTCTGGGTCAGATCCAGCTCTGCACTTGGTGATGGACTAGGTTAGATAATGCTAGTCTTGACCTCTCTGTAATTACAGACTCTGCATTTCACATCTCCTGAATTACCTTTTTTCACTAAGGAGGGGAAAAAGCAGATTTCCTTGTATACAAATAAGTGGGAATGGTTATTAAAAGATGAAGCATSACAATACACACAAAGTTGCCTGTTAGGAAAATGATAAAAATAGAAAGTAAAGAATTTTCACAAAACCAAACTTACCAATATGTCCTTGTGTCAAAAATTACTGCAGTTGTACCCATAAAGGGACTYATGCCAGCACACCATGTATGTAACAAAACATTTCAAGAATATGTTTGCTAACTACAAGTACAGCATCAACCATGGTCCAAACTACTCCCTGTTTCTGACTCCTGCCTCTCTTGGGCACTAAATACAGTTATTTTCACTGATATAATTGAATTCTTTCAGCTGTTATCAGGAAGGACAAAAGAATGTTCACCATGCAGAGACTTTGAAAATAAACTACAGATWAATACAAAGCAATCTGGAAATTCTTTAGTTTGTTGCTATGTGGCACAAAACCCCCCAGACCTCAAGTGTCAGCATAATAATTGCTATTCACATTAGCTTATTCATTTCTTAAAAATAACAGCTAACAACTCCTGTTATACACTAAATAACTCCTTAAATACTCCACCTTTCTCTAGTGCTCTCTATGTGGATTATACACATAATTTAACACAGCTTTGTTCATTTGCATGTAGGAGCAAATTATTTCTCCCTTTGGTTAGCTGTGGATTTAACTTTCAAGTATCTGTACAGCAATAATAGGGCTTTGAGTGGTTCASTGACTCCTGTTTCTGGCATCCCTGGGATGTATAGAAAGCATTTAAGAAAAAGAAAATCTACACTTTAAACATCATTTTTACAAAACAAAGATAAAACAATTTAATCATGGTCAATAGTTCTATTTAACWTTTTGCCTATTTTTATAGCAAACTTTAATATCACAGTTTTTACCTTTGCAGCAGAGTTTGATACTCCATGAGTGACATTTCTGATGAGGCCACCCACATTGCCATACTTTATAAGTCCAGTAACACCTTCTGAAACATCATTCAGYAGACCCATAGGGTTGCCAAGGAAATCCACAGACCCTAGGATGCTTGCTGCCTGACTCAGCAGCTCCTGGAAAACAAAGAGGAAGAATGAAGTATTTCTTATGGATCACATTTACACCAGCAAGGTTGAGGGGGAAAAAAAAATCCCACCCACAACAGAAGCTTATGACAACCCAGGCAGGTTTATGAGAGAAATCAACACACAAATACCASTAAAATTAACAACAGTTTCATCTTAAAATGCAATGTGTTCTGAGATTTCTTCTGGGATACTACTTCTCCACAGACCAAAGAAGCAACACAGCACTAACTCTTGATAGTCAGGAAAGAGTTCCCACATCCCCAATGGAGAACTCCTCAACCAAGAGAAGTTCAGCCTTTGCTACAACATCATCTCAGTCACACTGACCTCCTGGAAGTGCTTCAGAATGTCATTAATGATGAACTCCTGAGTTTCATATGGATGGACCCGAGTGAAAGGATCCAGATTAATCACAGCATCTTCAAATCGGATCAGAGGGAAGCCCAGGGTGCTTTTCAATGCCTGAGTAAATAGAARACATTGCCATTGTAATTCTTCTCTCTGCTTCTCATTCACAGCAYCCTTTAAATGGGTAACAAACCAAAATTCTCTGAAGCTGCTGGAGTTCTCTACACTGCAGTGTGGACACTGATATAGAGAGCAGGCACCCACAGACCTTGCAGTTCTAAGCACTGATAGCTTCTGAGCACTGCATTTCTTCAATAACTCAAGAGTCAATAAATTCCCAATGCAATCTGCTTCCCACACTTGATAGGAATATTTCAAACCAAATTGTGTCTAAGATTCTATTTGCAACTTTGCTATTTTGTTCTAATGTTCAATTAAACTCCAACCCTAAATGAATTTTCTTGACAAAACTGGATATTTTCCACCCTGCTGAACTTCTGTGAAGGGATTAAGTGTCAGGATGAGCTGGAATAACATACATAATTTCCTGTAAGCCAGAGGCTCATTTCTTAACATTATGTGGTCTAAAGAAATTCTTTAAACTAGCATTTCCCATTATTTTTCAAGGAAGAAAACTAAGATTGTAATTAGTTCATAGGCCATCTGTACTTTGTACAATTTATAMATAAAAACCACAGTTAAGGTAGACAGGCTATACATCCAAATAGAGACACACATAAATAAAAGAATTTGGAAAAAATTATAAGAAAACTAATTTTTTAAGATTGAAAGAGGACCCTTCTTCTTTGGGTCTTGATAATGGCATCTGCACACTCACCAACATCAGACACTGTGAAGAAGGCAAGAAGCTTCAGGTTGATGTTTTATCTTTACACATTAACCACCAAAGCTGCCTGCTCTAAGGAACACGAGTTTTTGTGCCATCTGCAGGCAATTAAGGCAAGTTACAGGTCTGAGTTAAGTTTGTGTGTAAGAAAAGAGCTATTTATTTTTTCAGTAAATGGATGACCAACCAGAGTAGTCCTCATTATTCACTTGGGTAGGAAGTAATTTCCTGTTTAACTATCAGATATTATATAAGACAACTTTGTTAATACTGGTACCTAATAAAAATAATCTGTCTACACCAAATTACCAGACAGCCATGTCCAAGCCAGAAACATTAGAGGTAGTTAGAAAAACTTCCACAAAGGCTCTACTGTGATTATTCTCTCCCTCCTACCCTGACCTCTCCTGGGCTACAGAACTGAATTGAACTCTTTCTGTGAAAGTCAATATACAGAATATGCAGGGACTGTTAGCATTATGGAGAAAAATGTATATGCCAAGTTTTCTCTTGGGAAAGCTGCCAAGATGGATCCATGTGCAATCCTATACCAAGGGTGGTAGGAAATCCAAACAGAACAGTGCACAGTGCTGGGTTCCTAAAGGCACTCACCACTCCTTCTGCTTCCTCAGCCTGCATTTCAACTAATGCAATTACAAAGGTATTCATGTTGAAGCTGAAGTGCAACTACATATTCAGGACAGGGCTGCTATTATTTAGCAGCAAGGAATATCACAGCTAAGGAATATCACAGCCAAGGAATACCCCAACTAGCTGTTGAACTGTCCTTRGCACAAGGATTTGGTAAAAAGAATACAAGAATGTAGGACTGKTGATTTTCTGGATCATCTTGGTAAGACTCCATGACAGACATTCATTACACAACACTAAAATTTCTTTAGAAGCTTACTCATCATGATGTCCTTAATATCAAGGACAAAAAAGCCCAGTTGGTGTCTCAGTTTTGGTTTTTTGAAAAGGCAGCAGCTCAGTTCCTCCACAGTGGGGAGGGTTTTTTATGGTTTGGGTGGTTGGTTTTGTTTTATCTCTCCCACCTTGGGGGGAAGTAGTTGTATTAGCTCAGAGAGAACTGAAATATTTCTGACTGAAATGTTAAATYAATCATTTTTGAAGTGGCAACTGACTGCTGCCACTTGATTGTGTCCAGGAAGGTCCTAACACACGATTTGGGAACACTAGATGAGATTATGTTCTKGCCATAATCTGGAATCCCTGGTTCACTCCCCAGCCGTGCCAGATTTATGACCATATGAAAAAGACCAGACTTCCCACTGATTTTAAGTTCATTCTCAATCTCAGTTCACTTTAATTTTCAACTATTTTGCACAGTCCTCATGCAAATTCTTCAATTCCAATGAAACAACATTTTTTGGATRAAAGCACTCAGAGTTGTCCTGTATTTGCCCTGTATTTGTATAAGACACTGAATAACTTTTTTAAGACAGTAATTCCCTTTAAGCTCTTTACACTTTCATCACTGTAACTAAGGTCCTTTGTAAAGCAGTGAGTCATTAGGTCCAGTTGGCTGTGCTTCAACTGAGATTACAAAAATGAAGGGCTATTACAGAAGAGACTGGAAATTATGCAAATTGAATGTCCGAAGTTGCTGGAACTTCTATTATTTTTAACTTGGATARTGGAAGAGTAAATGGAAACTGAGAGTGTTAAGTGAAAGCATCTGTTCCCTTTTTCTCCTCTTTACTGGAAGCCCACTCTGGGAATGCACTGGTGTACCTTGAGATCCAAAGGGAGCTTGTTGGAAGTGAAGACACTCAACTTGATTTGAGGCACGCTGATTTTCAGATTTTCAAAGTAGTATCGTTTTTGTGCTCCRCCTTGTTCAACAACCTTCTCATGGAGGTTTTCATCATAATTTTCAACCTCTGCATCCAGACAAAACACAGGAATCAGAACCAATGAAAGATAAATAAATATGGGGTTAGGAATGCACACTGTGTTAAGAGTTAACAATCCTCTGCACAAATAAGAAGTATGTGTGACGGCTGGTGGAGCCAGCAAAATTACTCATGCCTTGTGACACGAAGTTGACCTYTGAGGCTCAAGAATTTTTGTCAGATCTCTCTGCATCTCTAAAACCTGTTATTTGAGCTTTTAATCTCACTTCTAATTTCTCTTTATCAGCACACAGAAACRAGGAGATACCACATGATTATGCAATGTTCCTACTGTGCAGTTGTGCTCTTACAGTCAGTTTTCCTCTCTCTACCCTCTCTGTAATTCCTTACACACTTAACCAGGAATATAATGTACAAAGCAAGCTTTCAAATATTCATTACACAATGGCCAACATGCCAACATGGAAGACATCCAATAAATCAATTTACATGGAAAGTGACTCAAATTTGGTTGACGTTAATAGGCTCATGTTATTTGTAAGAGCACCTGGGTGGTGTGAGGAAGCAGGGCAAAGATGAAAGATGACCAAGTCTTATGAACTCTGACTTGTGAGCAATAAAACATGCTAACTAAAAATGAGAAAATTATTTTTGCCTGAATCTAGGATGACATCAGCAGATAAACTACAAGTAAGTAAGGAAAAAAAAAAGAGCAAAAGGAACAGGGTAAACCAGAACAAAGGGGAGATTRGTTAAAAGGCTAAGAGCAAAACTCRAAATTTGTACTTCTTCCTCATCACTAGAGATTTAAGTTTGAAAGTCCTCTGAGAAATGCAGTACTGTTATTTTTCCAGAGACAATTCAGAGGATACTGTGCATTAGCAAGACAGAACTCTGGAGCATCATTTGTAGGCTTGGCCCCATTTGGAATCATGCCAAAAACAGTTCTTTTCCTGTGACAGTTATTATGTAACAGTACACAGGCTACTGCATAATAGAAGTGACTTTTTCAATTGCCACTCCAAAACAAACATTTCAGAAAGTTTCCAAAGCACAGATAAACACTAAAATAGGAGGATTAGAATTGCACCTATGAGATCAGAAGATTGAAAAGGTCTGTCTTGCCTCAGTGAATGAAAGAAAACTTACATTACAATTAAAACCAGGGGTATGGATGCCACAACAAAGGTCAAACAAAATTTTCTTGCAGTGAAGCAAGAGGAACTGCCCAAGGAACAAATTAACACAGATCCTACTTCTAGCCCTGGGTTAAATAAACAAAACAAGTCACTAAACAAAGTGGCTTGCTAAATTAATAACACAATTTCTTTTATCCCAGTTCAGATGAATGCAGATACAGAGACAGGCTGTACTTGGGCCACCACCTGAGCTCTGCCACAGGCACAACACCATGAAGAGCTCCACAGGGGCCACTGAGGCATTTCCAGCTCTGTTCAAGAGTGGGAGGTTCCTCACAGCCAAGAGTGTGCTGGTGTTTTCTACTTACTTTATATACAAAATCATAATACTTCTGTACATTGTAAAAGTGGGCTGTGCAATGTTATACCACACCTGATTCCGACTGGCCGTAGCCAAAGAAACTCAACAGCTTCAGAAGCAGTTTCTCCTCAATTTGAACTGTGAACTTTCGGGCAGTGATCATCAGATGCTACAGAGATAAACAAGTCTCAGTTTACAGCATTAACACCAGATATATAACCCATGTAAGCTATTCAAAAGGACTCTATTCCAATGGAATATTTTCACTTCCATGGATTTGTAGCAAGATTCGCACCTTCAAAATATCTTTGGTAGCTTTCTTCACTTCAAGTTATCTACTAGTGATGATTATTTCAACTAGTGATGATTATTTCAATTTTCTGGAAGGCCTTGTATTTAATTACCTAATCCTAACACTTGAAAATCTTAGCTGCATTTCCAGCACTAAAATCAGCTGCTTTTCAGAACAGAGTCAAAACACATGGGTGAAGATTCCAAGTGAGAAAGTAAGTCTTGACAACCAACTCAGTTTTGCCATCACAGTATATTTATCCACAGTTGGTGGATAAATTTACAACCAACGTTCCCAAATGACTGCAGTGCACAGAACCAGGTTTATGAAGCAAGATAACAGCTTATCACAGAGAATTTATAACTTTGTATTCAACTCCTGAAGAGCAAAACATAGATATTCTGGTTYACTGTGCTACCGTTCTCAGGAGAGAATAACTGCCTTGAAAAGTAAAGTCACAGACATGGACAGACAGGGGTCTGGACTGATTTGTCACATTTTAAACATAATTATTACCCTGTTCATCACGGTACTATAGCTTTAAACACTGTGAACATGAGAAGGTGGACACTGTGTCCTTTAAGCTTCAGAATTGATTTAACAAAGTGTATTTCACAAACCACTGAATTCAGATTACAAGTAAAAATTAAGAACAGGAAAGGTCATTTAAGCAAAGTAATACCTATGTTACACAAACAAAACATTGTGGTTTACCTTGTATATATCAGTCAGTGCATTTTTACTGGGAAAYTTCATGGCATTGACTTGCACAGCAGGAGCAGGGTCCAGGGGCCCATTCTCAATCCTCTTGGGTGTCAGAAAGAGCATAAAAGGCTGTGTGGTGCCAAGAAGCTGGTTGTCCACCTACACAATGGACAGAAAATGGCATTGAAAACCCAGTGATATTTAGGAATTAAAATCTCAGTCATTGCTCTAAACATTTTTCAAATCTATTATGATCCAAGAAAACTGAAGCAAATGAATAAATGAATTTATTTCAAAACAGCAAGTACCTGTATATCTTGCACACTGAGCTCTAGCACCTGACCAGTTGAGAGCTGAGTGTAGTGGAGATTAATGTTGGTGAGGCTTGCAAACACAAGCTCTTCAGGGACTTTGTTGACCAAAGACAATCCTATTCCACCTTCCAGTTTCACAAGCACCTGAGAAAAGAAGAGGAAAAAACCCACCACTAACAAACCAGCACTGAAAAAACCTCTGATATCAAATATACATTTTTGCAAAGAAAATATTTTTTAGTATCATCTCCAGATGATCCTGGAGCTCTTTAACAATTAGTCTTAGACTCAAGAGGGTTAAGACATATTAACCCAAGAACGAGAAGCTGTAGCAGGAAAATCTAAAGTTCATAACATGAGGTCATCATTAGGAGACGTTACTGGCCATCATCCCCCTCTTGAAATCTAGAAAGGAAAATTAAAATAAAAAAGACAAGCACTAGTTGTCATATCTTACTTCCAAYTCCTGCTCTGTATCTGGATTTTTGAACTTGCGCAGATCTTGTTCTGAAACTGGAAGTTGTTCTCCTTCACTGAATGAACGATCACTTCTACGTTGGTTACAATCAGTGATCTGAAAACAAATAAATTGCCACAATGATCCCTTTCATATATAAAAATATAATGATAAATAAATTACCACAATGATCCCTTTCATGTATAAAAATATAATGATAATTACCACAATGATCCCTTTCATATATATAAATAACTGAGGCTTCCCCCATATAATAATAACTACATTGCCCTACCTTAGCAAATTATCTTTTAAAAGAATTAAGGACAAGGAAACTTCTGTACTAACTACTTCTGATTTATGATATTCCCCTCCCCTTCATGTCATTATAAAGGCAGCTTTTCATAAGGATTTAAAGATGTAATACAGAAAAGGAGTATTTCCAGTATAAGCARAGAATGTAACTAGATTCTAGTTAAGGAAGGACTGTCACCTGCAGAACTCTAGTTGGCCCATCTGGGATGACTCTCACAGCCAGTACTCCTGAGCCAGGCCTCATCTTCTGGTTTGTGAACTGCTGTTCAGGTGGAACTGGCCCCAAAAGTTCAAGTGAGTTATCAGGACCTAGAACAACTTCAGCTCCATCATGAAGACCCTGGATTCCTCCCTTTGCCTGGAGAAAGGGARAAAAAGTAAGGAAAGAAAATTAAGTAATTAAGCAATAGGTAAACATTTCAGATACCTATTTACATATATTAMTTTAAAATGGTATTTTACTTTCCTCTCCTTATTCTTCAGAACTAAAAGAAGAGCAGTCCAACAGCATTTTACTTGMTATTACTAAAGTTTCTACTAACTCATGTTTAATTAGTTGGCAGATAAAAGGAGCAGCCAAGATCAATAATTAAGTAATTGATAATTAGGTGGGTAATAGATAATTAGGTGGGAATAAAGTATTCCCACTGCACCTTTAAAACTGAAGCTATMACATCATCAAGGGACATTGGAAAGTCCTCCCTGAAAAGTCTTCCAAAATGATAGGAAGCTTTWAAAAGATGAACTCTGGACCTGTACATGAGAACAGAAATCCTTACTGAGTCAATCCTTATTTATTGCTGTCTAAAGACAGCAATACAGAGCTTTTTTGGTTGCTTCAAGTAGTAACTTACTACACTGCAGTAAAATGATCAATGCAATATCATGGTACTAACTAAAATACTTTTCTAATTTCTAATTAATACTGCAAGATCTTTTAATTATTTGAAATTAATAAGAACATTCAAATAYAAACTTAAAACATAAGGTGCTTGCACAAGTTTGTTTTGCTTTGTATTCTGAACTTGTCTCAAAGCTTTTAGTTCCYTTCAATACTAAGCCCAAATGACTCTGTCACCTACATCAGCAACAAACAAAACAGGTTTGACACACAATCAGCACTGACTTGGACCACAAGGCCAGGGATGCCACAGGTCAGCTTCCCATCCTGGAAGCTCCACGTCTGCGTGGTGCTGCGCCGCCGGTCCGGCCGTCTCAGCATCAGGGGCTCGTACCTGCAGGGGAAGCCTCAGAGCTCACAGGATGCTCCTCTCAACTTTTACCCTGCACTTGTGTTAATGCTCAACATTTATTTTGCCCCAGCTCATTTTCCTAATCTCTCTTCTGAAGTGCTCTGTCAAGAGGCACCTGGTGGAAAGGCATCAGCCATGCTTTTACAAGTATTTCCAAGTSACACGGGTGATCATGAGATCTTCTCATAAAACCAGACAAAATCCAGCTCTTTCATATTCCTTCAGAACAATTCTTTCCATATCCTCAGACTATCAGATTAAGCATGTTTTCAAAGACATTGCTAGAAACCCCCATCAGTTTCCTGAGGAACTGTATTCAATGTATGTATGTATTTCAATGTATGAACTGTATTCAATGTATGTATTTCAATGTATGAACTGTATTCAATGTATGTATGTATTTCAATACCTGTTATTAGTGACAGCTGCTAGTCCTGCAATATCTAGAATCATACTGGAGTCCTCAGAGCGAGGGGAAGGTTTGTGGGGGTTGTGAGGAACTGAAGAACCTTCATGGCAAAGCATTCCTGAGTCTGTCATCCTCCAGAGCTGGGATCGCTTTCCTGGCTCCTGTTACAGAAAAATTCAACATTTAAATACAGTACAGAGCAAATATTTTTGTTCTGTTTTGCAATCAGAGCCTTTGAATTATAATTCTTGGAATGAATTGTATACATTTAACTTCAGAGCCCTGAATWAGAATTAGGAACTAGATTGGATAAAGGCTTCTGATTGAGCCCTGATATTCAATGAATACACAACAGCAGCTAGATGAAGAGCTGCATTTAAAAGCTGTTTGTTTATCTCAGCAATATTTATACACAGCTTCTATTTCTTAAGAGCTCCAGAAAWAGATGACTTGGCTTACAATGCTCCCAAAAAGGAAACATGTCCTACCTTGTAACTTCATGTGAATATCCAACACACAAGTACCATAGTCTGCCATCTAGGAGGCATTTACAACCTTCCTTGCCACTTTATTCCAGTTCCCTTTTCTGTCACCTTTACCCCTATAAAAGCCTTATACAGAAGTACCATCAGAATTCAAAATAACCTATCAGTTTGGAGTCTCTCTCCCCCTTAAAAGTTAGAACTTTTTTTTTTAATGTTGTCCTACTCTCATCATTTATTTTACTTCAGTACATAGCAACAGTATTACTAAAAAAGAAAGTCCTGGTACCTTCTTTTTCAGCAAAACTCTTTGAGTCTTTGGAGAAACATCGAGGACAAGCTCTGCATTTGCAGCATCCTTATTTGAAGTAACTGGTCTTACACTTGGCTCCTGTAACCTGGAACCAAGAAAACAGCATCATGTTTGTTCAGGAGCTTCTTCTGTAGCACAAATTAGATCTGCATCAAAATTCAGCTGGAAGTTTTACACTTCCAATACAGCCCATCAGACTAACACTTTTATTGGGGGTTTTTCTCTTCTTGTTAGGAATTACCAGGGCAAGCTGGTAACCTGAGTACATTCCTAAAAGGGGCTTGATTTCTCACTGGAACTAGGAACTTCACAGGAAAAACAGATGAATTAAAAGACMGTTTCCTACCTCATTTTGAGGAAAGCAATAAAGCCCTGTATCAATCTCCCACAGCTGTTTTATATGTTTTTAGTAGCATATAAACTAGTGTAAGCTTAAACCTCACAGGCATGTTGTAAATAGGTGTGACTTGTGGTAAAGTGTCCTTTACACACCAAAAGACATGAAGTCCCCAGAGGGGGACCCCAAACATCCCAACTCTTCCAAGACCACATAGTGAGGTCACAGCAGATGCCAGATGCTAAATCCTTCTCACTGTGTGAMAGAATCACTGTCAAGCTGCACCTCTAAAGCAAAGCTGCTATGTCCAAATGAGGTAAAATAAACAAATTACTAACAGCCAGACAGCTTCTGAATTTGGCATTTCTTCTGGTAGCTACAAGGCAGACAAAAGTTTAACTCCATGGGAAAAACTTCTGAATGGTAACCATAAAGAGAATAATAATTTGATATTATTAACTAAAGCTTAATGTGAACATTAAAAGTATTTCCATCAAAGATATCAAGAATTACCCTGAGAAAGTATATGTAGCAGCAATATAGATGAAGTTTTCATAGTAAAGCAGTTTGCTGTCTTGGAAGTCATTCATGCAGCACATAACTTCTGAGGAGCCTGCTCCTTTCACTGTCAGGGTGATGAAGGGAGGCAGGATGGGCTCATCCCATGCATAATCCAGAGAGGTCATGGGCTTCACATCAGTGGACAGCCTGGGCTCCACCACCCCATGCTGCTTAAACACAACTGGGACCTGTAACAGTCAGCAAAGAGGAGTATGTTCATACAGGAATTGTTCATCAGACTGACTTTTTGCTATCATTTACTCATATACCAGGAGTTAATGACTAAAACATGTTCAGATCACTTCTTTCCCCCCACCCCCTATTATTTCCATATGCATATTCTTCCATTCAGGTCTCAGGTGAAGAGAGTCTTAAAGGGATGATAAACATCATCTTTGCTTTTATCTATCATCTGTGTGAAATGTCTGCAAAATGTCTGCAGGTCCATGGAGCATCTCAAACCCTGCTAATCTAAATTACAAGATTAGAACAGATTAAATTCCATCCCCCTCATTGGTAATATTTCTCTTCCTTGTAAGACTTTTAAAGCACCCATGAAAGCCACAATGTCACCACTATTATTTGAAAAAGATGATGTAGCTGTGTACTACCAATTTTTACTAGAACTTCAGAAAATTGCAATTGCTACAGACAAATACACAGACTTCCATTTTATTTCATTACACAAGTTAGTCATCTCCCACTTCTAACAAATACAGAAGAATTACATTTTTACTAAAAAAAAGGGGAAATATGGGGTTTGGTTGTTCTACCTTGGAGAAATTGTCRATGCGGAAAGGCGGCGGTAGCTGGTCGGTGTCGCTGAACGCAACGCGATACGTGGCTCCTTGGAGGGTGATTTCCACCCTTAAAAAGTAACATTTTCCCAGGGTGTCCCTGAAGAAGATCACAGTGCAAGACATGTCAACTTCTGATCTGCATTATCTGCAGTGTTAAACAGCTGCTTCTATCAAAACACAGCAGCTGCAGGGGATTTACAGGTCACAGCTACCTCATATTAATGTGGAACGARTTGTTCTTGTTGACCTCAAAGCCCCCAGACCAGATGCAGTTTGGGACTTCCATCAGCCTCACACACAACAGCTGATCATAATCATTCCGTGGCCAGTGGAACACAACACTGGAACCAGGGAGGGTGGAGATGTAGCCATCAGGATTGGATGCTCCCTAGGACCAGAAATTGGGAAATAATTGRTAAATAATCCCAGCACTGAAAAATCCAGAACAAACTCCAATCACTCTGTGATTAGCATACTATAAATATTTTCTTAGACAAACAAAAAAGATGTCATTAAAATTCAATATCTTCTTTAGTTTGCTATCACACATTTCTACATTAATATTCTTAGAGTGTTAGCTGAAATTTCTCATTGATATGCCTAGGCACTCTGACCTTGAGATGCTAATCTGAACACATTTATCTCTGCCTTGTCACTGTTTTAGCTTGTGTTTTTTGATCAAATCTCTTAGATGGGTGGATATCCATCACTTTGCTGCCATTGGCCTGTGCTGATTTATAGATGACATCTCAAAGCAATAGTTGTTTTGAACCGTTCAATGCTTCATAAAATAAAGCAAGAAATTTCAYAGTACTCCTGTGCCCTGGTAGTAACTACAACTATTCAATATTTCCTCTAAAATACAAACACCTCTAAAATACAAACACAGCCATTCTTCTGTCAGGTGGATGCTGCTATTGGAATAATGAGAAAGATCCTCATAACCAGCCAACAATACTTTCAAGAACAATGTCTGCTCTTCCTGGTGAGCAGCAGCTGTCACCAAGTGCAGTCTTGGGGGGGACTTTATGATGCTCATATGCCCATCTGTCTGCTTAGCCCAGAAATAAGTTTTGCACCCTTAAAGACTGGTTCTGAGAGCARAGTGGGGGGAAGAAGAAGCACACAGTTTGTTTTCAGACACTGCACTCACTCCTCCACATTSCTCCTCCTGGACTGTGTTGTCTGCAGCATGGACAGACAGCGGGACAGAGCTCTCCTTTGCTTTTAGTTAGTCTTTAGCTAGCTGAGGCAGAGAAGTTCCCTGAACTGTGGTTATTCTTTTTCTTTGGACCCTTTTAAACCTGCTCTGGACTGAATACCCAGGAGAACACTGGCAGCTCTCACCTATAGCCCACCAGGCTGGGCCTGGGCTGAGGYATTTTTTCCAGTACGAGAGGGACTGATAAGAGACTGAGTGAGCCAAGCCACAGCCCGTGGAGGGGCTTTCTCAGTTTGCCATCTGTTTTGGAGCAGCAAGAGGTTTAATTGTTTCATATTGTTAATTTTTTTGTGCTGGTGAGTGCATTGCCTATTAAATAAACTGGTTTTTTTCCACTTTTCTCCAAGTAAATATTTTCCCGAACCGGTTGAGGGATGAGCCACCTGAATCTGCTTTCTAGAGGAACCCCTCTGGAGGTTCTCACCCAAATTTGCCCTAAACCAGGATAGTACTGAACTAAAAAGTCCCAACCAGGAAGCTCCTTACCTGACCTCTGGCAAACTCCCGCTGAACAAAGGCCAGTTTGTAGCTTGATTTATTGTCCAACAGGTACCGGGGAGCAAAGGTGACCATGCAGGTGTCAATGTAACGGCCTCTGCCTTTTTTAACATCAATACCTAGTCATAAAAACAAGGTGAAAATACAGGTATTATTTACAAAAGAAAAAGACAGCTCCCACAGTGTATTTCAGAGAACATAAGTTCTTTCTTGTGTTCCTGAGATGAAGCCTTTCTGCCATACAACTGCCTTGCACTGGAACATTATTTTATTTTAAACAGTTAATAGAACCTCATGCCATCTGTTACCCTCTATTTCTCAAGCACAACTTAAGATACTGAAGACAACTGAAGGTAAAAAACCCAAAAACCAATTCCCAATCACAAGTTTATCAATGCAAGTAATTATTTAACTTTTAAACACATGAAAAATTCCTTGACAATCACTGTGGAGTAACTTCCAGACTCTCATTTAAWTCAAAACTAAAACCTGCTTGTACTTTATGTACACCAGGAGCACAAGGAATCCAGAAGCTGCACTCCTGCACATCAGCCTATGCAGGCACCACCAAGCAAAACCCAGAGAAGCAGCACATGGCTGAACAGTTACAGTGCACAGACACTCAAAATAATCAAAGTAATATAATGGGATTTAGAATTAACATACAGAGAGAATAAAAACACAGAAGCAGACAGAAGAGTTTGACAACGTAGTTATTAACACTCAATGATGAAATGTAAAATTAAAAATAACTGAAAGCTGATTAGATATAAAAATATATAGATATAAAAATACTTAGAACACTATCTTTTGTTTAATGGTTTTCTCTGGACCCTCAAAAGCCTTTAAGAAGATACATTTCCCTGCTGCAGTTGTTCTGTTTCTTGTGTCACTATCTCACCAAGAGCTCCACAGGGTTTTCCAGTGCTCCCATCAGGACTTACCAATGTTATAGATGAGGCCTGGCCTGTTTCCATGCTGGATCACTTTGAGGGCTCTGACACCACTGCCACCATCCAGGGAGAAACCCTGGCACCAGCCAGGCATGCCATCAGGATGGATTCCTTTTCCAACCCGCATTGTACAACTGAGGGTAAGAAGAAAACACAAAGGTTTAGTCATTTAAATGAARGATCAGGTAGCAACACAATGCTGGTGATCAAACACATGCCCAGATGGAAAAAGAACATCTGTGTCTGGATGTAGAAGCATYTGAAGCCATGATAAATCTCTTACTGAGTGGCTCATTCTGCATTTCTGCCATAAGCCCTTTCAACACATTGGTAAGGAGTCAATGGCCATGTCCTGTAAAAAGCYTGGCAATTTCCAGACTGATTAATCATGATAGCATTTGTGTGTCTTTTATCTTTGAAATAAAGAAAAAAAATTAAAATTTGGAATAAATTGAGACAACAGAATTGGCCAACCAAAGAGCTTTCAGTAGGAAATGCCTAAGAWTCCAGTATGTTCAACACAGTATTAAAAAACAATCATTTCACAGGTCATCTTAATACTTTTATCTTTGTAATCTTTCTCCTGATTGCCCTTCTTACTTACAAGTTKGGCTGTTCTTTATCAGCATAACAGAACAGCAGTGGGCTGAGGCTTCTAGCAAGCTCATGCTCCTCAAACTGACCAGCTGCATCTGTTTTTGCATTATCTTGTCTGAAGATAAGTGGCAGTCCTTTAAGTGAACACAGAAGAAAAGAGTGTTAAACTACACATCACCTTTGTACAAATTAAAAGGAGAACTGTAAAAATTTCAAAATAAGTAACCCAAGATATTTTTCTTGTAGTATTTTAGCCATTACTGTGCATAAATTTTCCTTCAGGTTCTTCTTAATCTTCTTAAAACAGCTGTTCACAGCTGCAGGTCATGAGATAGTGTCAGTGGAAGTTCACACAGACTCACTGCAATTCAGACCTTGGCCTTCTCAAGGCATTTCAGTCTTTGAAAATCACAATTTTTAACAGTGATCTAATCTATATTGATTTACTGAGAGGCACAACAGCTCATGTTTGAAAATCTGTAATACAGTAACTAAATGTCTAAGTTATCTGCTGTAACATGCATCAAATAGTAGCTGCTGGCACTAATAAAATATAAATTCTTACAACCTTTATTCCTCTTAAGTAGCATTTAAAAGCTTTATTTGGCTAGAAAGCAAATCAAAATATTACAGGAAATTCTTATTTCCTACTTGATGATTACAAGAGAACTTGCCTGTTTTGTTATTTAACCAATATGGATCTGAAATCAGTATTTGAAGCCATGATAAATCTCGTACTGATAAATGACATAATGATAATGATAAATAATGATAGTGATAGAAATAATAAATAGATATAGATACATATACAATAAATAAATATATAATATATAAATAAATAATGATAGTGATAGTATAATGATAAATCTCTTTTTATATTTATATTCAAAATATAAATTCTTACAACCTTTATTCCTCTTAAGTAGCATTTAAAAGCTTTATTTGGCTACAAAGTAAATCAAAATACTACAGGAAATATACAATATATAGAATAGAATATATATTCTATATAYAATAGAAATATAGAATATATAGAATATATAGCTCTCCTTATTTCCCACTTGATGATTAGAAGAGAACTTGCCTGTTTTGTTGATTAACCAATATGGAGCTGAAATTAGTATTGGAAGTCATGATAAATCTTTTACTGATAAATCATATAATGGTAATATAATGATAAATAATGATAGTGATATAAAAATATATAAAACTAATAAATAAGTATATAAATAAGTATATAATAAATAAATAATGAAAAACATATAAATAAATTAAAATCATGATAAATACATGATAAATCTCTATTTCTATTTATATTGAAAATAGAAATTCTTACGAGCTTTCTTCCTCTTAAGTAGCATTTACAAACTTTATTTGGCTAGAAAGCAAATCAAAGTACTGCAGGAAATCCTCATTTCCCAGGTGATGATTCCAAGAGAACGTGCCTGTTTTGTTGATGAGCCAGTAGGGAGCTGAAATGAGGATTTTCAGGGAGCCCTCAGCACGGCACACGATGCGGATGGTCAGGTTGAGCAGCCGCTTGTTGGCATCGTACAGCCGCATCCTCACCATGTAGTTCTGGGTCCCCGGGGGAATCAGCAGCTCTTTGCAGACTGGGAAGTTCTCCAGCAATACCCCTGTGAAACAAAAAGCAGAGCAAAATAAAGCATCACCCACACAAACAGGAGTTTTGATAAGCACTTTAGTTGGCGTTTCACATAACTTGATCTCCCTAAATATTACAAAGAGCTCACCCTGATCAACTTTTATATCTGCCCAGTATAGTAAACTCTGATCTCATGAAGAAATTCCTCAATTYAAGTCACAAACACCCAGACTAGTTCTGTAAGGGACCCTGCTTAGGGCTAATTATTGCTTTAGGCATTACAGGTCTAGCCTGTGTTGAGTAACTCCACATACACTCTCAACACCAATTATTTCTGTCAAAAAGAAAAGGGCAAAACCACCCAAAATATTAGGAGCTTATTTGATTTATTCCCCTCTTTACCACTGTTCTCTCCAGTTTCCACTCTTAGGAAAACAAGAACTGAAAARGGAACATTCTAAGTGACAGCTTAGAGGAGTGATAAACCAGGAGTGACAAGCCAGGAGGAACAATGGCAATACTGGGCTGGCTTTTTTCCAATGCCTTCACTGCATTAAAAATAAGCTCTGCAACCCAATGAAATAATCATTTAAATGCTTTCTATTTTTCCATTCTGTGTCACAGTTCCTTGCAGAACAAGTTTCCTGGTGGTACAGAGAGGAGCAGCAATGGTCCCTGAGCAGGAGCCTTACCCAGCTCAATGTTCTGGGCTGTGTAATGCAACCCAATAAAATCATCACTTAAATGCTTTCTATTTTTCCATTCTGTGCCATATTTCCTTGCAGAAAAAGTTTCCTGGCAGTACAGAGAGAAGCAGCAATGGTCCCTGAGCAGGAGGAGCCTTACCCAGCTCGATGTTCTGGGCTGTGTCAGCTGTGTGCAAGGCAGCCTCTTTGCCAGGCTTCAGTGTCCCACTGATGGGCAAACCCTTCACGTAGAACTCCAGCTCACAAGGCAGCAGATTGCAGATCACCACTGTTGGCAGCAGATAAATGGTGTGCCCAGGCTGCCTGAAAATCTGCTTAGCACTGTCAGAGAATATGCTGGAAGGCATGTAATCTGGGTAATTTTCTTTCTTTATAGCCACACAAAACCTGGGAATGCAGACACGTGYAAGTCAGTGAATTTGACAAAACAATTAAACTCCATCTTTCTGTACTGCACCAAGTCCTCAAAGATGCTCTAACTTCAGGATGAATAAGAAAAACAGCATTTAGAGCTGTTCTCCACATAATCACTTTGTAGATTATTATAAGGTATTTTGTGTTTATGTCTGACATCAAGAAAACATGAGTTTTATGATTTTAATCAAAGACTAAAGTTAGTTCCCCAAAAACTGGTCTGTTCAGAGATATAATAGAAAATGGCTATTAGAGATTACCTCCTTTAAAACCAACTTTCATAAACTTGCAAAAGCATGTTCTTAACTGCTACTAAAAAGAGATTTTTAACCATTAAAGKAAATTATAATCATGTTAAACATAAACGCTGAATGTCTCCTTCTTCCCAGTAGATATATCCTTGCTCTAACCACTTGACATTTCAGTTTTTCCTTAGTTGATGTGAAAAATTGAGTTGGTAAACATTCATTTAAAATAATTTGTTTATTTTGCTCCCTGTGATACATTAAAAATCAGCATATTAGGAAATGAACTATGAAACTGACACACAGCAATAACTATATAGTGGGCAAAGGTCATTTCCTGACACAATTTCCATAATCCCTATCCCAGTACTTCCTAAAATCAATGGTATCAGAACACTACAAAATTCCATTAAGTCCTCACTATGCAGAGACATTTTTAGCCTCAGAACTGAGCAGAGGACATTGAGGACAAAGAATGAATATTTGTGAACACTCTTTTGGTAAACCACTCATTATCCTAAGTGAGACTGAGCAGTCAGTTTAATGCAAGTTCACATTCTATTTTCTGAATTTTCTTTATTTTACCCTAAATATTCATAGTGTGCTTTGTATTGYCAGAGTTTAACAGGCACTGCCAAAGGAGCTTCAAGCAGCCCTGCAGATACAGAGCAGCTACACTTCACTGCTTTCTCACTATTCAACAGACCCAATAAAACATCTCACTAAACTGCAGCAGCTTTCATCTCTAAGCATTTTCTTTCCTGTTATTTACTTCCACAGGATCTATCAGAGCTTACAGAAGAACTAGGCTTTAATTACCTGAAAAATCTGCTGTTTTCAGACTCCATGGAATGACACTCCCTCTTGCTGCTGCACACCTCTGCTGCCTTCTGGACATTAGTCCAGTGAATAGGAGCCTTGGAGAAGAAGAATCCCATTCCTTTGGGCCTGGCTTGCAAACGCCAGGATGTGAGATGCAATGGAATAGCAAAGGAATCTCCTGGCATCACTGCTGGAAGCACTACAGGCTCTGCAACCAGAGAAGAAAGCACACATTAAAAGAGGCTCCTTTACTGGAAACCATAAAATTTTGAAGTAGTCTCAAATTTTTAAGGCAATACGTTTAATTTTAATGTAAATCACTTCCTGCTTTATGCATGTTTCAAAAACCAACCTGTTATTTTCAGCTCTATTAACAATCTGGCAGCAGACTAATTTCAGTATGTAAATCTGAAACAGCCTAAAAACTTGCTGCTACTCAAATTCTTCAGTGAAAATGCTTTATTAAAAAACCTCATTCTTCAAACCTTTTGGGTACATTATCAAAATATCATTAGATTTCTACACTAAACCTGTGCATAGTAACACCAAAGGTGAATGCTTTGCCTATTAAATAAACACTTTTTTTCCACTTTTCTCCAAGGAAATATTTTCCTGAACYGACTGCYGCTAAAGAGACAACTTTGTTACATACATAAATAAGATTAAGTCTTTACAGAGTCTCAGCTTTCCCTGTTTATCTGAACAACAACTGAAAATCCTACTGGACTCTCTAGTCTCTTGTCGACTGTCTTCTTCTTAACATGACCCATATCCTGCCCAGGGAGGTCTATGCTGGTGTGAAGCATCACAGACAGTGGTGAATCTTCCTGGGGAGAAAGCTGGACTCCTCACAGTACATAAGGAATGCTATAGCAATATGAGTCACAGTGTGGTTATTAACTGTTGTGAGGGTCCCAGGACGAGCTGAGAGATGAGAATTGACTCCAAGTTCTCAGAAGGCTGATTATTATATTATACTATATTATCCTATACTATACTATATTATATTATACTGTATTATAGTATACTATATTGTATTATATCAATATTGTATTGTATTATATTGTATTATATCAATATTGTATTGTATTATATTGTATTATATCAATATTGTATTGTTATATTATATTGTATTACACTGTATGAAAATTATATACTAAAACTATACTAAAGAGAAAGGAGACATCAGAAGGCTAGCAAAGAATGAAAAATAAAAACTCATGACAGACTCAGAGAGTCTGACACAGCTGGCTGTGATTGGAYATTAATTAAAAACAATTMTCCAAATCACATTCCAAAGYAGTAAAACATGGAGAAGCTGAAGCTTTCCAGCTTCCCAGGAGAGGAAATCCTGGCRAAGGGATTTTTCAGAAAACATCCCAGGAGTGTCCAGCACTTACTGTCAGGGGCAGAGGGACTGTCCAGTCTCAGCTCCATTGGGATTTCCAGCTTGTTCTTCAGCATCAAGGCTGAGCGCACTGTTATCACCTTCCGCGCGCTGCCCTCCATGGTCACTTCAAACACCACACGAACTGGAGGCAATGAAGAAAACTGGAAGATATTTAAAAGCATTAAAAAGCTCAGGTAATGAATGTATCTAGAAGAGGGACACCTCCATTATGAAGCACTAATTACTGGAGAAAAACTTGCYAACTGAGTCCATCCATGTGTGACTATCAGGTGTATAAACAGTTTCATAATGGTGGTTTATGATCCTGTRCCTCCTCCTCACAGCACAGTAAAATTATGAAAAAGCAATTCCACCTACCACTAACTCCATTATCTTTCTCAAAATAATCCAAGTTCAAATAAGAGCAATACAGATCCTAAGAGAAGAACTTTATACATCTTCTCACTATTACATTTTTTAATAAATCCATGAAGTCTAAGCCTCATATAATTACCAGTCACTCATCATTCCTATCTGTCAAAACTGAAAAATAAGTTGGAGCTTTCTTAACATATTCATACTTTGTTCACTCATAGCTGCCCTTCTGCTGTGGTGTTTTACCTTCTACATTATACAAAGTGATTGCCACTTTGATTCTGAAAACAACATTTACTATGTGTTTACATGCTAGAATTCATCTACTGGAATTTAAGACCCATTCTTCAAACTGGTGAGGAATAGTAAATCATAAATATTTGTTCTGATTTGAAAGTGTATTTTGTTTGCTTAAATTTTCTTTCCTTTCTATTGAAAAGGTTCTAGAAGGATGGGAAAGTCAGTTCACTTGTAGAGTTTCCCTACTCTTACTTAAGTAGCTCTCAAAAAAATGAAAATATATACTCACGTAGACTTGTGGATGTATTATATTTGTTCTACTTATTGGGCTTCCAAGCTGAGAGAAAAGTAAACAAGAAGGTTAAAGTAGTTCAACTTTGAARATACTCACTACAGAAGAATAAACTTTCATCACTTTGTGTTTCTGATCTTCAGTACAACTTGGAATCGTGTCAGAACTAGATTAGCAARGCCTGTTTGTAATACTGCTTTGCAAAAAAATGAAGCTTAAGGAGGGTTTGTTGTAAAGAAGTCTAMAGGAGATGTTGCTGAACAGGAGTTCTCATTAATTTATAATAATCTCATAATTTGCATCCTTTTCCTTCAATATTCAAATTGCAGAGATGATCCTTTTTATGCTTCAATATAAAAACATCAGAAAATTCAAGTAAGAGATCACTGGCTCTTGTTAGCAGCATTAAATCAAATTTAATTCTAATTTATATCAAGAAGATCTCAACCTCCTATTTGCCCAGTGCTCAGCAACTTCCAGTAGCTAGTCTCAAAACATAGTCTTGAAATCCACAAAACCATTTTTATCACTGAGCCTCCCCCAAATGCCAGCCTGCTCATTATTACAACTGCATTTTCCCTTCATGACAAGTATATTTTGTCTACAAAGGCATATACTTAAAAACCAATCTCTAGGCTTACAGGAAATTGCCAGTKTTGTTTATTTTAAGCAAATTAAATACATGAAAAGCATTCCTGCAATGAAAGAAATGAAAGTAGCTGCTGAAATGCTGGGCTGATTTAAAGCTCAGTCTCCATTTATATATTCATCCTGCCCCTGGTAGCTCTGCCTGCCAAGCTCAGATTAACTGCTGACTGCTCTGGCTGTGCTCTGGGTACACAGTTAAAAACCCAGCTTCTCCAAGCTCTCCCAGTCCAGGCTAACTGGAAAGAGGACAATCTCATCCAGCAGATGCTTTTAGATCAGGATCTTGCAGACATCATTATTCCTAATTTACATATTCTTTTAAAACRCTCAAAATCAGAACTTACAGTAGAAGAGGAGGAATTCTTATCTGGTGCAGCATATCGGAAAAATGTTCCAACCTTGTCCACAGAGACTGGACTCACTTCTTCCCAGCCATTTACTCTCACTTGCAGCTGATGAATCCTTAGGTCATGTGTGTGCCTGCCAGGTTAGATCAAGTTAAATTACTATTAAGMATTATTATACAGACTAAATATCAAACAGTTAAAACTACAAACATCCTCTGGATTCTATTTAAAGAATATTACTGAAACATTAAAAAATCCCAAGAGTTTTCCCATTTCATGGGTAGATGGACCTGACTTTATGTTTAATTGCTCTACCTTTACTAAGGATCATACAGACACATTAAAAAATAAAAGCATGCTACATATTGGTCAACAAGCTCTAGTTCTTACCTCTGCTAACAACCAACACTGCCCCAATAGCCCTTTAAAATAAAGGACATTGATTTGTAACAGAGGCCCCCAAGTCCTTCTGAAAGCTTATAATGATCCAACTCACATATAGGAATAGCTGCCACAACAGCAATAGTTGCTGCTTTACCAGAGAAATTATAAATTCACTCCATACAAGAGTATTAAAAATAGAAACTAAACACTGACAGTAAATTTTACAGAAACCCACTCTTAATGTGACACCTGCCAGTGCCCTCACAACTGTGAACCTGTGTGTTCCATATACGAGAGTGTCAGAACATCTCATGGCCTGGTCCCTTCACCTGTGTCTGAGTTTCCCTCTGGTTTCAAACTCAAACGGAACCTCTTCCCCAGTGATAACCTCTTGCCATTCACTGACATTATGGGCATCACCCAGCAACGTCCCGTTTTCCTCAGGAACAACACCTGGACTCCCACTATGAGACAGCGCAGCCCTGGGAAGAGAATCACAGCATTTTACAAAATGACCTCTTGTGGCATTCACATTCTCTGAAAAAATCCCTTCGCCCAGGATTTTTCTCCTGGSAAGCYGAGAAGCCTCAGAGAAAAGGRAAACAATTYTTATCTCATTTGCTTCTCCTGTGTTGTGCTCATGTGGAATGTGTTTGGAGATTGTTYACCCACAGGTGATTGTTTCATTGCATTCTGCTGTGAGTTGTTTTCACTCATTGGCCAATCAGGGCCAAGCTGTGTTGGGACTCTGGAGAGAGTCAGGAGTTTTCATTATTATCTTTTTAGCATTCTGTAAGTATCCTTTCTGTATTCTTTAGTATAGTATTCTTCAATATAATATAGTATTATAAAGTAATAAATTAACCTCCTGAGAACACAGAGTCAGATTCATCATTCCTGCCTTCATCGGGGCATTCCCCACAAATACAATAACTACTTCAAGCTGCAAGTGCTTTTTAAGTCTGCCTCAGTYCTCATTCACACCATGAACACATGTGAACACATTCACACCATGAATGTACTTGACTGGTTTCCACATTCTKCTAGATCTCTTGAAAAAAAAAACATTTTTGTTTAACAATAAAACTATCTCTGTATCGAAGAAGAGGCTCTTAACTGAGTAAAACTGGGAGCTGCCTATATGTGTCTGCAAAACAAAAGCACTGAAAACAAGAGATTGGCTGACATGGAAGAGGAGCCAGACAAATCTGTTGGAAGTGATCCCAAAGAGCTCCTTACCGGGTTGGGGTTGTGGTGAGGGTGGCAAACCAGAGAGTGCAGCCAGTGTGATTCCTCAGAGCAAAGGGGACAAACGGCTGCCTGCGCTTCGGGGTCTTCATTTCAGCTACAAAACACAACACAGACTGTCTGAATGCCCATGAGAAACATCCACCAGAAGTTTATGTGGCTGGAGAACCACAACCTGCACTAACTACAAACAAAGAAATAGGACATCAGATTATCTGCAAAGCTTTTACAGTTAGTAACTGCTACAGAAATGGTACAAAACTAACAGACATTCTTCCCCTACATCAATCCCCCTTGGAACTGAGCTTAATCTACACATTCTTCTGTTTCTTTATATCAAGTCTTATAAATACTATGCCTTCAGTTACACCTAACATATAGAAAATCTAACTAAAAACTAATCTAACTAAAAACCCAAGCATAATCAGAAACCTTTTATGTACATCCAAATGCTCACRAAATACTAAACACACATTCACTTATAATCAGGATTTATGCTGTATTTAATGTGACAAATACAGGGTTAGCCAGGATCCCCTTTAAAGGGACTTTTACTCTCAAAGCCTAAACAAAAMCAAATTTCCTATACAGGATAAAGCCTACTGAAATATGGAAAATAATTTAAGAGCAAAGGCAATCTAGTTTTGTTAAACTGCTGGGACAGCAAAACACCAGAAGATACTTCTCCCATGTTCAACTTTTTCGAAGCATAAATTTCTAASAGGCACTCAAGTGCTACTCTCATTTTCCACACTACAGCACATGAAATCTGTGAAAATACTTACTGAGTTTGGACACAGAAAAAGCCCTGCCAAAGCCCAGTAATTTACTTTTAAAGGAAGATAAATGGCTGCTACCTCAATACACAACACGTTTAGCATGAGGGAAGTGGAAAGAAGGCACACACAATAAATCAGCTGCTTAAACAAAAGGCAAGACAGAAATCTCTTCCCCAGGCCTGATTTGAAGTCACTCCAAAAGGTTTCCAGAGGCAAGCAGGGGAGATGTGGGGAGGGCAGGAAAGTTTCTGAAGGAGTTAAGAGATCATGACAGATGACTTTCTGTCAGATCAACAAATCCCTATGTACCCTCACATTGTCCATGGAGATTTAAATCTGATCCAAAGCTTACAGAGAAAGTTATTTCCAATTAAATAGCAAGAAGATGAAATCCTTGAAAATCAAAACTCTGATTTTTGCCAAAAGCAAATACATGTTTTTAGTGTTGAGTTTCAGTTTATATAAGGTTTTGGCTATCCCAGGTTCTACAAAATCAGACCAGAAGCCAAATGAACTTTTATTCTGGTGTTTAATCTATTGCCAGCTTATCTTTGGAGACTTCAAAAAAAAAAGGATTTTTGGGACTATTGCCTGATTTTCAAAAGAAATGTAAAACTGCATTTTGAGACTACTGCCTAAAAAAAGAAGACTATTCTTACCAGGAGGATTTTTTAATAATTAGTTTAGTAATTTAGCTGCAACCCCTACTAAAAGCCAAACAATGAATATTAGATGTTTTACTGCTTGTTGGATTTTTGGGGAGAAAAAATCCCAGAAAATATTTTATAAAAATCAATCGAAATTTTTCCATTTTGTTTTTTCTTTAAGCTCAGAGAAAATATTTCTAATGGCACTTGAACAGGAAACAGATGTAGATTTCTAGAAAGTTTTCTGTCCTCCCCTCCATTAACTTTTCCACAGGGCTATGTATTTCTGAAGTATGCTCTTTGTCTTCTGTAATGTCAAAAACTGAAAAATCTCACTTTATCCTGCATGGTTTTGCCCCAAACCTGTCCTGTCAAATAGAACCMAAACAAATAAACAAATTATTTATTAGGAATGTTTTACTTTCTAAGGTTACTGAAAACATCCTGTGCTTCTGAAGCATCTGAAAGTTAYAGTTTTAAGTAAGTTTTAAGTACTTAAATATGCTAAGTGAAGCATAAATATGTATATTGAACATAATGGTGGATATTTTTAGAATATAAATTAAATAGTGTGATATTATTACACTATTTTTAATCCCACTGTACTGTCCCTCTAGAAGAGGGACACTGAATAGTCAACAATTCACATAACCTTCCTCACAAAGACAGTTTTCCTTCATTGGGTTTATTTCTCCATTCTTTCCTGAAGAACCCAGAGAATGACAGGATGAAATACTTAATTTAGCAGACTAAAACAAAAATAGCTGTTTTATTATTTGTCTTGAGGGTTTTTTGGTTTTGATTATTTTTAAATATAGAGGCYAATCTACCAGCAAGTCCCACATACAGCACAGTATTTATTGTGCAAGAGCCTTCCAAAGAAGAAATCCACCTTTTGTTGTCTGTGTGCTGTACAGTACCTCTAGCATAGATCTGATGCTCTAGGTTAGTCAAACTGGCTGTACTCCTAGTTCTAAGGTAGACAAGAGGAAGGCCTGGCAGACAGGAAAGACAAAGTCAGCAGGTAAGAAAATCACACAAACACAGGTAAATCTTCCCCTGCATGCATAAAGGGAAGACAGAYATCATGCAATTATGAGTCTCTACTTGTTTGCTTACACTAAGCTGGCATTTGAATTGACAAAGTTCCTTCCAGAAGGAACTCTGGGAGAAAATAAGCTGGAAGGAGCTATTACTTGGGTGATTATTTCACAAAGAATACAGTAATTTTTTCCAGAAACTCATTTATTTAAGTCTTTGGGGTGCAGAAAGAAAAAGATCCTCTCTGAACTGCACACAGCCAAAAATCAACACTCTGAATTAATTCTTGACATGAGAGTCACTCATTAACTGAGTGTGGCAGACAGAAAGGAAGCAGAGCTAGCAGTGCAAAGCTCTTACTCAAAGCTAAGCACTCAGAAAGCTTTTTGGTTTAAAATAATTGAACATAACTGAACAGAAAACAGCTTTTTTGTCTTTTTTTTTTTTGCCAAACACATCTAACAAATCACTGTATTCTGTGAAGTCAAAATACTTATGTTTGTAATACATTAGACAGATGACCCTGTGTGTCAGGTCTGTTTCAAATAAAGTGTGATTAATGACCAACATACTCTGCCCAAAACATGGGGGATCCACTGAAGAACCCATCCAGTCTTCTGAGCTGATTACATTCACTTCTTTGTCCTGTTTACAGTAATCTTCCATCCAGGACTGCTTGGTACATGTGTATTGCTCTAGAGGAATGTAAGCACAGAYAGCCAATGTCTTCAAGGTGGCAGTAAACAAAGTCATTGAAAAGTGTGTTAAATTCATCACACTCAAGTTACTCCACTTTAACAGCAGAAGTTTCATTTTGCTGTTTTTTCTCTGAGTCACATAAGTTAAAGACAAACAACAGCTCATAAAATCACAGCAGTGTCTTAAAAAAATATATATCCCAAAGAATTTATTTTTTAAAAAAACTATCAGTGGAATTTCATGCTCTTAAGATACTCCTATGTCAATCTAAGAGCCCTCCCTGCTGAGGCAATTAACCTTAAATATTTTCATGTTAGAAGTACTTCCTAGGGGTTTTGGGGTTTGCTTCATTTTAAGAGGCACATACACATTCCTGCATAAATATCAAGACACCAATTGAGTCCTCTGGCACATTATCAATCACAAACCAGCCTCACCACTCATTATCACTGCTTTTAAAAAGCACCATCATCAGAATCRTTGATTTGCTTCTCCTCCAGCCACCTTGGCTTCCTCTCTTTCTGCCAAMCCCCCAGGTTCTCCTTGTGTGAGAAAGACCAATGAAGGCTTTTCTCTTACATCTACAAGCTCAGCTGCTGGCATTTCTTTTATTGTGCCCACCAAATAATTCTGAATGAGCAGCAATACTCCTGGGAAAGGCACACAACTGGAGCTCCACAATGCAGAAGCTCACATGAAATTGGAGTTACTGATGAACAAAATATTTTGATTTCCAAAGGTGGGTCATTGACAGCTCAGGTGCTCAGAGACTGAAGAACTGAAATGAGTAGCTCCCCACTACACATGTCAATGTACTGAAAAATGATGAGCTTATCAAAATATTTTTAAGTCCTATGAAGTACAGAAAACTTTAGATGACAGCCTGTTTCTGATTAAAAATAAATTTCAAATACCATACAAACTTGATAGAATTCATATGACCAGAGAAAGAATTCCTACTAACCTCTAACATATGCAGCTCATGTCTTTACATTTTCACAACATCTGATAGAACAGAGGCTGCCTAAACACACACCTGGAACAGAATCCTGCAAAGTATGGAGGGACTTGGGCCAATCCCACTTCCTYCACGGGACGCCAGCAGCACTTTAATTAGAGATGTCTGTCATTTTCAGCAGTGAAAACCAGACAGTAGAGTGCTGCTCCCAGGGAATATTCTCACATACCTATGAGCACAGAGGTGATGTTGATATCCAGGCGTGGCTTGGCCTTCACCTCCAGCTTCAGGCGGGAGGGCTGGAGGCGGCTCGAAGCTTCTTGTTGCCAAGACACTGAACATGGCCATGGCTCAATAAATGGCTCCCACCCTGAGAGAAACACAAACCAGCATCCTTGGAGGCCACTCTGGAATGCTCTTTACATATTTAATAAAGAAACTTTCATCATTAGGTCCTTTACTTTATCTGTCCCTTACTTTTAATCTTCAAGATGAAGTCTCAAGCCTATGGATTTAATTTATTACCTAATATAAATCTGGTCCAGCTAAYCCATGTATTCTGTATGTAGGGTCTTGCAGAAATATCTTAGTTCCAACTAAAGCACTAGAAGGCAATTACTGCTCTGTATTTAAGCTAGCTGGAATTAAGCTCTCAAATAGYTTTGAAAATGATTTTCACACAATTATACTGAATAATCACCAATTTAATGTAYCTCAAAAGACAAAAGTCTAGAAGCTATTAAAAAAAACCACCTTATGTTGCCCTGATTTTTTAAGCCTTCTGATGTTTACATTCTTGTAATGAACTTTCTCACACACTTTCTGTAAATAACTTATTGTTTTGCATTCTTTTATGGAGGAGGARAAATTTGATGGACTTTGTTGGTTTGTCCAGTGTCACTGGAGAGGTGGCACTTTCACCCTCCAATCCACTGTCACTTTTGGAAAACTGTAAATGTTGGAGTCAGAAAATAAACTTCCTTTTTCTYCACCTTGAGAGCAGCAGTGTGTGTGCTCGTGTTGTTTCATGTCCTATAGTGACAACCCTACATATTTTTAAAAACAAAGTATTTTTTAAAACAGCAAAAAAAACCCCTGCTATTGACAGATAATTCCTGAGTGCTTGTCACCAGTGATGTAACAGGAACTTTAGTTTCTAAGTTAAAAAAMCCCACACAACTAAATTACTTCTTTTGTTAGTATCTGGCCTGTATTGAGGCCTAACTTGCTTTTTTGCATCTAAAACATAAATTGTTATGGTCTTCTTATGTTAACCCTTTGTTTTCAGCCTGCTCATGATTTTCCTTCCTAAAATACATAATAAACTAAATCCACCAAACAATTAAAGAGAAGAGAGAAGAGAATGCAGAGACAGCTAGTTACAAAACTCATTTTGCTGGATAACTGTTCTATGCAATTCCATTTGAAAACCTGAGTGCCACTTTCATATCAGCCAAATCTCCACTTTCCACATCCCTCCAATGATTTCAAATCAGGATTTCTTGTTTAGGATCACATTGTCAGGATATCTTCTTAGGATCACACACAGTCAACCTTTCCCTATTCCCTTAGAGGCATTTCATAGTGGGTGAACTTCAGGCTCCTGTAGTAGGAAAGGCTGTTTCCTAAACTTAAAATGAAAACAAACTTAAAAGAAAACAACCCCCAAGGTATTTCACCTGAAAGCTCACGGTTGTAATAATCTCCAGAGAGGGTAAAATGAGCATAGCCTTCAGGGCTGGTCCTCAAATGCTGGAGAAAATTCAAACCTGTGGGGAAAAAAAAGCAGTGAAATYTAAACTAATGCAAAACAATCAAGCTTCCTGATTTTGTGAAGTGTCAAGTAAGCAATGAAAGGTTTTGTCTTGTCTTTTAAACTGAAATGGTACAAAAAGCTTATCATAATACTCTTCCAATAACATTTGCAGACAGCCACACCTCACAACACAGAGCCTCCCTAGGATTCTGCTCAGGACAGATTTCATTTCTTAAGTGATGTAAAAAGGGGAAACCAGAATCTTAACCCTACAAAGACTGTAATCTTCTTAAAACCAAAACTTAAACCAAACAGAAATAAAGAAGGAACCCCCAATATTSCACACAACCACCACCAATACACTGTCAGTTGAAATTTGACAGGTCCTGMCAAACAAGAGCACGATGCTGAACCCACCCAGAACTGACAATCAGTTTATGCCAAGGCAGAACCAGATACTCACATGAAAAGGTTAATTCAGCCAGGGGAACATCACAGTCCATGCAGTCATCTATAAAGCAGATGCAAACACTTTCTGCCTTTATTTCCACTCCAGAGATGAACTGGAAAGGCAAAATCCCCTGGCTATCTCGACCAGAAGTCTGGGAAACTGATTTCAGAGGTTCAGCATTCTTAAACAACCAACTTGCTGCTTTTTTCAAGTCACCTTAGATAGAAGCAAACAATGAATCATCACCTTCTTTCTCAAAGACATTTACTTAGTAAAAATCATATAGAAGAAAACTAACTCTCTCTCTTAAGAAAATATTCTCAGCAGTTCTTCAACATGCTTATTTTGTAATATAAATATGGGAAGATTATAAAGACAYTGGAATATCCTAAGAGCAAGAAATGTGTTTTGAAGTTCACAAATGTAATAAAAATCTGTAACATTATGCATGCCTATATATAAGGTGGGAAGCACRACAGTGCTAAAGGAAAAAAGAATCACTTGTGGTAAAGCTTTGTTTTCTTTTCAGGTACTGCATGTAGAACTAGAGAAATATGATTATAAAAGGAAGAAACAAAAACACATGCTCTCAAGAGGAAGAGATGTGGAATAGCAAGAAATTGGTGCACCATAAAAATTACCAATCTGAACACAACTAAAACTCCCAAACAAAAATGCACTCAAGCACCCCATACATGATGTCCCAAAGGGCAGAAAGAATCCTTGGGGGGGTGGATTTTACACAGCAGCAGAACAGGAAGAAGAATGTTTAAAACTACAGGCCAGCACAGAGCCAAAGACATTCTAAAGAAGGAAATAGTGCCTGTGCATAGCCACCTGACAGTCTAAGGGCTTTACTKAATTGCAATTAAGGTAACATGAACAATGTGCAAACCCCTGCTAAGAATATCTGACGTTACCTTGGCAGATGAGAAGAGCTTTACGACAATCTTCCATGCTGAACCCCAGCTCCTGGAGGCGAGCCAGCTGCGCTTCTGGAATGAACAGTTAACCAGGCATAAACCCCTGACAGTTACCTACTTATTTCATTTCCAAAATCAAGGTACATCTGTATGAAAATGGGGGCTTGCTTATTTAAGAAATGGAGGTTTGTTTTTTTAAGAAATGGGGGTTTGTTTATTTAAGATTGCAACTATAGCAAGAGCACATGACTCAGCCCAGCTTTTATGTTTTTTACAATTGCAGTTTACAGTTGTTTTTTACAGTTTTTACATCCTCAGGACAATGCCATTATTAGGTAGTTCCAACCAACAAAGGGTCTTACCCCATGAAGACACCAACATCTTTTGTGTTAAGCATACATATTAGCTTCACCTTGTGGAAAACCCTCTTAAATATAAGGAATGGCTTCACTCCAAGAGTGAAGAACATACCAAGAACAGGATCCAGCACACGTTTGGAGCCATCTCTGGTTTCATGAGCCAAGGAGTTCTCATGCCCCAGTGCTGAACTGGAGGGATCAGCAGCACTCCCAGCAGCTGAGGCAGCTGAGTCAGGCAGAGCTGCACTTGTCTGCTGGGGAATTGACTTTGCAATGGCCAAGAAGAGTTGAACATCATTGTAGGACAGTCTGATATCCAGTGCTTGCAACTGAATCTAAATGAAAAAGTAGAATATAAGATTCACTTGCCTTTTTCTATACATTTTTCTTAAATACTTCAGCTATTGATAAAGCTTTTCCCAAAGGAAGACAAAATTTAGTGTTMCAATCTGATCACCATGCTGTTTTAAAGATCCAATAATAAACTTATCAAACTTGTTATTATTTACAACAAAAAGCATTACATCACAGGGAAAAGAAGTTTTACTTTGATACAATGGTAAAAAAGTCTTTAAATATAATTCCCCTCTAATTTGTCCTAACAATTAGAAACAGAAAATATAGAAAAATATAATTTCTTTTCAGCTATTAGTAACTATCTAACACCATCAGCCTACATAATCAGCCCATTTCTTCCCCCCACTATTAATCTCTGTAACATATCCCATAAATCACTTTTTCATTACCACTAAGAGCATTTTCTACATGCTTCTTTCTTTTCCTTTYCCATTTCAGGAAAAAGTTACCTTACTCTCTTCTTATGCATTTGAAAGTCTTGTATTGAATCCTTGGGCATAAAAATATCTCTGCTAGTATTCTCTACTGCTCAGTTTTATTCAGGCCTTTAATATTACCTCTAGAATAGGAGGAAAATCTTCACTATTGAAAGCATCCAGCAGTCCTGAACCAATTGGATAGGAAGAATTCCCAATAAGTTCCATATGAATCTGTACTGGATCAATAATTGACAGTGCAGTCTCTTGCTCATTTCCTAACCGGCATGAAAATACCTAAAAATTCCAAATTTTTAAGAAATTATGAACTGATATGACAGGCCTGGAAAGAACTAGCAATATTTTGAGGCTACAGTCAAGTCTTACAATGTTTTAACAGAAACAATACAAAACTATTCTCCAAACTGCTGTAAAATGAGAGCATTTGATGAGGAATCAACAAACTTCAGAAAGCATCTGTGGACTATTCCTTTTGTATATACATTTATAGTAAAGTATCTTCACAAACTCCTCTAATTTTAGCTGTTATACAGAAGAAAATTTATTTTTCTTACCTCAATGCCAAACAAACTGCCAGAGAAAGGACGATCTATCAACTTGGGCTTGTAAGTGAGAACAGTCGTTCCCTTCAGAATAATTGCATTGGTATCAAAGCAGGACATGTCTTCAACAACCACAAATTCAGTTCCTTAACCAAAAAAAGACAAATAACCAACAGGGCAGTTGGCAACATCATTAAGGTACTTTAGGCATTTGTAACAGGTTTCTTGATTTCCTTTCATGGACCTGGCTTTGCACCAGCACACGGCTTTTAATGAGAAAAACTCCTCAATGAGAAAAACAAACTTCCTTAATGAGAAAAACAAAAGCATCAGAGAAGAGCACATTTACCTGTCACATTAACCTTGACTTCCAGCTGCTTTTCTGCTGTCACAGGGAGTGAGGAACGTTTGGTAACCACTCCTCTTTTCACAGTTTTGGGAACCACACTGGTGTCACTGATGCAGGATCGCTGCCGGGAATGGGGATTTTCCCTCTTTTTGGTGTCTCCAGGAGTACATAAAAAGTCATGAACCAGTAACAGCCAGTCAAATATCAGGAACACACGAAGATTGTTCAGAACAACTGTGAAACTGGAGGAATCCTTAGTAGACCTTTTAAGAAGAGAGAATTACACAGGTGAACTTTACAACCTGTAAATATTTAAAATCGTGCTGACAACTATCAGTATCTTGTAAGACTCATATGGCATTTTATAGGCATGCACTTGGTTTACAGTGTCTGTGGCCTTTAAAATACATACATACATTTATATATATATTTTTAAATATATATATACATTTACATAAATATAAATTTATATATGTTTATGTATATACATTTATATATAAACTCCTATATATGAGTTTGAACTCCTATATACATACACTTAATATATATACACATACATTTTATATATATATATAAAAATATATAGAAACAGATTAAAATTCAACAATTTTCTGTACCCACAGAACCCCAATAGGTCTTAACTGCACAAATTCTAAGCCATAATGAAACAAGAGATGAACTGAAAAACGACAGGAAATTTATAAAAGCTCATTTAACACACTTGTATTATCAAGATTAATTTTCAAAATCTCAAATTTTAAAACCTTTTTTATTATCATTTTATGTCTAACATTCTGTGTGTGAAACTCAGAGCTGGCTCTGAGATAAGAGGTACAACATGAATTTCCTCTCCTACCCTGACACCATTTTGCAGCACAGGAAGCTGCTTTGTCATTCAGAAAAAATGTCAGCCTGCCTGAGCTTCCAGCATCCCATTCTGCAGGTCTGGCTAGGAGGGATAAAGTGTTTGGCTTTGTGATCTGGAATACCACTTACATTTGATCATGCTAACTGGAAAATCATCTAAGTGCTTAAATACCATGAAACAATTTTCAATCCAGCACACTGTGAACTATAAAATCTCCAAAGAACTGTGATGCCTTAATGGGGAGCTTCCAACAGCAAAGCCTATAACCCTGCCTGGCTCTCCAGGATATTTCAAGAGGCACCAGCCAGTACAACACTATCACTGAGTTCTGCCAGCCCTTGCATCTTCTGCCAAGGATGCTCTCACCACTAAAAACAGACCACATGCTGCTGCAGCTGAAATTTAAAATCACAACAGTTGGGAAGAAGATTCCTGAAACTCTCACTCATAAAGCAGATTAGGCTGTACGGTGCAAACTCACTAACTGTGTCTAATCTAGCTGCCTACTGACTCAACAGTTCTGTCAAAACCATCTGGGGTTTTTTTAGGCTGTATTTTTTAGTAAATCCCATTTTAGTTTTAATCAAATTGAAATGTTGGCTTCTTTCTGAACACATTTTTTAGGTACCTAAAACCGTAATGCAGCATCCAAATTTAAAAAAAAAAATTCTCTCAGTTGCCAAGATTCTTTAGCTGCTTTTTTATGAAAAATTCTCTCTAAAATTTTCTACTAATATAATCCTCAATTTTTTTTCTACATTACTCCTGCAACTGTTCCAGAAGGCATCATACTTAGAGAGTGAGAAAGCTGAGCTTGGTCAGCAAATCAGATCAGAAGTGAAAGTAACATCTCCAGTCATCTCACTTCACCCTCTTTTTTGATAGTTAACAATCCTCAAAAAACCACCATGCTGATACAGGCAAATACTGACATTATACTTTATAATCCCAATTTCAATACTAAATTGGATCAAAACAGGTAAGAAAAAACAAACAGGGCAGGACAGAAGATAGAAGAGAACACAGATATGGTTTTTGAATGAGGTGCCATTTCTGTCTGTATTTGATGCTTTCAGAAAACCACGTGTGACACCTGCTGGAAAACAGCTTTTGTGCATTTTCTATTTAAAATTCTACAAACTGGTTTTATGCACACATACAAGTGATAGGCCAGACTTATCAAGCTTTAAGCACTATTGATTTTAATAGGTAAAACCTTCATCTGATCCACTACACATTCAAATCTAAATTTTATTGCAATAAGTGAAAAAGAAATAAAAATCCAACAACTTCCAGAGAATTAATAACTGAAGATTTCAATCAATCAAGTACCACTGATCATCCCAAAAATGTCATCAGATTGAAATACACTGTCTCCAAGTTTATCTACAACAATAACAGATGTATTAAAATCAGGACAACACTGATTATGTCATTATTAAAAACAAACAAATCCTAGAATTACCAACCTGAAATGCAATTCAATCTGGATTGCTCCTGGGCTACTGGTGTTCTTGGATGACTGGAAGATGCAGTTGAAGACATTTGGGGGGCCTGTAGCATATTTCTGTCCAGCATAACGAGTGTCAAAGGCCAYCATGGAATGAGAGACCAGATTTACAGACTTTGTTCCATCTGAAGAGCTTTCAAAAAGCAACTTGGATTTCTTAAAATCAAACCTGGGAGAATAAAAAGCAAAACAACACACCCAAAAGACTTACAGTTTATTTATTCCTTGGAGTCATTTATCTTACAAGTATGGCATGCTGCTGAAATCTTTCATTTAGCTATTTTCTAAAGCAACTACAATCATGTCCCATGTCATAGAGATAGAAAATAGATCTGTACTAAATGTAGTAATATTTTCCACTGATAAAAAGCCTTCTGGGTTTAAAAAAAAACTCAACAAGCCAACATAGCAGAAATCTGCTTTTTTAACCTTCCCTTGTTTTGCTTTCTTAATTAAAATACTGTTTCTTTTGGGCAAGTATGGATTGCTGGACTGTTATTTCAAGGACAAGTGGAAAGACAGACTGTATCTTTTGAACAGTGTCATCCTCTTTCATCTCTCAAAGCAGCTCAAACTCTCAGTTTGGATTCTAATTAAGAAATTCCATTTCACTGCATTATTAAATTGTAATTCCACATATTACTTTAATTTTTCTCCTGTATCTTTCACATGAGCATAGTATTTAGGACAAGGTATTCAGTAAAAGACCATTCATACCTGGCTAAAGAGCTGCTTCCATCTTTTCCCTTTGGATCCATCAGTTCCAGGCTCACATTAACCATGTCAATGAGGAATGACATGGAAGTATACACTTCTCCACTCAAAACTGTCTGAAAGTGGAAAACACCAACATTCTTTTTCAGAGCATCTGCTTAACTTTGATCTCTGAAYTAACCTGTATTTCAGAAAAATGTAAACAGCTTTTGTGTGGTGTCCTTCTTCTCCAAATGGTTTCATKAATCATTTCTTCTTCATCAATGGTTTCATTAACCATTACTGGGGAAATGTTATGTTWCACAACACTGTGGCCTTTAACTTGAAAATGACCATTAACCCATTTTCACAGAACTGGTCTAGAGCTTCTTTGTCCTTAAAATACTGCTGCCATCAGCAAAATCAGCAATCACCCTGCTCCAGATTGCAAGKCAAGATGTGTTCTATTACCATCTGGATGGCAGTTGTCTTTTGTCAAGTGGGCAGTTTTTCCTTACCTCTCTCTCTGAGTGATCACAATCACTCCTCCCTCCAAGGAGACACCTGCTGATAACAGCCACTGAATGTCCCTGCATGGCTGACAAGAACTACAGCATCCCATTGGGAGATGTGAGCCCAGAGGGAGGAGCCAAGCATTCCTACCTGGATATAATCTGGAGATCCTGGAACACCAGCACAGCTTCTCCACTGGATTGCCCAGAGGAACAGCAGCTGCCTCTGCCCCTGGATCTTCAGAGGAAGATGCACCTTTCTCCAGGATCCCTGCTCCAGCAGAGCCACCCCTGACACTGCAGGAGGACTGAGCCACAATTCCAACAGGACTGCTGCCAGCACCCTGACCCACAGGGTGTCAGGTTGGGTTCTGTCAGTGTTGTTTTGTTCTACTGCATTGTTTATTTTATCCTTTTATTTTCTTCCCTATTAAATAACTGTTATCCCTGCTCCCATATTTTTTCCTGAGAGCTCCTTGATTTAAAATTTATAGCAATTCAGAGGGGTAAGGAGGGTTTACATTCTCCACTTCAGGGGAGGCTCCTGCCTTCCTCAGCAGACTCCTGTCTTTCCAAACTGAGACACACCCCCAGACATTTCAAAGAGAATTCCAGGTGCACACAGATGCTTACAAGAATTCTTGGATCCTGCAAGTCATAGGGGCGCATGAACTCCTCGATGGGCTCGCCGAGGTTGTTCTCCAGCAGCCCACGGATCAGTTTGTACTTGTTCAGATCCAGAGAGCAGTGCACTGAGGACAGATTGCCATGGATTGAAATGTCTGCAACAGCATGACTCAGCTCTCTGCAGCAAAGAGAAAAAGAGGAAATCTCAGTGCTTCCAGGAGCTTCAACAGCAGGCAAGACCTTTAGGATACAAAACCACTGCTCTAGGTGACAGCATAAAGTGACTCTGTTTAAACTCACTTGTCCAAATTTCTCTCTACTTTTAACTTCAGTCTGAAGGGTTCTGTCAGCAGGCTCCCTCCTGTCTGCCTCACCAAATAGGATGGAAAGCTCAAATCTGCACTGGTGTCTTCCACAGCCTTGGAATACTCTCTCTGGTATCTTTCAGCAGCAAAGATGTCCATGTCCTGCAGATCAACTACAATGCAGTCTAAGAGGCAGATGTGATCCTCTGCAAGGACACAGGAGATAACACATTAAGGAAGAAAAACAGAATCTGTGCAAAACTAATGCAAACTACTTTTAAAAAGAAATTTAATTTAACTTTGATTTTATTCCACTTTTTTTTTTTAAATTTATGTTCAATATCTGTAACTAGCAGATACCAAGCTCATTCACAGGTCAATCTAAATTCCTAATTAGGAGTCCAAGTACACTCCTTGTATGTATGCAATATGCATCTCAAAACACACCCCGTTTGCAGGACTGTTCTTCCAGGAACTGAACTACAACTCCCTAATCCTCTAAGCTGCAAAAAATCAGCCTTAAAGCTCAGAAGTCATTTATTCTCCAGTCTMCAATCTTCAGACCCAGAGCCTCACACCTTTTCAGTGTCACATGAGATCAAAGCAGTCTGTCACTGCACTATTGCACAAGGCAAAAGAAGCTCCACGGGGTTCCTAGAGCTCTCACATACCTGGGCTCTCAGGGTTTGGGACAACAGGCAGCTTTGATGGCTGCCCCTGCTGCTTACTCGATGTGCTCACTGCAGGCTCATTCTTCAACCTAGAAATGTTTGCTCCTGATGATTTTTTCATGACCAATCCTTCTATTGCTGATTTGGACTCATCAGCACTTGTTTTCTTCACACTGTGTTTTGGGGTTCCCATAGGAGAGGAAAATTGAACAGAATCCTGCTAATGAAAGAAATTTTGTAATTAACATTAGATTTTTKACTTAAATTCTAAGGAACCAATGCATCAATGTCCAAGCTGCAACAAATTACTGGAATGCCAGAATCTTCTGCTGGTAGAAAGYATGTTACTGGAATGCCAGTATCCTCTGCTGTAGAAAAATGGCTAAAGTTTTCTCCTACAGCCTTTACAGCAGMTGAGAACATATTCTTTGTAAAAGAAGTTTATTTCAGCAACTTTCCTCAAAAAGCTGTAGAATCTTTTCAAAAGATTCTTTGAAACTAATTCAAAAGCAGAGGRTTTTGCATAAAACAGAAAAACTCTCATGTAAATGAAATTTATACCRAAGTGGAGGGGTAAGACTATGACAGTATTAAACATTTCTCCAGAATAAAGACTGTTAAATGTTTAAAGCTGTTTTTCAGGTGATGAAAAAACATATACCATTATTTCTGCAAGATCATGTCAGCAACTTCATATTTTATTACAATATGTGAACTAACACTTTTGCACATGCACATTTTATGCACTTTAAATACTTCAGTTGTCACACCAAAATGTGACCCAAAATTCTCCTGCAGTTTAAGGTTGGATAAATTCCTACACTTAGTGTTAAATTTCTCACAGGTAAAAAAAGAAAAAATCCTTTATATTGATGTAAAACATTTTAGACATCTCCCCACCACCACATATCCAGTGGAAATCCATGAGCTGTTTCGCATCAAAAACCTGCAAATTTCACTACAAAAAGAGTCACATCAACATTAGAAATTTCTTCTCCCAAAAATCCTGCTTGACCAATCTAACAGCCTTCTGTGATGGAATGGCCTAAACCACTCTGGGATTTGTCTGGTGGAAGAGGTTTGCACACCACCTTTATAGCCCAAAGCCAGTTTTGGGATTCATCTGTCAATCATGTCAATTAATTAGCCTCATGTTCTACATGCAGGTAGCAATTATCTTTAATGTTTTACTCAACCCTTACTCCGAGATTGCTCACTTTGCCCCTGACTCCTGTATTGTTACTATCATTTCCATCTTCTGTATCCAGGTTCTGATGTCACATCAATCCCTACAAYAAACTTCCCTTTCTGGTCTTAACTGTTAATATTTTATTGCCTTAYGTGGTTTTTAAATATTAGGAAAAATTGGAAAAATTAACTGTAAACACAACCAAGGATTTTAAGAAAAAAAAATTTGAGGATATTAACATTTAACTTCATACTGTAAAGAAAACATTGAAAAGAACATGCAAAGGAAGATCATCACATCATCTATGAATCTATGAATTTATGCAATTAAATCCAAATTAGCAGCTCCTCAGACATGCATAAAGAGCACACCACAAAAAGTTTACGTCAAATTCTTATAGAATTCAGCAAAACCTTTAGAACAGAAACATCATTTTTGATAAATGAAGTAGCTTTTTWAAATGCTAAATTCCAGAAGAATACTTTCTTTTTTATAGAATGAATGAGGAGCACCTGAACACTGCCAAAAGGATGGGAAATACCTCAAATAAAACAGGATCCTTGTATGCATTGCCTTGTAAAATCCGATCCTCAAAAATAAACATAGGACAGAGGAAAAATGAAAACAAAACCCACAAAAAAAAAAAGCCAAACCCCACCTAATTCCATTTCAAACACCTACATTTCTACAGTGCAACATAAAACAGTATTTTTAGGCTGAAATAAAATTACTGTGCACACTTACTTTAATTTATAATGTTAATGTAGGAGTTTACTGCTTACAAACCTCTACTTGTATCAACACCCTACAGAACAGAAAACAAACCAACATCACAGTGCAACAYTTCCTCACAGCAGACACAGGTAAATACCAACCAGATGAAGGCAACAGACACACCACAAATCCACTGCAGCAATTCAGTCCATCTAACTTCTAATCCCTTCAAAATGGAATTAGAGGGCTCCCAGACATCCCCCTGTTTGTTGAATGGGTTAGATAYAGAAAGCCATCCAAGATGGACCTTTCTTCTCCCAAATTTTGTGGCTGCATCTCTCARGAGCAGCACCAGCTGCTCCTGTCCTGTGCTTTGCCACATGTACAGCCACTGGAAACCTTTCCCATGGTTTCACCTCACCAAAGCAACTACACACACTCAGTTTTCACCGAGAGCAGAAAAAACTCCAATTTTGTTCTCCAGTGTGTTGGAGCAAGTCTCAGCCAACACAGACTCCTGTCTTCTGCTGTTCACACTGTGGAAATTTTGAGGGGTGAACAGCTGGAGTAACCAAATAGGGTGAGCTGAAAGCCCATCCTGGTCCCACATTCAGGTGTGCACCTGGTTGGGTCCTGATTCCTCACCAGAGTAGCTGGAGTGAGTTCAGCCTCCCTTATTCCCTCTGTTCTCTCCAAACACTCAGTTCAGTCTCCCCTCTGCCCCACTGCCTCAGACAGTGAGCTCAAGATAGGAAGGGCAGCACAGCAAGAAAATCTRTAAGATTTGCTAGCACACTAGCACAGACTCTCATTAGTAGAACTATAAATTCAATATATAAAATAAAATTTAGGAATCATTTAAAATTTTGATTTTGAAATAAAACGCACAAGAACTAGCAAAACTGCAAGCTGCTAAATGAAGAAGCAATGTTCCTACCTTGTTCTTTAATGAAAAGGTACCAGGCATTCCTGCAAACAGGAATCTGTTCTTCACTTTCAGCTTCCCCAGATTAGCTACAATAAGGCTGTTGGACTTGGAGCTCTCAGGTATAAGCAGAACAGGAGCCCCAGCCTCAATATCAAGAAGAACTCGGGAAGCTCGCTGGGCTTTATCTCTCACCTGGAAAGAGCAAAAACACATTTAAAAAATAATGATAAAAATTGCAGGAAGCAGATGATTATTTTCCACTGATTAGTAACTGAACTCAGGATCATTACCCCTTGATTAACAAAATTAAGGTATGGTAAGAGTTTACACCAAACAAAAACAACAACACAACAACCAACAAAAACCCCTCAAACTCCTGTTTTATGCAGAGAATAAAGGATAATTTAAAAAGTATTATGATGTAAAGATGAAAAATCTATGCAAGAGGTGCAGCACTCAGGAGTGACAAAGCCTTTCAGCCATGAACTAAGAGGCAGGACACTATTCAGCTCACTACATAACAAATTACTTWAAAAAATTATTTGCAAAAAGCAAAACCCCATTATTTAGATCAGATGTTTCAAAACCAGATTCAAACTTCCCACCTGGTGCAGTGAAGCATTTTAATATCCAAGTATTCACTGTCTTTGCATCAATTATGAGAAGCTTATTTTAAAAGAAGACTATTTGACTGTATTAATTACTCCCACATTGGGTCATGTGGTCTATAGCTGCCCTGATTATTGCAACACTCTATCATGTCCTATATTGACACTCTATATGCTCTATATGCTCTATATTGATAAGTTGATATATTCTTTCTTGCTCTACAATCTCTATATTCATACATTCTACCACGGAGAAGTTCTGATTTTCTCAGACTACCAGCCATCAAACTAAATCAGAGACATACACCTGAGTGGAACAGAACTTCTCACTTAGTTCTCCTATTTCAGGAATTATCACCTCATGAACAGTGGAGAATAAGACAAGGCAACACCTTGACCCTTTCTCTCCAGTGCATCCTGCAGAAACCRGGTGCTGCAGTTTTCATCAATGTGCAAATTTGGTATTCTGCACTTTCAAACAGCAGCAGGATCACGCTAATTAAGGTTTCCTGACTACAAGATGAGCCTGAGAAATCTCTACTGTGGCCCTGTTGTTCTAAAATTCTTCTAAGCCTTCTGATGTTTACATTTTTGTAATGGAGTTTCTCACACACTTTTCATGTAAATGATGAATGTTTTGCATCCCTTTCTGGAGGARGGAGAATTAATGGACTGTTGGTTTGACCAGTGTAGTTGGAGAGGTGGCAATTTCATCCTCCAATCCATGGTCACTTTTGGAATTCTATAAATATCAAAGTCCAGAAATAAACGTGSCTTTTTCRCCATGGACATCTCAGCRTGCGRRTGTTGTTCATTTYGTGTTGTTTTGCAACACTCTACCAACACCAAAACTCTAAAACCTCCCACCATTCCAACTCACTTGAGTTGATGCATTAACATAAATTATATACCCCATTTCAACTGCAAAAAACAGGTTGGGAAAGAATAGAAAAAAGGCCCAGACATACTGTTTGTCCTTCAATTGCTGCTCTCTGCCTGCCCAAGACATCTTGGAGCTGAGTAAAGTGCTGGATGAAAGAAACCACCTCGGCCTGGAAGCGCTGGGTGTGCACGTACTGGACAGAGGCCATCCTCAGGGTGACACGGATGTCACACTCCCTCTGCAGCAGTGGGTCTGGCCTCCCATACCTGTGAGAAAGGGTAAAAATAAAATTTACCAATCTTAGCTACATTTCAGAAGCAGCACTAGACATTTTGCTGCATTCAAAATAGTAATATAGATGATTTTGTGGAAACYCAGRGCACTGGGARTATTTCTGTGTCTGCTCTGGGGTGCCCYGACCCCCAGGGCAGCACTGACTYTGACCYTMAYYCATGGAGAAAGTTTCCCAGACTTCAAGATAGACTGGAATCCTCAAAAGTGTGAAATAGATTATAGAGAACAGTGTAGGTGGATCACTTGGTGAGAAATTGAGGTTTTKGGATTTTTAGTATGTTGTGGACGGCAGCAAGATGGAGGGCACAGGGTGTTGTCCTGGGTTTATTCTTCATGCTTCTTCTTCCTCCTTCTCCATGGGTTTGGGTGGCATTTTGTAATTGGGCAGAAAAGTCCCCATTGCAGCTCTGTGGGATCAGTTATTGGGTTAAAAGGGAAAATAATCCAGGTGTCAGCTCTTAACTGGACAGTTTAGTCTTAAAAGCCCTTGTACCAAGAGATTGTTGCCATTTTGTGCCTTCTAATGAAAAGCTGCTGAGCTCATAGTAGTGAGACTGTTTTACTGATAAGAAATAATAAACACCTGATAAGAAATAATAAAACACTGAGTGTGAATATGAACTACTGTCTCAAGGTCTTCAATCCAGACCCAGAGGAACCCACAACTGGGACCACCACAGCTGGTGCCCCTTGTGAGGATGGAACTCCCAACCTTCAGATGATGAGACCGATCCGGCCCCAGGACAGATTTCACTAACGTTCAGAGCACGTAATTAACGCTATCTCAGCTGCAGACATGAAAAATTTGTTTTGTATTAATTGCTTCTAGATTTTGTACATTTAAGTGCTGCTGAGTTTTAATTAAGCAAATAGAAATATTCTGCATTTGGAAACTCTGCATACCATTTAGACCGTTGGTGATTTTATATCAGTAGCTGTTAGGGTAACTACTCCATTGCAGGATAATGTGTACATTCAATTCTGAATCAGTGTGCTGTCATATTTGAAGTTAATTTCATAACATTACTTCGATAATTTCTAATCTGATTAATTGAAAAAACAGGAAACATCATAAGATAAGCTCTATTCCTTAAAACATAACAAAGAAATTCAAATTCACATTATGATAAAAGCAAACCCCTTATTCCAAAATCAAGAAGCAACGGAAAATCTATTTCATCAGTTGAAAACCTCTTCCAACTTTATAAAAAGAACCATTTTAGCTAGGAACAAACTATCATGTAGATACTTCCAAGAACACCTTTAGAGGCAAATAAAAAACTACCCTCCCTTTTCCATTTCTTCATACATTGCAAGACAAAGAGAAGTTAAAAATCTTAAGTTTATAACTGAAAATATTCTAAGTCCCATTTAAGTCCCAAGAGGCCAAAGCAGAATCATGCAGCCCTGACAGTTGTGGGCTTGGGTTTTCTAGGTTTGTTCAACTTTTGGGGTTTTTTTGGCGGGGTTTGGAAGTTAATGGAGTAACAAGCTAATATTGAGTAAGAAAAAGTTTAAATTCATACTTAAAGATTTGAAAAATGAGTGCCTCTTCACCACTTGTAGTGAAACGTTCTCTGTAAAATTCTCCATGAGATGTAAGATCACTTAAGGACAGACTTCCAATACTTCCCTGCAAGGCTAAATCTCCCTCTGGAAAACAAAGGACAGACAATCAGGATCCTCAAACATAGATCAGTTACTAAACCCCAAAAGTTTCTATTAGTGGGATAGCCTCACTACAAGTAATTAAATAAGTCAATTCAATTAAACATTGAACCTCATATTCAAAGAAAATAATGTATTTCTGCTACAAAGATTGTCTTAACCTACACATTATACACATCATGTGATCACATCACTTTGATTTGTGAAACTTAGATTCAACTACTTTTTTTCCTCTATAATTGTAATAAAAATGATTGTTCTACTCTGTGAAAGTGAAGGATTAAAATCACAGCCAATCACAGTTAAAATGATGGAAGGTTTGACAACTGGGAGGGATGCCATGATTTAAAATAAACCCTAAAAAAGCAAGGGAAGTAGCAGTGGGAGGAGAATGTACATTTTGCCCAGAAAAAATACACAAACCCAAGGAGCACCAAAAGAAAAACACTTAAAATCTTAATTCCAGTGCACATTTTACTCATGTGCACTCATATTACTTTAAGCTGTGAACAACCTGAGCCCTTCAATCTACTCACCAATCACTTCCAAGTGAGCTGCAAGCTTTGCCACACTGGCTTTAGCAAGCTCACTGGTTGTCTTATTCAGGACTAAGGATAAAGAATGGACCTGGTCAAATAAAACAGGAACAAATTGGTATGAAAACATGACTTCAGAGCTTGAACATCTTGTTTAGATTTTTTCCAAGACAACTGCACTGTAACACACGAATGGCAAACAATAATTATYTGACTGGGAGACACTGAATGAGAGCAACATTTTTACTGCCCTGTTTGCACATTAATGGGTCTCCCAAGCAATTCAGAATGATGAGAACAAGAACAAATCCAGCACTGTTACCTTCATCTTATTCTCTTTTGTCACATGTAAGTTAGACTGCAAGGCCTCTGGGCAAAGACTATATTATATACATGTACAACATGTGTTTTTAAAAAAATGTTTATACATATAGATGAATAAACATAAATTGATTTATATTTACAAAATATAGACTTTTTGCATAAATAAACTCCACAGTACCTAGAACAGCACAGTGCCAACTGCAGCATATTAACTCCAACATTGAAACAACCTTTTCATTAATGAGAGGGTCACAGAGCAAGGGAGCCAAGCATTTTGCAAATGTTCTGCTTTTCTGTAACTCCTTTTTTTTTAACTACATCTACATGTATTTTAATTCTGTTTCTGCATTTATTTACACTCCCCACCAGAAAATAAAACACATGATGTAAATGTCACCTTAAGCTCCTATAAACCAGATGCTTTATGACAGACAATCCAATTACTGTTTTCCATGTCAAGTATACCTTTAGATCCAGCTTAGTGTTTACAGGCTCTTGGACTTGAGAAGCTGACAAGGAATTTATTTCTGCTTTGATTGTCTGCTGAGTATCTTCAGGCTGCGGCTTCATAGCATGGTTATCAGCAGTGGATCCAATCCCAAAGAAATCCAATATTACTACCCAAGTTTGCAAAGTAATTAACACATCTAGACAATTAAAATCAACATCTACACTACGGTTAATTTTGTTATAGCGAGAAGAAAATTCAGGATGTTTCCTATCCACTAGAAATATATTGATATGAACTAATGAATCATCAAAGTTACTTTTTCCACAGGGCAACTTGGATCTGTCTGCTGATGGAGAAGGAGGTGGAGTCAGAGGATACTCAGAATCAGCATCTTCTTTTTGCTTCTTACGGGAGGCACAAACTGGTCTTTGGTACAGCTGAAAGACATTAGGTGCTTCTTCCATATGGGAAGGGAGGGAACGTGGCATGTCTGGATATTCTGCATTGGACACTGAGGGACAGGACTGTGAAAGATACTCCTTATGTGCTAAACTGGAGGGTTTGGGTGCTCCATGGGACACCATGAGGTTCTTATACTTAGAGTCTGGTTTCTTTTCCAAGAGATCTTCCATCAGCAGGGAGCGCAAGGCAATCTGAATGGACAGGGTCTGAGGGTGATCTTTGGCAAACTCAACATCAAAATCCTGAAACTTAAGGCTGACAAGACCTTGTGCCCCAAGTGTGAGATCACCACTTAACTGAACCTGGAGCTCTGAGATGTGAAAGTTTGCTTGAATTTGAGTAAAAGATTTTGTTTCCCTGATAGCTAAGGGCTTGTTTGGAACAGAATTAAAACTAGAGTGGCTGAATAAGCCATTTTCCTTCCGTTCATTCAAGAATTCTGTGCCTGTACTATGAAGTGATGCTGAAGGAGAACTAAGACTAGTTGGAGATACAGAAGTGGCTGAAAATTTGTTCAAGTCTTCACTGTAAATTAAATTATCCAGAGTCTGAAGGACTTGTTCATATACATGTTTTGCTAACACCACCTAAAATGTAAAGAAAAGAAACAATCATCACATTGGAGCTCTCTATATTAATGGAATCAATACATATATTCTAAAACTCGTAAGTGGAATTCCAAACTACACAAATTTTAAGTTCATCCACGATGATGACAATAATAATAACAACAACAACTCAAAACAATGTACAATGCAAAACTGAAGCAAAACAGTTCTTCTGTATGAGCTCTGCAAGATGACACCACCCAGAAACACATGGGATGGGATCCTAGAATAGGATACCTTCTATTGCTGGGCAAAAAAGCACCCAGAGTTAATTACAAATAATTCACCACCTGAGCTTACACAGTAATTAATGAAACAAACATTCTGCATAGCCATCATGGTTTGTCTCCTAAGTGTTAGAAGTTCCAGTTTTCTCTATTTAAAACCTCTGCTCTTGCACAGATTTTTTTTCAAGGTAATGGCATATTAATTCTTAGTTTCAACTACAATTGCAAATAAACTTGTTTGGACAGTGTCATTTGGATAGTGACACATTTACTTTTCCTTCTGTGTTCAAGATAAGCAAAAGTTATACTAATTCATAAAGATGCCTAAAATGTCCCCAAACAAGTTAAATATTGCTCATTATTATTATGACTTAAGACTGTCTCTTCTAACCATGTCTATAAGGATCTGATTTCTAAACTACCAACRTGTTAAACCTGAAGACACTGGCCTGAAAAATACTTATCTTCTATGCAGGGAAATATTTTTATATTGATAGTGGAAATACTACATTTTCGTACCTGAAGAGGGTTCACAAATTTCCCTTCAATTTTCATAATGCTTGATATTCCAAAGTCTTCGTTACACAGAGGAAAAGTTAAATCCAAATCTTTCTCTAGTGGTATCTTTTCCAATTTAAATTGGATCGTGGTGTTATTCAAAATGTGGAAAGCTGTAAGAGAAAGTGAAATTAAAACAACACCAGAGTAAGTGACCCGATTAGCCCATAAATCCTGTGTGGAAGAGATAACACAAGAGCTATTGAACTTGCTCAGAATCTGAGCAATGCTGGACTAAGGTTCTATGGTTATGTTTTGCTCAATTTCTGCTTAAAAGGCCCCATTCCATTTTTGCTTAGGAGACTAAAAATGGATATAAATACAATAACTAGCCCATTGTCATTAAAACTGACCAATGTGTTTTAGTAGGATTGATGAAGCAGAATATACAGTCAATACATATTTTTAACACATATATTACTCATATTATAATAATTAAGACTCCTCTAATTAACATACCATGACCTTTATGCAATGATTCAAAGAAGTCATGACGAGTAAAATGAGATTCYTCCTGGCTGTTAATGCTGGCAGGACCTGATGAAGAATGTGCCCCACGGGGTATCCCACTTGCAGGCTCCTTCTTGTTTGTAGATTGACTACTATTTAATGAATACATCTTAATATCTTTAATTTCAACTTGCAGCCTATCACTTGTAGACTCATCTTCTCCTGGTACAAAATTCTGAATAGATATTTGYCCTAGATGACCTACAAGCAGTTCAGAGCTACCAGGCTTTCGAGGTATGGAGACAATTGGGGATTCAATATTTACATTTAATATAAGTTTGATAGTATCAGCTTTGAGGGACTGTGATCCAAATGTGCCACCTTCATTATCTTCTGCACTGCCAACATCTCTTGATCGTGGTGTGGTATCAAACAAAGAAACCATTTCACTGTATTCAGCAGTTTTAGTTGCCAAGACTGTTGTAACTTTTGAAGCTGCACTTTTCAACATGCTGCGGAAATTCTCTTCCAGCTCATCCATGGTCAAAGTCAGTTCTTTCAAAAATTTGGCTGAGTGGTTGTAGTGTAAAGAGGCCATTTTGAGGTTGAGAGAACACTCCTCTTTTGACTTTTCTGTGAAAGTGAAACTTAAAGCATCTGGAAGGTTATTTCCATCATCAAGCCTAAAGAGCAAAGATTCAAAGAAATTCACATCGCCAATGAGATTTTCACACCTCCCTGTGTTCCCTATGCTCACCACATACTGGTTCTTCACATTGTCCTCAATCAGATCCATAAGGTGAAGGCACCCAAGAGAGCCATTCACATCCAGTTTACTGCACATGGAGACATTGACTTTGGTGCCACCAATACTGGCTGTTGCAATTTTTCTGCCATATTTTTCTCCATTTGTCAGGGCAACTGTCCTGAGGAGGAGTACATTTAACCAGTGGATATCRACTGCTACCTCTGTGTTCTGTGCATAAGTAGACTGGAATGTTTCCTGTTCCCTCCAATCTCTCTCCAAGTCAGCTATTAAAGGCTGAGGACTAGAATCTTCTTTCTCCTTGGGGAAAGATTTCTGGAGAAACCCAATCAGCTCAACAATAGTCTCTGGGTTAAGGATAATATCYAGATTGTTCACCTGTAAAGAGATCACCTGCAGACTGCTATCCAAGTTCATCGATGGGCATTCTGCACTCACAAACTGATACTCCAATTTTATCAAGGACTCTTGATCTTTTCCATTGTTACTGGGTGAGGTGYTGGAGGATGTACTGCATCTCTCTGCCAAACCAGCAACATCAATGGGATGTGTATCTTGTGGTCCAGAGACTGGGGACTGAGCCCTGCTGTCTCGAAGGCTTCCTGTTGGTACACAAAAGCTCAAGTTCTTATGAGAAGCCATCAAAAGATCAAAATCTGTTCCATATGTTTGCATAGTATCAACCAGTAACAGGCCATGGACAGTCAGGGACACCTCTGCATCATAAGGCCTCTTCACAAAATGGGCATTGGTACCAAAAACCTTGAGCACAGAGATGTACCTCCCATTACTCTCAACACCCAGCTGCATACAGTTGACTTTGAACTCAGCCAAAAGCAGCTGGGATTCAACAAGAACTTCCCGGGTGTGCTGCTCCAGCATGACAACACTCTGTGTTAGATTCATCACRGAATCGTGCAAACTGCCAAACTGGTCAACCTCTGCAAAAATCTTGTCTTTCCCTAAATGTAGGGCATCTGAAGACTTAGCTTCAGATGTACTCAGCTGYGTCAAACAGTTCCTCAAAGCCAGCACTTTGTCTTCGTTGATGTGAATTTTCAAGTCTGGAAGATTGCCAGACAAGACAGCTCCTGGGTATTTTGGGTCAGATGTGTATATCAGTCTGTGCTCCAGCTGCAGGTGAACATTGAATTTTTCTACCACATGAGTYGGACCCACATCACTATCCTGAACATGTTTCCAGTTGTCTTTCACTCGGCCCACCATGATCTGAAGGTCCATAAAAGAAAGTGTGTATCTCTCATACATTTTTTTACTCATTAAGTGTGCCTGCAGCTGCTCTTCACTTATTTCTACTCCAGTAAATTCAGACATTTTGATGCCACTRTTGGTGTTGGATTCTGGTGGTGGAGTATTGGGAGGAGTTGCAAGAGGTGTTTTATATTCTTCATCACTCAATTCATTGACTTCTGAAGAAATGGCACCTGTACTCCTCTTAGAATCTTCTGTGGATTAAAAAAACAGTAAACAAACAAATAAATGAATGTATTCTTCTCCCTTCTCAGATGCTCCCTATCATTATCTGATCATCCTCTCTGAAGTTTTATTTTTTTAACACAAAGCATATCTGGTACTGTCCTTGCCTCCTTCCACTGTCACTTCCTTTTTCCTCAACAAGAAACCTACTTTATTTCTACGTTCACAAAGGTGTCAGTCACAATGTAGTACAGAAGCTATTAAAACACACTATTGTGTCACTTTTAACCCACTTACTGCAAGATTTACATTTGACCAAGTTGTCAAAAAAAGAACCCATTACTCTGCCCACACAATTCTTCTGATCCTCAAAACCAAATGAAAGGTTAAGAGCTATTTAACTACAGTATTTTTATCACCATCAGTTTTTTTCCAACTGGCTTTATTGCCTAATATTAACTTTAATTTTATYATCTTAAGAAAAGGATTTTTTCTACTTTACAAAGCAGGAACATCCCCCAAAACTTCCCTGTACTTTTTTACCCTTTTTTTTAAGCTCTTTCTGAAAGAAGATAGAAAAGGAAAGCTGCAATATTTCTAGATCATACCTTGAGAATTTGTGAGTAATATTCTTCCCAGATCTACAACWACTAACACAGGATCCACAAATTTGAAATCATCAGGAAAGATCACCTGAGGGGCAGAGATATCAAGGCACACGGACCAGCTTTTGCTGTTTTCCTGAAAGTTGAGAAGAAAGACACAATAACCCACATGAAAACAAACCAAAAAAAGCCATGTGAAACATCTAATCTGTCACTTTTTCTCCTGATGAGCTGACTGTCACAAACTYCAGCCACACTCACGTTTGGTACCTTGTTAAACCACAGACTCCCACTGTAGTCAATAAATAACATTTTCAGCAGGTGAAAACATGCCCTGCACCTCAATCCTGGAAAACTCCCCTCCTGCTGACAAAGAACATCACACAAACAACAAACCTCACTCTTTAGAGCTCTAAATCCTAAATCAAAAGGGTCAAAGTCTACACAAACATTCTGGAGGCAAAAACTTACAATGAAGTCTCCAACTAATAAACGATCAATGGTTTGTCTGATTTCAGCTTTGGTCTGCATTTTCAGCTTGTTGTACTGTCTTCTGGCAGCTTCAGCCACTCTTGCCTCTAATTCAGACTGATAACCAAAACCTGCACAAGAGAGGGAAAACTCACTAGGTATAACTTTGTTCATCCTTCATTGAATCAGAAGAAAAAATGGAAGAAAAAAAGAGAAAAGATTTATTTTAAATTTTAGCAGTAAAATACAGAACAGGAAAACACAGCAGGTGAAAGTCACTGTGCTTAATCACCAGGCATCTGCACAGAAAAAATGAAGTATTTAAGCACAAAACAAATAATCACCCTAAAAAAATACTTCCCAATCCATTTCCTGGTCTTTCTCTGGAGGTCTATTCTCTCACAGACCTCCAGCCTGAATAATTAAATTTGAATCATGCAGAAACTGTGCTAAGTACAGCCACAGAGGAAATTCTGACTAAACATTAAGATATGCACGTGTAGGCAGTGGTTTTTTGTTTGCTTTGTTGGTTTGTTTGTTTTAAACTTGAATATTTATGGAATATTCTCACCTTGTGAGAAAAGATGCCACACACACCTTTACACCAGGTAACTTGAATATTTTGGTMTTTCCCATAATCAGCAGAAAAACAACTGGTATTTCAAGAACATTTTCATGTTCCTAATGTTACTTACTGTCACTTCTCCTCTCCTCAGAAATTCAACAACCAAAACTGCAAAGGTGGCTACTTTATAGTGTTACAGGCTTAGGTACTAGAACCCTAAATCTTTTTGTGTCTGGAAATTTAAGGAACAAGTATGTTCACATCTAAAAATCAAGGTATCTCAAGAAGCTGTAACAAAGRGCAGTCTTAATCTCATCAATAAAAAAACAAATACAACAGGAATTAGAATTCTATTTCCTCTGCATCATTACTACAGAAATACTCTTTTAACTGCCCTCTCAGAAAAACTCCATCAATTGCCAGAAGAGATTACAGGAACAAGTCCCCTCTCCTTATTTAGGAGACAGGAACATCCACCATGGGGTGTAACACCAACTTGCAATTTTAAAGCAGAAGTTGCATGAGTCTACCAAAGCAAAATCCTTGATTCAATTAAACAAAGAATAAAACAAAGGAACAAAACCCTCCAGACAAGACTTGGAGTATTGTTAAACTTGAACTTAAAGTGAGTATTTTTTGCTTTATAATTCTAAGAATGAAAATCAAAGACAAGAAAATATTTAAGTCCACCAACAAATCCCCAACCCCACCAAAAAAAACACATTAAAGGTTAACCTGAGGTATGAACCCTTCCCTTGTAGAAGAAGTCTGCTACTTTCTTAATGGCTTGTGGATTGTAAATAATATTTAGTGGTCTGGTACTGACTTCCAGGCGCCTCTCAAAAGTGCTGTGAATTGGATTTCTTTCATAAAGCATCTCAAATACTGGGGCATCAGGATCTGCAACAAAATAAAAAATGACTTACAAAAAGCAGCTGTAAAAAAACCCAAAACAAACAAATAAGAGAACAGCAAAAAACAACTCCCAAAGAACTTGTTAATTGATTTTTAACTGGCACTACTGGGAAAGTACAAGTGTCTAAGGATTCTTCAGTAATAGAAAAGAAAATAGCATTATCAAYTTCTACAATCAGCAGAATTCAACAAGTTTATATACACGAAACACTTTGTGTAATGGGGGTTCTGATGTTGAACTCCTACTTCTTTTTAAACCTAAACAAACAGTAACTGCAACTCCTACTGGCTTGAAATACAAAATTTCTTCCTTTCTTTAAAGTCAACCTGCATGCACCTTACATCTTGAACAAAGCTTCTAYGATTTTATCTTTACCATGTGCAAAAAGCATTTGCATTAATTCAACCTCTAGATACTTATTTTCAAAATTTCTGATTTGTAGGAATTATGYCATCAAACATAAAATGAAATCTTTACCAGTGTTGTGATTATTCATTTCTGAGGACAAACTCTGGAGTCCAAAGGAAGACATGCAGCCAACCTCTTTTTGCTAATAAGAATTTAAAAGAAAAAGATTGTTTAGATAAAATCAAGCAAGCCACCTGATAAACATAAAAGTCTTTTCTGTTGAACTATATGTACAGTCTGAAATTATTATATGCATTTTTTCCCCTGACATGGTCAAGCAAGAGAGGAAAATATGACTAAGCAGCAAACACTCCCCACTCCTGAAGTGCAAATTTTAGTCAGTACAAAGTACAAAATACATGGGAAATCCTCACAGCTTTAGATTCAAATTTTGTTCACTCAGAAGAGAGCTTTGAAACCTTTTCTAAAATGTATCTGTGCATTCAGTTTACCAGCATACATGCAGTGAAACAGAACCATTACTTGGGCCACACAGCCTTCTGGAAAAGAACAATCACTGATTAAGCAGCAATGCTGATTGTTCCAAAAATCAAATGCTRTTAAACAAATTATCTTCTTCTCAACATATAAAACTGAAAGGTTGAAGCCACAAGCATAGAGTAAAGCAGAATAAAAAATGAAGAGTTCTACAAATGACATTTGGAAAGAGAGGGGAAAAAAGTAAATACAACAGGTGGAAACTTTTCCTCAAGACTTTTGTTTTCCCTTTCTGGGATAAGAAATGCTTTGATTTTTGGAGTATGACTATTTTCATACACAATTATGCATCCCACATAGTAAATTATAGGGGKTTTGTCACCTACAGGATTTGGAAAAACAAGAACAGGAAATATGGTCCCTTCTGTTGCCAAATCCCTCAGGAAAAGACCACCAAGCTGAACTTTGAGAAGGGAAGACTTTCTGCGAGGAAGGGATTCTGCCAAGACCTTTACACCTGGAATATAAATACATGAAATTCTTTTGTTTCCTTTAGTACAGCATACATTTTATTTAAATTTTACAAATAAAAAATACTGTCCAACAAACAAGTATTTAAGTCTTTATATATATTTATTTCTACTAAAAAAATTTAACATGGAAATTTGTTATATATGATTGTGAGACAGCTCTCAGCTTTTTTAAGAAAGAACAGAAATGAGCTTAATACCTGAAAACTCCAGCTGCATAAAAGCAGTCTCTTCAGCATGCAGCACCTTTTTCTTCCTATGCAACAGAGTGAAGGAGCCACCCTGCAGCTGTAGATTTAATTTAGCAAAAACATGATCTCTCTTGGTAAAGGTATTCATGCTGGAAGCATCTGCAGCAGGATCAAAAAACTCATCCGTGCCTAATTWAAAAAAAAAAMACCACATCAAATAAATTAAGYTTCTGGAGGGYTACTGAAGAACAAGAAACTTCCTATGAATATGAAAATAAAGATTTCTCTAGCTCTTGGGGGGAAAATAGAAACAAAATTTAGGGCAGATAGACCTTTTTCTTTTTTTAAAAAAAGGAATATTTCAATCAAGGTAATGTAAGCCTGAATTTACAAAGACCCAAAAACCCAGTACTATTCCTGGTACACCCAGCACACGACCCACACATACACCTGAACAGAAGTCCCAAAGCCCTTTGCCATAAATGAATTTGCAGAAGTAAGCAACAGTGAAAGCAAATCCATTCCCTGTATAGCTTTGGCAATAAGCAGGTATCCAGACACTGACACACTGCCCAGGTCGTTCAGCTTTAGGCAGGCTCTGCTGCCTGGCTACATCAGCTGGCACAGAATCCTTTAACAATACAAGCCCAGAGTTCTTTTTGCCCACCTGGAGCAGGTACTAAACCATGGGAGCAAACCCAGTGTTTCCATACCCAGGATATCTTCTGGATTCCACTGYTCCTTGGGGTCTGGTAGCAGCCCTTCAAAAGGTTCCCCTTCATATGTCTGCTGAGCATATCCATACCAGCCTCCCCAGCCAGGAAACCAGGACTGCAGGTACTGCAGCATCCCAGAGCTGCTGTCACGGGTGGGTTCTCCTGGAGGGGAACCTCCAATGGAATCAGGCAAGGGCTCTTTAACACTCTGTTTGAACATTCAGGACATACATGTTACTGCTGCAGAGTGAAACAGTGTCATCAGTGTAAAAAACACCATAATAAAACCACCATTTCATCTCCTATTTACTCAGTGATATTCTCAATCAATACTCAGCCTAGAGGAGAGCAGCAGCAAAGTAACAACAAACATACCATCACTTAAGAGCATATTCCTATGAATATAAAAATATTCATGTGATTATGCACATATGAAGCCATATATCACTATTTAAATCTTAGTCGAGAAACACTAAACCAAAGAAGTCATTTGACACCATAAAGCACAGCTCTACATTTTAAYATTTGTGTTTGCAAGAGATTTATGTTGTGTTGTTAGGGAAATTAGTCCATATTTAATGAAGTGTGTTCCCCAAGCTATTTCCAGAGGCTCACTTCTGTCACGTGTTTATTTTGGGAAAATATTCATTACAGGCTTTCTTTTCCACTCTCTGTTTTTAAGATGGAGAGTGGAATTGATTTTCTGAGCCTGTAGACTGGGATTTTCCACGTGAACAAATTCAGAACCCAGCCGAGGTGGACAAACACCTGAAAGAGAAGTGGCCAAAGCTCTACCTCTACACTGATTCATGGATGGCAGCCAATGCTCTGTGGGGAWGGCTGGAGAGGTGGAAAGAGGCTAATTGGCAGTGTAGAGGAAAACCAATTTGGGTTTTCCTGACCTAGGAATTCTGGCAAGGATCCTGCTGGGGAACATCATCATATGGTGAGACAAGATTTCACTGTGCAAGTGACACAACAGCAAAAACTGCAGGAACTGAGCATTTCTGCTATTTTAGCATTAATGCCACACTTTTAAATCAACAGAATATATGCTCAGGCCCTCCAGCAGAACAATACCTCAGATACTCACTTAAAGATTCCAAATATTACCCTGTAGAGAGAATGTTCTCACCTCAGCTAAGTCATGAAATTTATTATGGACTATCTCATACAGAACCTTCAGCTCCTCATAAGTCAGCTCATCCTCAATACGATGCATTTCTGCCTGGAAGGACAAAAAAGGTAAAGTACCTGCATTAAAGGAGTACAGAGTCTTGTTCACAAACATGCCAAGTATCTCTGCACTGATTTAGGGACTTGTAGAAAAAACTAAGATGGCAATAATGATCATATCCAAGTTCCTCAGCATATGAAAATTAATTAAAGTCATGTAGGTAATTGAAACATTGACATTCCCCTGAATTATAAATAAAGCTTATTTGCATTACAAAATACACTATTTTAGCACTGTAAAAAAATTCACAACTRTATCCTCCTATTACAAATAAGAAGCAAGATTTGCAGCACAAAAATTAAACCAGGGAAAATAAATTAAGAGAATGCCTTGCTTAGCCAGGAGCAAAAAACAGCTTCTGTCTTGAGTARAGAAGGTGGAGGAAATGAACTGGGTAAATTAGGACAGTGTAGTATTCATAGTCAGTTACTCAGACATGTTGTCTTCTTTGTACTGATTAACAAGTTGTTTGAGGGAACTGATGATTTACCCAAGTCTAAAAAATCTATCATGAAACAGCAAAGCAAAAGACATTTTTCTAGTTCACTGCCATTATCCTTGTTACATTTCACAACTCTGCTGAACACAATATGAGCTCTAGAAGACCTGGCTTTGCCAAGTACTATAAAAATCTTCTGTACATTAAGATACACCTACAGTTCATACTCAAATAACAAAAGTAAGGATTACACCTAACTTAAAAGTATCAATAGAATTCCTTTAATCCTTTAATCCAGGTGTGGTACATGGTGCCCTGAACTGATCTGAAGAAAAAGTCCCAATATTCCTGAAGATAAAAAGCAGCTAATTATAGTGCATGGGTGTTTGCTTTCTGAAGTAGGTCACAGGTTCATTATTAGGGGCACTACATTCTTCATCCTCAAATAAACTTGGAAAAACAAAACTAATAAACAACCCCAACTGTCAAATAGCCACAATTTTTCCCAATTATCTACCCAAGCATATGGRCAGACACATTTCTGGTACTTAAATACCTKYTGGATCTACAGAGAACATGARTTAAGAAAGCATTTTACCAACTGTCACAGGCATTCTACAGCAGTTAATGCTATTTTTGGTGAACACTGCTTACAGACCAAAAACCAGACAGCTTTTTGCAGTGCAAAACAAAACCACATGAACCCTGCAGCTCACACATCTCATCATTAAAATCTCAGCTGCAGTCAGCAGACAGTCAGATCAGTGAAAACGGCCTGCAGTACAACTGAAGATGTTCCTTAACTCGTCCAGGTTTTAAACACGAAAAGATGAAACMAACCAAGTGTAATATCATAAACCATCACTGTAGAAGAAACTCAAGTGTAAATACCTGGTCTGCAGCAGACAGTGGTTCCCCCTTCAGCTTGCTGTAGTACATGTCTGTGTAGGACACGGCATCCCGGGCCCGATGCAGCGCAAAGGCCCAGGTGGAACGCTGCCTCTGCTCCCTGATCTCCCAAAGATTTGCATTCAGGGCAAAGATCCACCATTCCCGGCAGCTGAAACAATGTTTAATTACTGTAGGAGCAGTATTTCATTAAAAAAACCTAAGGCAAGTGCATGTCCAAGTGGTGAAAGGTCCAGGAGACTCAGTGAAAAGCAGTGGGCCAGCAGCCAGGAAAAGCAGCAGCCCTGGAGCCAGCACAGGGCTGGTCCTAGAGATGCACAGCACAGGGCTCCCCAAGGCCCTGCCACTCCACTGGGATTGACTCCAGCTGCCACACAGCAGGCACAGACAACAAAATTCAGTTACACAGGGCCATACCACTCCACTGGGATTGAGTGAGTCCAGCTGCCACACAGCAGGCACAGACAACAAAATTCAGAGTTACACAGACTGGATTGAAAGCCTCAGGTAAGGATTATTTTACATTTCAATTACATCTGAATATTTTTAACTGATTTCTGAGGTAGGRAACAAAACATGAAAACTGAATCTCTAACATGATTATTATGTACGGTTTTGTATTTCTCTCATTCTAGTTTTTCTAATATGGCTGACAACACCACATATGGAGATGTACTTACTTTTCTGTTACTGTAACCTTTGGTTTCCATTTCCTGTATTTAAGCTGTCGTTCCTTTCTATCCAGCTCCTTTAAAAATCCTATGATCTGCTGATACTGCATCTTTTAATGAAACAAGACACAGATCAGTGAGGTGGTACTGGAGTGTTTTCCCAAGAAAAGAGGAGAGGAAAAAGCCCAGCCAAAAACCCAACCACAGGTTTGGTTTACTGGAGGCAATGGCCTGTACACAGTGCAGAATTAAGATTAATGATAATTCACATTAATTTTGTTCCCCAGTGTGACATAGCTTGTCCCAGCCACTAGTAGTTCATGTGTGACAYTCCATTTATGGCTTTATTTACAAATACACAGAATGAAATCTTCCCTGTCAGGTTATCAACATAACATCAGCTGCTTTTGTACACTGTACAGACCAACCCTCCCCAACATGCCCCCTTCCTATTACTACAATAGACAAACAACAATTTAATTTTTTTGCAGTAATCAGTTTCTGTAAAATAAATAAGTAATTTTGAATGCTTGACTTTAGAACAACTTATTCAACATATCTCTTTGAGCTGCCTCTCAAACAAAATCTTTCAGAGAGTATTAATTTTTTGCTACAATAACAGCAGTTTTATGATACCTGTTCCAGTCACTAGCAGGTAAAAGGTTGGTATTTACCTGGGAGAGCTTCAGGGGTATTGTCTCCATCTTAATGTCACATTCCAGCCGTGGAGTATGCCGGGATCTTAAAGGCTCCTTAGAACAATTTCTCTTGAGAAGAGCAGAAGTGCAGACAGGCTCCATGATGTAATTGTGATCACGACTTTCCATACTTCTATCCATTGCTTCCTGGGGGTTACAAGCAAATTACTCTCTAAGAAGCAAGTGTWCAATAGTCACTAGGATGCACTGGTTTCATGTACTACAATGTACTTTGTAAGCAGGTGAGTCCATTGGAAAAAACTTCTTGAACATGTTCTCCCTTCAAAATAAAACAATCTATTTCAAGCACAGCCTTTGTGGGCTGCACATGTATCCTATCAGTAAAGCATGCAACCATAGACCTCTTTAGCTCTTAAAAGACAGATCCAATAAATTCCACATCAATCAGGTCTGTAGTACAGAAAGGAGACTAACAACAACCTCTCCTTCATATGCAAAACCTCTTTCATGTACCTGTAGCTGACCAGGAGGYAGGTCACCCAGTAAAGTGCAGCTGGTATCCCAATAAACACTGAAATCAGCAACATCCATCTGCTTTTTCCGCATCCGCTTCTCCACCTGCAGCAGAAGAAGCGGAGTAAAGTCAAGATCACACACCATATGCCATGCAGTTTTTAGTTCTACACACCCCATAAAAAACATTAAATGCACAGAGTCAACTTATTTCAACAACCAAAAGATTTTTAAAATGCTGTATGTGTTTTTGAATATTTGCTAGCAGCCATAAAATGCAGCATCCCATCTGAGCTGCTCTTGTACACACAAGTTTGCACTTACTGGTTCAAACACTGCATTTTGCATTGAGACGTTTTTGATGCAGATGCCAAATGCAAAGGGCTGCGAGGGATTTGTGACACCATCCTCAAACCTCAAATGCACATCCTGGATTTTTAACTGGACAGAAAAAAAACATTACTAGAGATATACTATTTAAATCATTACAGCAAACAGTAGTATTTTCAYTAATGCTGGAACAATTTAATATTTAATTTCTGCAATTTTCCAACAAATTTCTACTAGATATTTACTTTAATAGAAACCCTATTCCTCATTTCTGATTTGTACTCCCTGGTTCTACCTTCTCCTCAGATACCAGCAGTCCCTGCCCTTTTCCCCATAAATGAGTCAMTTTCACAACACACTGTACTTTTTTTTGCTATCCTACAATTATTCTCCATTTTAAAGGCAAATGTGTAAGTGCCAAGCACTCAAAAGCAAAGACTTACTTCAATGTTTTCTACAATTCTCGTGACTACAGATGCAGTAACTGAGTACCAGTARGACTCCCCTTTCTGTTGTTGTTCTTTCTGAAAGAGGAAACAGGGATAAACATTACTAACCACTGTAGCCCCTGGTAAGGAGACAATGTACTTTGTTACACTGAAATCACTGTTAATAGGGAGAAAGAAAAATAAACAAGTTGACTTAAGATATTTATGGATCTCTGACATATGTGGAACATAGGACATGATGGTGAGGGGTGGTAGGACAGAAACTGCACTATGTCAGCATGTGGAAATCAAATTCTAACTCCATTTCCCGTGCAATTGTTCTGTCTCTTGTTAGCAGACTTAAATACAATCCATCCACCACAGAGGTTTCTTCATCATGAAACACAGGTGTGACTCACCTTCCATTTTTCTTCAAGTGCCAGCAGAAGGGCTTTCTTGTGTTCTCTTTCTTGCAACTTTTCCCTTTCCTCATCAAACTCTTCTCTTTTTTCTGGTGCACCAATTAAGTGCAGTTTTGAGACAGATATCACCCATGGATCCACATGTGGACGATAAAAAGGGATCTGTAGTGTTATTTTGCCAATGAAACCTGAATAAACAAAACAGAAACACTATCAGATAGATTCCTGTGAAAGATTACTTTATTAACCTTGGAAATCCCCAAAGAAAAAGTGATATAAGAAACAAACAAGCTAAAACAGAAACAACCTAAAAATCAGGCTACCTCATTTGTTCAAGCCTCTGACTCACAGGTCCTCTAAAACATGCAATACTTTCTGCTTAGAAAATATCTGTCCTGCACACACAAGCAAAATACAAACCTGCCTTTACTTCAAATGGTAATTCCAGCTCCTTTAAGGCATCTTTTTTTAGTGGCAAGTTTTCCAATTCAACAGCACCTATACAAAGCAGAAGAAAAAGACAAGTCTGCTAAAMAAAACCATGTYRAAGAAAGGCAACTTGAACACTGTAWGCCTAAAACAACTGGCATTGGTTTTTTTCAAAAAATTAAATGGGATTTAATAGGAACAGCCAACCTATCACTTCAGGGTGTGTTGTTAATTTTCCAGTGTCATGTGCTCAAACTATTTCATGATGGCATCCAGAAGCAATCACCTGTGGGGTTTTAGAACTGAACATGGTTGTAGCCACAGACTAAACTTCTCCCTATTGTCTTTTCAAAAGAGATACTGATTTTCTTAGTATTGTGARGAGCACACCTAGAAAAGCCTTGGAGTATTACAAAACATTCTCAGCAGAAGCAGGAGATAACAGTGGCAAAGGGTGAACAGAAAACATTGATTTGAGGACTCTGTACAAAGTTCAAAACTCGTGGATGCAGCATGACACAAACCAGACTTTAGTGCTCCTAGCACCTAGGAGCATTAAAAGGCAAGAGGCTGCAGGACACTKCCTGCCATGGTCCCTAGACAGGAAAGTTATTGAACAGTATCAAGAAAAAATGATATAAATTCAACATGCTAAGGTAGCTAAGCATACTTTTGAAAATTTTATCTAAATTGTCTGTACATAAGTTTTATGTAAAATTAAGAGTGTTGATAAAGAGCAAAGAACATAAGATCATTTACTATTCATTATAAAGTTCTAGTACCAAACTCTGTATTATTATATTAAAAGGGTTTATATAGATATTAAACACAATATTAAGTGATTATTTCTATTCCACCTTCCAGTTATCACAAAAAAGTAACACTTTTCTAAATCACAATATGAAAACAATACAGAAGATAGCACAAAGCCTCCCTCACCCTTCAGAAGTGCCACTGAAAGTTGGTCTGTGTTCAAGTTATTGACATATTTGCCCAGGTAGGTGTTGAGGACCCAGGCTACCAATCCTTCCAACATGACTGTCCTAGAAGAAGAAAACTAATGCTTTTCTGTCATTTTTTGGATTTCTCTTCCATAATTAGTCTCAGTCTGAAAGAAAAAAAAAAGAAAATTATTGTCTGAAATATACACTCAGCAGAGCTGACATCGCTGTCACTTCAATTCTTACTGTGATATATCTAAAGAGAARTAAAAGCACCAAGGTTGATTTCTACCTTAAAAAGGCTTTATCCCATGCCCTTTAAGTGTCAAATTGGCTTCACAGAGAGATTTGCACATAAAGTTCATATTTCCATCCTTTTTCTAACCAAAACATTACTTTTTTGGTGCAATAATCAATACAGCAAATCTACAATCCTCCTCCAGGAAAGGAAAGGACAAAACTCCACGTTGATCTGAAGTTTGCACTGGCCTCCTTGACCYCTGCTGCCAACATTTTCACCATGCAGGCTCTGGCAGCTGCTCTGAAGTAACAGCCTGGAGCCTTCTGTATTTTTGTRGAATTCTTACACGACACCTATGAAGCACCTCACCCTGCTCAAACCCCTTTTTGGGAGAGTGTGTGTGTGGGCAGTAATSAGATCCAAGCCCCAAAAATAGCTCATCAACAGTTACTGCAACAGGTTTTCAACGTGGCAGCAGAGATTGTTGCACTGAAGTGGGAAAAAGCTGCATCAGAGAAGCACCACTGGTCACACTCCAGAACATTTCCCTTCACTCCTCGCCAGTCACTTCTGCTTCACTTCTCTGGCAATCAGGGTTTTCAAATCCCAAAGCCYCTGTTCAAGTTTTCAGCCACTGAATTACAAAACCACTCATAGCTCTTGCAAGGGCAGGGTGAACCCTGGTACAGTAAGGAAAAAAGCATGCAGGCCATTCCTTGAGATTAGAATGGAATAAATGTCTTGATTTTGTGTTTAAAAAACTCTCCCAATGCCATATACCTACCAAAACCATTGAATTCTACACAGCAGAAAAAGCAAGATACATCCTTTAYTTACAGCTGACAATAGAAGGGAACAACAGCTTCAAGAGTCACATTTTAAACTTCAAATTAGGATTTAGAGCTTTCTCATTATGAGATTTGCTTGATTTTAGGAAGCCCCATTTAAACGTTTATTTGTTTCTTAAAAAGGCAGTGAAAATATTTAACTAATAGTTAAATTAACTAACCAGAATTAAGCAAGCAATGAAAGGTTTTTTCTAAAGGCTGAAAGTGAAACTGTGCTGTCCTGAAGAATGAAACAGAAAACAGCACAGGCAAGTTCGATTCAACTCAGTCACATGACTTCTTATAAAATGTGTTTTAACAGTTTTGCCTTTGTAAAATTTCTCAACCATTTTCAAAAACAATACTGTTGTTCCACATAAAAAAGACTAAGCATTTGTGCTCTTGGGCCACCAGCTTACATTGTATGTTTTTATTCTAATAAAAGTGACAAGAAGCTCAAGATCAAAGAAAAATATATACACTCATCTTTGTTACACGGTCATTAAAAAAAAAAGTAAATAAAAGAAGGAATCTACAGGTGTTTGGACCAAAGCAAAGGAAAGACCTTAAAGAAACACTTMAGCACAGCAGAGTTCAGCATCCCAGTGACTGAAACCCTCTGGCACATGAACCACGCCTGAACTCACCCTAAGAACTGTAAATGAAGTACATCACAACCTTAACCTAAACTCAYGGGACATAACTAACCATATACAAACCTTTCAAATCCTTTAAGGCTTTTATATTTTTAACTCTCCAGTGCATTGCTGTGGGGAAAAAAACACGGCATTTCTTTTCTATGACAACGTTTTAATTTCCTTAACGCACACAGGACAAGAACTGTCAGGGTGAGAACCAAAGCCCAAACCAGGCCCTGGCTCAAAGYGAAACTAGGATGCAATTTTCCGCAGGGGGAGACAGAGCAGGCCCTGGAGCGCCGGGGCCAGGGCAGGTGCCCGGGCAGCGCTCGGAGGGGCGGGGGGCTCTTCCAGCGCCCCTCTACCCAAAACTGGCAGAGAAGGAGCCTCCGGGCCAGCCGGCAACACGGGGTAAGGGCAGCAGAGACCTGCGGGCTCGCCCGGCGTGCCGGGGAGGAAGCGAAAGGTCACCTTGCCCGGCGGAGCGGGAGGGACCCCGGGGAGCCCCGGGGAGCGTGAGGCGGCGAACGGCCCGCGCCGGGCGGGGAGGCCCTGAGGGACCCCCCAGGCCCCGCCACCGGGCTGAGCCCCCCGCGCCCCGCGGCGGGCGCGRGCACCGGGACACACCGCGAACGCCCCTCGCCCACCCACCCGCCCCGGGGCGGGGCACCGCGAGGGGCGTGCGGCAGGGAGGGGCCCTTCAGGCCGGACCCGAGGAGCAGGAGCGGCGGCTGACGCAGAAGGGAAAAGGCAGCGGGGCCGGGGGTGCCCCGAGTGTCCCCCTCGCACCCCCTCGGGGCCACCTCGGGAGCCCCCCGGGAGCCCCGGGCTCACCTGCGCTGCGCTGAGGGCGGGCGGGGGGCGGCGGGCGCGCGCCGGGCGGTCGYGGGGGTGCGCCCGAGTGCGGGAGCGCCGAGCGATCGATGGGGCGGCGGCACCGCCCCCTGCAGGCGGGGCGGGTAACGCCCCTGGGCTGGGCTCGAACCGGGGCCTCCGCACCGCCCTTACGGAAATGGGCTCAAACGGGGCGGGTTTGGGGTGGGAACACGCCCTCACGGAAATGGGCTCAAACAGGGAGGGTTTGGGGTGGGAACACGCCCGAGCTCTCTGCACCGCCCTCACGGAAATGGGCTCAAACAGGGCGGGTTTGGGGTGGGAACACGCCCTCACGGAAATGGGCTCAAACAGGGAGGGTTTGGGGTGGGAACACGCCCGAGCTCTCTGCACCGCCCTCACGGAAATGGGCTCAAACAGGGCGGGTTTGGGGTCAGAACACGCCCGAGGCCTCCGCACCGCCCTCACGGAAATGGGCTCGAACAGGGCGGGTTTGGGGTCGGAACACTCCCTCACGGAAATGGGCTCGAGCAGGGCGAGTTTTGGGGTCGGAACACCCCGAGGTTTCTGCCCCGCCCTCACCGAAATCGGCTCAAAGAGGTTCAAAGAGCTGTGAAAAATTAGGTTCTTGCCTAAATCCTTCAGTTCTGTAGTAATTTCAATGTGCCCATTTTCCAAGTCTTTCYTGAAAAATACCTTCAAGTGTAAGTTTAATACAGATTTGCGAAAAGCTTTTCACAGTAGAACTACAGACCTGTTTGTTAGTTCCAGAAATAATTACAGCATATATAATTCCATAGCTTTAGTGGAAGTTTAAAATTTGTATTTTTACAATCGGAATACTCTTTTGTAGCAATGTTGTTCCAGAAGATCCTTTTACATCTTAGGCCTCAGAAATAACCACTGTGACTTGAGATAGATTAGGGCAGTTCAGTGGAGTACAGGGATCACATAGTCCAGCAGTGTTTTTATGGCATAACACAAGGGTTATGTGTCATTGTATGACTTCACTCCCATGGGATTCRGACTGGATTGCAGATTCTGGTTGAACACAGCCACCACAATTGACAGTTTAAGTCACAGATGTAAAATATAATTAGGGGAAGTGGGTTCCTAAATATTGGCTTCCAAACCACTTCATTCAAGGAGAAYCTCCACTAATTTTCTGTAAGAGAGGGTTGGATCTCCAGCATCATCAAGCAGTGAAGGAGAACAGGATTTTCAGGTTCTGAGGTTTGMGTAAATTCCATTTATTACAGATGATGCTCTGCCCCCTGAGGGCAATGAGCTATCTGGCAAAGATAATCACAAGGAACTGCTTTAATAGTCACCGAACACAGGGAAAATATTTTGGATTTATGGTTTACCTCAAAAATGAGGTCAGGCTCAATTGGAGAAACATGTTACCTCAGCCAGGACACAAAGGTGACGAACTCTAGGGTTGTCAACAAAAGGAACTTACTTCCTATTCCAAGATAACAACAGTTCAATCTAGGTTTTCCTTTCTAAAACAAAATGAACTATGTACAGGCAATGAAATGCTCTTGGTTAGACATAACAGTTGTAAATTTAGTTGTAAAAAAGAGCTTGTGTAAAAGATTTTACTTTGGTCTGATAATGAGAAAAACTGTAATAATAAAAGAAATATCCAGGAGGGTGAGGCAAAGTACGACAACTAAAATATGGGATAGGAAACCGAATGCAATAGCTTTAAAATTAAAATCGAACAGATGATTCCTGAGCATTGAAAGAATGATAATTTAACTCCAGTCCCTTAGAAGTGCTGGTCACATCCATGTTCTTGACACTGGCAGACCTTGAATAAAAATCATCACAAGAAGTCTCAGGAGAAAACTTAAGGGCATAAAGTTTGAAAAATATTAGTTTTCAAGTCTGATAAAGGTCCTCTTAGGGTTATCACAGAAGAAAGGGAGGAGCTGGCCATTCAATTTTAAAAAGTTTCAATGCTTTGTCTTTTAAACTGCAAAGYGACAGAAGACAAAACCTTGAAAGCATCAGTGTCTATATTCATCTGAAATTTCAAATCTGTTAGAAAGCTACATTTACCATAATGTTTGTTTTATAAGACAAGAGGTTGTTTGATTATCAGTCAATCAGCATATGATCTGTACATTTCCTTTAACTGGTTTTCATCCCAGCATCTTGAATGCCCAGAGGAACCTTCTTTTCTTCTGGAAGTAAGTCTTGAAGTAAATTGTCCTCATTTTCCACTGTGACGTGAATTTCAGTTTCTTTGTTCAAGGCATTTTCTTCTTTTGAAAGGAGGGTTTCTTCCCCTGTTGGGGAACACCAGGGAGTGTGCCCATTATCCCTGCTAGCTGAACTAATCTGCTCAGGGCACTGGGAGCTGCAGTCTGGTCTACAAAATTTAACAATGCACGTCACATTCACCTGCGTTCCTCCGTTACCAGAATGTTCTGTCAAATAAACACAAAACACAGAAGAATGAAACCAGAACAGGGCAGCTGGATTCTTTATCCAGCTCTTTGACTTACRGATAAAATAGACACTAAATATCTTTTTGCTTCACTTAATTTAGTCAAGCTGGTTGAGTTGGTTCTGTAACATTTTGGTACCATAAAATCCACGTATCTCTCCAGAAATAAAAAGGCTACCAAAATAAATGCAGAGACCTTGATTGCAAACAATTCCTTGCCCATCTGTTGTCATTTCAAATGCTTTTGATAATGTTATTTTTTAACTGCTCTCTTTGGCTTCTACTCCTCCTCACAGGTAAGTGCCAACCACCTGATCCCCCAGCCCCTAAATACCTGTTTGTCCACCTGTTTGTCCTCTTTACTGTCTCAGGATGGCAACTTAAAACAACCATTTTTTCTTTTCAAAAGTTACTGAATTTTMTCTCTGCTGAACAGGACTCAGGTGTTTTATCCTGCCATTTAAACTTCTGCTATAAAGACTCATAATTGATAMATTTCAGGAGGTTCTGGATCATTCAGAATCATTACTACCTGAACTCGCAGAGCTGTGTCTGTCTCCACTCAGGAATTTAGAACCTTCAGGAGGTGAATGTTGCTGCTGAAATCCTCCTGAGTTTTTATTTTCATAATTCTCTTTACTTATTACACTGATGGTTGCAGATCCAGTTGGATTCAGGATACTACTGCTGGACCCAGAAGTTTCCAATAGATGCTGTTGTTCCTGTTCAGAACTCCTGGAGTTCTGCAATTCTGGATCTCTGATTTTTTTGTCACACTGTTTTTCTGGAGGGGAAAAAGGCTGGAACATTTGCAGAGWAATGCAAAATRTTAATATTAAAAAAAAAATCAAACAGAAAAATAACAAGCAAGCCAGTAGCAAAGAACTGGTCAGTATTTTGGCAGCTGAAGAAACCACTGGTGATTGTAACTAGAGGAACTTTAAGGTCCCTTCCAATCCAAGCCATTCTGTAATTATTTTCATTTGCATAGTGATGGGTGCAAGTAAAGTCCATAACAGCTCATTAGGGGTTCAACAAAATGAACCCATCTCCTGAAGGCACCCACAGCACTGTTCTGATTACTTAGGGACCAAATTCAATTTTCAAATTTAGTTTTCAAAACCCCACCTGGGTTTTAGTGCTGCTTTCAGCCTCACATAAAGGGAGGGTGGGACATTATGTGGGGTATATAAGGAACATCTTACACCCTGGCTTGGGGACCAAACCACCCTGTTCTCACTCCAGTTTTCTTGCTGCTGTGCAGTTTTTTTCTACTGGTAATTAGGTGAGAGTTTATGATTTCTGTGTAACTTTTAAAGAAATGGAAGAGATAGAAAGAGAGGACACTCACCAAATCTGCTTCTGTAGCTGCTGCAGAGTACACAGGGGCTGCCAGTGAGCAAAGACAGTTTATTAGCACCCAAACCTGTCCCATTTGCAACACCTGCACCCTAAACGAGGCTGAGTCATCCCCTGCTCCTGGAATTAACTTCAAATATACATTTATTACACACAGTTTGGAAACGTTGAAACCTGTATTGCATTAATTTTTTTGACTTAAATTTAGCCAGGAAGCAAAGAGAAGCCTCCGCATTAATTCATATTTTTTCTTGTATAGTGTCAGTGAGAAAAGGTATTGATGACAATAAACCACATTCATGTCTGTTTAATTATAACACTTGAAATAGTCTAATGATGATGATTTAAATGATGAGGTACCAGATATTTAACAAGCTTCAGCAGAAGCACAACTGTTGCACAGTTCCAAGGCTGTTGTGTATTTAGACAATTAMTAAAATCTGAGGAACAAGATAGATTTGAAGAAAGCTGGCAGCTCCTAAGACACTAATTGCAGTCAACCACCAGGTTAATGGGAAATAAGGCAACACTTCACAGTTTTTACAGGTTTGCTTGTTTTCACTTCAAGAATCTTACCTTTTTTTTTTGAGACTAAGCAATACCCCAAAATAGCAATTATCAGGATCAATAACAATGGCCCTGCTACTGCTCCTGAAAATAAATAAAAAGAAGAAATTATTTAGCAGCTTGATCTAATTAGAAAAAGGTAGTTTTGTAGTTTCTGTGCATTGYTACAAAAGCTAAATTTAAAAGTATTGTGTATGTCTGACATTCACATTTGATGCCCCAATTKTCAGACACCAAGGTCTCATTTCAGTCACCACCACTTCATAAAACTGAATTCTCCTCTCCTGAAAAGTGAGGACAGATTTTGGGCCTTGGTCACAAAAGGTATTTCTCTGGGCAAGCAAGAGTTTGTGACATCCAAGGCCAAGTAACTCAAAATGCTCCTAAACATCTCTGCCTTCTGCATGGGCTGTGAACAGGGGAGAGCACATCCAAGAATGCTGTCAGGACCTTCTGTCTGACAGAAGACTCACAGACCTCTCACCAGGTCAGGTTTGCTTAAATCCAGAATTTAAGATACAAACTTTTCTACAAGCTATAGCAGCATTGTATAATCTAGTATGTAGATTGTATAACCTAGTTTGGGGTTTTTTAGAAATAATTCCAGATTTACAAGGACCATAGAGTGCAGATGCACAGGTAAAAATGCAGTTCACTACAAGCAGTGTCACATTGAATTAATTGAGCTCTTCTGAGGTTGTGTTTGGGTACAGGTGACTGGTTTTGGAAAGACACTGAGAACTAAACATAAGCTTGGTTCCTGAGCAGACAAAAGTGACTTTAAATGAGTTAAAGCTCACCAGTGATGTGGGACAGGTCAGGTACAGAGTTTAACATGACAGGTTGAGTTATTATTTCAGCTTTGTGGGAAGCTGGGCTTTGGGTCACAAGTAGGTTCAAAATGGTGTGAGGCAGAACTGTGGCTGCTCCTGAGTCACTGCAAACAGTGTCATTCCTGCTGTTCCCAGGGACAGCCACTGATTTACAACTGCAAGAGACCAAAAGAGAAGTTAGGAACAACAGAAAGCCCTGCACAGTTGAGGCTGCTGTTGGACAGAACACTGGCTCACACGGTATGGGGCATGCAGCTGGTGTTGTAGGATTCCTCAGGGGAAAACGTGCCAGGAGGACAAGGTTCACACTGTGTGTCTGTGCTGTCTGTCCCTTTAAACAAAGAGGAAAACTCGAGTTACTTATCTGGGGAGAAACAAGAATGAATATTCAGGGTCTGCAAGAGATCCTAGCAGTGATACTGAAGCAGTGCAAAAATGCAGTCTGTACCTGTCACAGAAAACTTGATTCACCCAACCCAAAGAGAAGATTAACCAGCTGTAAGTTTGGTGCCATTAAAAGTTCAAAYGTGGTGCTGCAGAATATTTTAAAATTATTCTCATTTTGAGACAGCTATATTATCAGGGTGGTAGATTCCATCAACTAATAAAACCAGATCAATTCTGTAGGACAGCATAGAGTCATCATTATTTACTGTTCCCAAAATTCCACCTGAAGCCCTTTTTCAATGATTTAAGGAGTGATTGAGTGGTCTTGGGTCTCAGTCAGTTTTACAGAATAAATCACCCAGTAGAGCAAAATGAAGATTAAGTTGGATTGGGAACTTTTTGATATACGACAGTAAGAAATTGCAACGTGTTGTCACTTTGGATACACCTCTGGAGGACACTGTTACTCTGGTTAGTGCCCACTTGCTTAGAATGTAAAAATAAACCCTAAAAGGAATGCACAACCACAGGGAATTGGCCAGAATAAATGTGCAGTAAGCAGCGTTCAAAACCAAATTACCTCTTCTGGAAACCCGGTAGCCTTTGCCRCATTTTTTGTGTGTTCTACACACTTCACAGTACTCGTCCAGCTTGGAAACACAATACTTGTGGGGTGGGCAGCTACAGATCCTGTCCTGGGACCTAGTGCACGTTTGATTCTGTACAAGCCCTGGTTTTAAAAYAAAAATAAAGCAAGATGTCATTGGCAGCATTTAAAATCACAGCCTGCAATGTTTCGAGTGAACATGAGGTGATGTTCACATACAAGTTTTGGGCTTGTATAGCACCATAAACCAAATGTGCTATATGCCCCAATGTCTACATTTTCAGAARAGTTTTCTCTCTCCAGGCAAGGAGAAATTTGCATCTGCAGAGTGCTCATTTAAAACTCTGTGCCTGCAGTTGTGTTATATTTTGTCATAACCCCAAACGTGGCCATTTTGTTCATCACTGCCATACCTGGTGGCCCCACTGAGATTTTCARTCTGTGCAGACCATGTCACTGTATTTAATGTGTTTGGAGATTTTACTACAGATATTTTCATATTGTAATTCACCAGCTTTGTAAGATTATCTATTTAGACAAGACCAAAGGTCCTTTCAGCTTAGACTGTATCCTTAAAACTTACTTCTTAGTGAATCAAGTTTATAATGTTCTACACCAATTTCCATTAGAAATGATGGAGAACAGCATGACCAAGTTCATTAATGCAGGTGATCTATTAGCCCAAAGTACAGGTGTTGGTACAATKTTCTGCCTTAGGTACTGTTCAGCTGCTTCAGTGAACAGAACCAGTGTGCTCTCACTGGCTGCTGCTTTGCAAAAGAAACCAATGATTATTTTGCAAAATAAACCCATGTTTGGTGTTGTCACTTCAGCAGACAAAATGAGAAATGACAGGCTGCTGGAAATGTAATTATCCATTTACCCATGTCCAAGTCAGGTATTAAGGTCTCTTGAGGGATGTTATAAGCAGGACCTTATTCTACTGATGGCATTTGGAATATTTTAGTGATGTAGTACCTTAGTTTTTAATAATATAAGATTGGTGTCTCATTTTTAGGACTTAAAAAGAAAAAGGGCCAGKGCTCCCTACAAGATTTTTCCTTGATTCCTATCCCTAAATCTTGCACATTCCAAAAGCATGAGGACTATACAAGTGRTTGACAAAATCTGGGTTTCTTAGGAGAAAAGACAAGGTTAAACCAAGCCCAGTCTTGAGTAAGCCCCTTTCCTAATCCAGGCCTACCTTTCCTGCAGGGTGCTGAGCAGGCAAAGCACTGTGGAGAGTGATTCCAGATGGCTGTGTACGTTTTAGGTCTGCARGGGCTGCACTTGGTGTCCACCGTGTGACTGCAGCTCCCTGTCCTATACTGACCTATTAAAAGGAAAATAACCCAAACCAAATCAGAGAAAATATCTTGGAGAATCTGTTTTTCAAAGAAGAGGCCCTGGAGGTGAACCAAATTAATTATTTCCAAAGACTTTGTTTTTCCCTGTACTTAATTAAAGTTTTACATTCTGCATCCTACATCTTGCTAATGATCTAGGCTGATTCACTGAACACTACATAACACAACTGAAAAGTTTTACTTACGAATTCTCATCTTTCATCTGTCATGAACAAAGGAAGTTTGACAGATCTATCTAGATAATTTCAGTTAATTCAAGAAACTGCAGCTGTTTCAGCAAATACTGATTTCCTGTTTAAACTTCCGGATCCAACAGACACTCAGCATTTATGGAGACAAATTTTCCTTGCTCAGCATGTAATGAGAGAAAAAAGGCAGGTTTTTTTTCTGTGTCTAATATAATAATACAGTTGCAACTTGTTGCAAAAACTGTACAACCAAAATCTCCAAACATTACGATCCCCCCCAAAAAAACCAATCCCAAAACCCACACACAATGACTTTGGCTAACTACAGGTCACTTATAATCACTCCTGGAGTGTAAGATGTGACAGCTCAGAGCAGACAGTGTCTGCAGTCCTGTCCCCAGTGTGACAGTGCTCTGCAGTGTCTGATTTACAGTAAAAAACAACTCCCTTAATGAGCAATGACAGATGGACCTGTCCAATGGAAAGCCCCTTAGATAAGTGATATTATCATAGCACAGAAACCAAGCTTTACTTCATGCCCTGTTTTACAATATATATTTGTATTAGTGGGCTAGGGTCTGTGTTGCCTACTTTTTGTAATTCCCTTAGTGAGTGTTGCTTCCCCTCCAATGTTGACTAAAATTACTTTAATTACTTTCATGAAAAGCTCATGCAGAGCTGTGCTTACACAAGCTCAGAAACTACCTCCTGGTAAACCCCAGCCCAGTTAACCTTGTAGGAGAATTCCAGTTCTGATGGACAATGTGTCTCTTTTGCAGGTGTTTTGCAGTCATAGTGTTTTGTTGTCTTTGTTGAGGAAGAATGCATTACAACAACAAAAATCTGATGCACTTTGGATGTATAAGTAATCAAAATACACTATGATCATCTGAAAACTGAGTGAATTTGGCTGTGTAAAGTAATAGTTTGAATTATAACCTACCTGGAGGGCACTGGCTGCAGCATTTATTAAGTTCTTCATCATAGAATTCAGTGCTGGGATCGTTGCATTGTGCAAGCTGTGGTGTGTAAGGTAATGAATATTCCTAGGAGAAATCAAGGGGAAGTCATGACTCACAAGTCCATTCTGATCCTGAATTGGAGACTCAAAAGAGACAAACACCTAAAGAGCAGTGCAATTACCAGCGCCTTCCTTTCCAAGGCACCAGTGAAGCTCCATGAAACAGCACAGAGCAGATGCCAGGAGGCTGCAGGGCCATCAACAGCTAACGAGCTGCATGTGACCCTTCTGAGGTTCCTTTGTTTTCCGAAGATCCACCACCACCACCACAAAGTGATTTCTCCACGTTTTAGGTTCAAAAGAGYGCAGTGGAACTTTGGGATTAGCATCACACCCAGTCCTACTACTGAATCCCCCAAAAGAAAGAGCTGAGTGCCTTATCCTCAGCTGCCATGGCTCAAACAACATCTGACAAAACACCAGAAAAACCTAAATTCCTACCTSTGGGTTTGTGGGAGAAACATGTACTGTAAAGTGGCTCAAAAACTTCAGTCAATCTTTCCAAAGAAAAGGGAAAAAGGCTTTTATCTTTCCAAATACTCTGTGATTCCTTCCTGAGCAAGAAAGCCTTGATGTTTTGAAAATGATGTCTCCAAAAACTGCACGGCTGCTTCTGAGAAGCAGCACTATTGCAGAAGGTGCAGACAAATATTCAGGTTAAATACATTAGAGACAATCATGAAATAAATACAGGGTGCCTAATTTCAGCTCACAATGATCAGCACAGCTCAAGGAACAAGTGTCAAATTATTTGATGACTTACAGCCTATTTTCAAAGGGGAAAACACACTCACTTTAAAAGGGCTCCTGTTAGGTAGGACAAGCGTAGGAGTTTCCTGCTAGACCAAAAAGGCACTGTTAAAAAAGGATGTGACACTGCTCAGCTTTAAGGCATCATTGCAGTCTGAAGAGATTGCTCCATGCATAATCTACACACATTTAGAGGAATCATTACTAAAATGAGAAATAAAAACAGGAACAAGATCTTGGGAGGCCGGTAATGAAAATATCCTTCCGCCTTACTGAAAAACATCTTGACCATCTATTGTGGCTTCACATTACTGACAAAGGAAATAAATGTTTCCCACCCTCAGCAATTGCTTAAAGGGAATTCAGCATTTTCTTATGCAGCTCATTGAAATATTCTACCTCTTATTTAACTGGGATCAGAAACAGGATTTTGTCAACCTACTCAAAAAAACCYTTTTCTGAGAATGTGATGACATAGAAAAGTCTAGATATCATAGGATGGACAATGATAAATTCTCCTGTTTGCAAACTTGAGCTGACACCAGAATTTGATGAAGGAGAAAAGAGCTCTGCTCTCATCAAAAACATTTTTCATTAAGTTACTTTTTTTTTTTTTTTAAAGAGGAAAGATCAAGTGTTCTTATCCTGTTTTTGTAGTCACTATGATCAACTTCATTAAAAACAGCAGCTGAAAGCCTTTTCAAAACATAAGGCTTCACGGCAAGAGCAGACACAGGGGAAAAAAAGGAGAAATATAAGAAACCACATCACAAATGACCCTGCTGGTGAGGTTTCCTGGCCAAAAAAATAAAAAGTTCTTATCTCATGCTCTTCCCTGTCTGTTGTAAATCCTGCCCTGTGAGCTGCAGACACAGGAAAACCTGTCAGTTGCTGGGTTCACACCTGTTCCTCTGAAGTTGTGCTTGGAAGGATCTYTGCTGTCTGATACAATCTCCCTGAAATGTTATCTGATGAGCTGTGGCTCTCAGTGACTTATAATTGACAATTTCTTCCCAAATGTCCTCAAAGAACATTATGGGAAACTAAAAGGGAGTTGTGACCGGCTTAGGCACAATTTACACGCACGTGCTCAGCTTGGTTTGCCCTGGGAGGATTCAACTCACTTAGCAGAGCCCAATTTTCCAGCAATGTCACCAATCCTAAAGTCTGAGTTGGGCCATACAAGATTTCTGTCTGGCATCCAGGTACAGTGGCCACTTTGGACTGAAAGACTGATGAGTAGAGGCCTGATTCTATTTCACAATCTTTGCATTTTGTTAGTGTTTGTATCTCTCACAAGACCTTATTTGATCCTGTTTTTACTGTGATTCAGTGTCTTACAAGCAAATTGTGTGAAAACAAACTAACCTGATGCTGCACATTTTGCATTACAGGCTCAGAACTTCTCAGTCTAAATAGCAGTGCCTAATGGCAGCTGATTTAAAAGAAATTTATAAGGACTAAATTAAGACTTTGGAAGACTTCATTTAATTTAACAGGTACAAGAAGAAATAAAATGCCTCATCTGTCTATCAGTAGAGGCACAAACATTCTTRAACACGAAATTTAGTCTAGCTCTATGCACATCAAATTAAGCAATACATTTTGGCATAGAAATRGGTAAACTGTGTTTGCCTTTGACTTCATAACTCACTAGGGAGATTCTTGCAATGCCTCTGCATTAAGCAATAACTGAGAAGTTACATACACAAAGTCAGTGACTCCAGACTCTCTGGAGTTCCTGCATTGTTTGGATCATTTTCCTGTTTGCACTACAGATATTACTGTACAGGTGACCTAATTTGTCCCTGGCTAATAGTAATCTCCACACCAGCTGAAAGGGCTTTATGTGTAATTAAATTTAAGTATCTYAAATAATAAAAATAAAACATGTTAATATAATGCATGAATCTATAAAAATCCATTCATATGACACTCATTTTCACTCAAGGCCATTTAAACAAAGATATATAAGCATATATTTTAATCTGAATTTACATGTCTACATTTCTATTGATCTATTTTTCATACATTTGTCTTCAAASCTAAGCTGTCAGTCAGAGGATCTGAGGAGGAACTACATTTGTGTGCAATGTTCTTCACGCACGTGAAACCACAATGAAGTCACTGAGGTCTCTGGTGTAAAATCTGTTTCTATGGAAAGGACTTGAGATACAGAGACACTATTTGCTGAGCTAGCAGACCTACTGGAGGCTGGAAAAAACAGAATTCTGTCTAAAATATTTAAGCTTCTACTTAAAAAAAAATTCTGTTGAAGTTCAGTTACCAGATAACAGCATTGCCCAAATCAGCTGCAGTTGTATCAGGCCATACCAACTTTACTCAAACTATAAAGTTTTTTTTCAAAGCTGCTGTGCTGCACATCTCTCAAAGATTATGGTCCATGATGTGAATTATTTTCCCATCCTGTATCACACTTTAGTTCTGTGAAGCAGGAGTCCTTGCACAGCCACACACCAACAGATTTACAGTTCAGCATCCCCCCTCCATGAGGAAACAGTGCCTCTGCTTTCTGCCAGGAATTCTGCTTCACTGCTACTCACTGCCAGCATATGAAAATGTCTTCCCAGAATTGGAAAGCAGGGGCATGCACAGAATATGGAAGCTGTTCACAACAGGYAAAAATTATAGAAGTCCAGGTTTGTAGGAAGACAAGGTATAATTTATTATATATGTATTTGGGAAAACATACRTATTTCACCAGTTCTTCTCTTTGAAAACTTCAGGCTATTACTGATAACCTTGGTGATTCARTTGTTCAAAATAGCAAAAATAATGTTCAGTTCCTGTGTCTGACACAGGGACTGAGGCTGGGAACTTTCAGACACTTTCAGATGAATGAGAAAAAACCCAAGAAGTAGTGTCACTCAAGAACTATTGCTTTGCCAGTTTGTCTACCTCAAAAATAAAGTTTTCTGTAACAAATCACTTAAAAATTAATATAACAGGCATGGGKTTTTTCCAGCTCTCTGGCAGGTGTGGTATTACTGAAACTACTATATTTGTTTTTCTAACTTTACATATAAGTTTTTCCTTATTTTGTCACAGTGCAAAAAGTGATGCTGAAAGTTTCTGTCACTATTTCCATCATTATGTTTCAGTCATATTTAGAGTGAGAGGAGAGCTAATTCCTTTTGAACCAAAGCCCCTTGCTCAGCATGAAACGTGACAAACTTAAATTCTGGTGGTAAGTTCTGCTACAATTCTGAGACTGTCCCTTCTCTATCTGCTTTATCCTATCCACTGCCAGGTGTCCAGTAAATCAGGTTCAACACACTCTCACCTTAAAACCAGAGCTGAATTAAAATTAGTGAGAAACAGTTAAAATAATTATTTTGATATATTATCAGCTCACTGTAGCACCCCATACTCCTTAAAAGACCACAGTGTAATTCCAGGTTCAACACACATTCTGACATCCTCACCTGATTTCACTGAACCTTTGCTTCTCCAGCCTCAATTCCTATCATTAAATAAACATGTAAATAACATAAATATCCCATAAGAACACAGAGACCTGGACATCTCAGCAACATTTCTATATCTATTTTCATAATCCTGAACATTTTAAAACCAGACAGAAAAGTGCTATCAGAAGGCAAGCAGATCCCATGGAGCTCTTTGGCTGGCACAGTTACAAACCCTCCCTGCCAAACACAATGTGCAGCAGCTGGATATGGAATAGAACAGTAACAGCTGCAGCACATCAGATCTTCATGCAAATTAAAAGACTTTTCTATTTAAATAGGGAAGAGTTCTAGGGAACCAACGGAGCAGAACAAGTCTTCCTGTGTAAACAATGTCATATAGATATGGGTTTACACTCTGCACTTGCCAGGATGCTCACCGTGGTTTTTACAAACATTCAAACAAGCCTGGAAAATCAACCTCTTCCACTGAAAATCCAGGAAAAATTATTAGTCATTCCTTTGGGAAGCCAAGAAGTAACAACAGCACAGACAAAGCTGAGCTTTGAMGTTTTAAGAGCAGGACTTGAGATTGCTCTAGAGATCACAGTGAATCCAGCCCAAGCCCGGGGGCACARAGGGGACAAGGGACAGACAGGCGACAAGGGGCTGGGGGCAAGAGACAGGTGACAAGGGACAGACAGGCAACAAGGGGCAGGAGACAAGGGACAGGTGACAAGGGGCAGGAGACGGGACAAGTGACAGACAAGGGACGGGTGACAAGGAACAGACAGGTGACAAAGGGCAGGAGACAAGGGACAGGTGACAAGGGGCAAGAGACAGGGGACAGGTGACAGACAAGGGACAGGTGACAAGGGACAAACAGGCGACAAAGGGCAAGAGACAAGGGACAGGCAGGAGACAAGGGACAGGTGACATGGAACAGATAGGCAACAAGGGACAGGTGACAAGGGACAGGTAACAAGGAACAGACACGGRACAGGTGACAAGGGACAGACAGGCGACAAAGGGCAGGAGACAAGGGACAGGCAGCAAGGGACAGACAGGCAGCAAGGGGCAGGAGACAAAGGACAGGTGGCAAGGGGCAGGGGTCAAGGGGCAGGTGACTAGGGACAGACGACAAGGGACAGCGGGCAGACAGGTGACAAATGGAGCGCACCCACAGCAGTGAGACGCTGCCTCCAGGGCGGCATCACCAGGCGATGCCCGCCCGCATTTCCCCCGCTCTGCAGCGCTCCCGCATCCCCGGAGCCGCATCCCCGGAGCCGCATCCCGGGAGCAGCGCCCCGGCCCCGCCCGGCCCCGCTCACCCGCCCGGCCGCGGCGCCGATCAGCGACGGGATCAACGCAGGRATCARCGCCGGGATCAGTAACGGGACGGGCCCCGGGAGCAGCGCCGGGATCAGTAACGGGACGGGCCCCGGGATCAGTAACGGGACGGGCCCCGGGAGCAGCGGCCGGCGCGGCCCCATCGCGCCGAGCGCGGCCCCGGCCCCGCAGCCGCCGCCCCGAGGATGCGGCTCCCGCTCCCCGCCCGGACAGCGGCGCTGCTCCCCCCGGGCTCGCGGCTGATTGCGGAAACGAACCAACTGCACAGCTCCTGTGAAAGTTGTACAGCCCGGGTGTTTATTACAGCGCTGGACACATGTGGGGATCGTTCCCTTTAATAGGACGTGCGTGGCTCTTTTACCTCCCTCTCAAATACATATGCATGCAATTTCACAATAGGTTCATACATATTCATTTTACTGATTTTGCTGCTAATTTTTTCTTTATCAGAAAGGATTCCTGGCTCATTTTGACCTCGCTTTCTGCAGCAGCCTCTGGGTGTCCGTTTCAGAGTTCAAGGGGCTTCTCCTTTATCTCTGTCCTTTGGCTGAAGCAGCTTCTTCAAGCATAGGTTTTTTGGGAGAACAGTCAGAGCAAACAGCTATGTTTGCAAGCTACAGACTTAATTCAAAGATGTACATTTCACCTAAATCAAAATGGATTTCTATTCTGGAAAATCTCCACTCTGTCTCATGGCGTGTGTGGAGGGTCTCTTCAGCCTCATTCATAGAATATTGAGTTGGATCAGCAAAGTGCTGATCCAACTCCTTCACCCCACAGTACAAAGTTACCTTTGCAGCATTCCAATATTCATAAAAACTCATAAATTCCAGTCACTCGTGTGTCACACGCAGCCAGGATGGTACAGACAAACTTTACTATAAATTCAGCCCTGCTCCTGAGAAAAACTCTAACCCACTAACAGCTCCGTGAGCTTCAAATGCTTTCTTGCAAAAATATTCCTTCTGAGACTGAAATTATCAACAATTTAACGTTTMCATATCAAACTGGAAAAGCGTGGCCATGGCTTAAAATCCATGTAATTTTTAATTCAGAGATTACCAGCATTATTAAACCAGCTAACTATAACACATCCAGCAGGTTGCAAGGCATATGGTTCTTTTTGAAAGCTGTTCTAGKGAAAAAGATTAATTAATATACAGAGTGGAAATACACGATTACAGTCATTGCAGAACAGCCCCAAACTTTCACAGCCAGGTAAATGTGGTTATTCAGTATGTGGATTCTCAAATTGGTGTTCTCCAAAATGAAATGTGTAGTGAAGGTAAAGTAGATGTGGAAAAGGTCAACTAGAGTGACCAAGCCAGTGGAGCATTAAACTTACATTAATAATATGAAAAGATGGGACTCAGCCTGGAGGCTTAGTTCAATCAAAGCTGAGATACAATCAATCACAAAAGCAACTTGGTTGAAAAAGAAAAACTAAAAAGCAACTCACTGACTTCTGTAAGGCAACAACTAGTGACATTCACTGAAATAAAGAGGCCAGTTCCAAAGTGCTAAAAGTCCTTTACACAGTGCATGACAGCTGTMATCTTTTGCCACAGGTGCTTTTGGAGGCAGGTTGTACTTGGAAATTCAAAAGAGAGAAGAAAAACTAATGTTGATATATGAGAATAATAAAGGCTGAATCAAACTCTTTGACATCCTTAATCCAATGCCAGCTGCACCTGCAGAACCATGATGAATGCAAACAGCAGTTATGGTCTTCCTAACCAATCCAATCCCTTCCTGCAACTGCCAGAGCTGAAATGCTGGGCTCAAGCTCCAGTCTGGCCCAAGAAGGTGTTTTTGTGCCCTTGTGTTCACTCTGAGACAGAAGTCACTGCAGCTGCAGAACTGTTATTACAGTGCTCTGATCAGGGCAAAACTACAGAGCAAGTAATGGGTTTTGTGGTTCCTTTTTTTGATTATTAAGACACACTTTGTCACATTGCTCATTTTCCATTGGCCTGTGCAAAAGTGTAGTCAGCACTATTACATTTACAGTTACTGAACAAGCTGCACAAAAGATTTAAAAATAGCATAACACAGGMCAGTTGGCCACCAAACAGGTTTGTTTTTAAAGGATATGCAAATCAGTGTCACCCTGATGATTATGAACAATTCTAAGACAAGTAAATTTTAACAATGTTATAGGAAATAACTGTTGTGCCTCTTTTTCAGTAGAGAAATRGTTTCTTCTCTTCATTTCTCTTTTTACAGGCTCCACATTGGGCTTAACCCTTAGTTCATCCAACAGACAGATGCTCAGTTTGGCTTCCATCAGAAGAGGCTGTTTTGTACACTTACTAATGATTTGATGGAGTCAAAAAAAATATGAATTGGACTTCAAAGTCCAGAAAGAATGGCCTAAAGTGGATGTCAATTAGTTTTATTTCCTCCTATTTGCAGAGCCTGTGTGGCACCTTTTGATCCTAATTCCTCAAGAAACATGAAATCCACAAATTTGAGAGTTACGTTTATGCTAGGGAAAACTGAGATTATTATMATTTGCAATGAAATGTTGAAGCCTTGAGTAAATGCCAGATGTTGCAAAATATATTACAAAATTGAATGTATTGGAGTAGAAACAACAGGGCTGAGTCTCAAGCTTGACTCAGAATCCTGGCCAGAATTTTCACAGCTCATAGAAGTAACCAGACATAGATTTCAATCCATTCCTTCACACKGGGAAAGCAAGCTCTGAAACTTCAGCTGGCATCCAGATGTCCTCTAAATTAGGCAGCTTTGATTCAAATCTGTTGTCAGTATGATACTGGGAGACAGGGAAATAGGATGATTTGATGTCAGCTGTGAAGGCCAGCACTTTGGATGATCAAATAGGTTCTAACTCTCCTTGTCTGAACGTGTTTCAGTGTTTTCCAGGAGTTTCCCAACAATCTAAGGCACGGTGTGTGTACCTCCCTTGTCATAAATTCAGCCTTAGTGTCACACTGGATGATTCTGTCTTCCCACAGCCTCTCTGTGGGCTGTCACTTCTCAGTGGCAGCGGTAGGGTGGTGAAATTCCTTTCCCTCCTCTTCCACAGGCACCATTACATCATTCCCTGGAAAAGACTCTGTTTCCTGCTCTGGGTAGTGCATTTCCAGTTCCTCTTCTGTGCTCTCCTGGGCATCAAGGGTACTTTCACATCCTTTAACAGCACAGTTCTTGCCACTGGGCACTTCTGAGACAGACCCCACGATAACAGTGTCGGCCTTCATGATGTAGAGTTTTTCTGAGGAAGGAAAAAAGTAGTGCTGAGCATGATGAACAGTCACTGCTGCGCCAGAAATGGCTGCTTTTCATGCAACATTTTTATTAGCACTCTGGACATTTCACATCAAGTAGATTCTGCATAAGCCACTGAGCTAGAGGTGGAGCTACATGAGAAAAACCAAGTGGAAAAGGCAGAAGATATTCACAAGGATCTGTTAGAAGAAGCAACTAATTGGGATCTAAAGAATCCAAGGTTTATGCTCCTGCTGTTTCAAGAAACAGCACCATGTAAAAGAAACCTCTGGGTAAAGATCAGCACTGCACAGAACTTCTGGGTTCTTAGGACCTGCAAAGAAATTAGTTTCTTTCTAGCTGAGAGTAAACTACAAAGTTTTCTGAATTATGGGTCCAGCTTGTTGTTGYACTCCTTCCCAGAAAGGTAAATAAGCTCTTTTCAATGGCTTAATTCAGAWGGATGCTGCACATCAGACAAAGTAGGTTAATTGCTTGGAGATAGCTGGATATGGTAAATCAAATCATCCCATTCATCCCAATCCATCGCTCACAGTAAAAAACAGGAAGGGTGTTCAGTAAGGAAAGGTCAGTTTTTGTAATATCAAAAATAACACCTTCAAATAACCTCAGCTTGGGTTTGGAAGCACTGCCAGAGTGTCTCATGCAGGTGGTGTCTCAGGTAAGAATTCACCCCCTGTGAATGAGCTCCTTGCCTGACTTTATCTCCCACCCTGTGCCATGGTCAAAGWCTTCATGGGAATACATGGGAGATACATTTCACTCCATTGTTATGAAACCAGAGAAGAAAATACAGCTAAGTACAATTGTCATTCAGTATGACAGCATCATCTTCCAGCTGACATATTCAAATTCCTTCTGTAAAATCTACATATTCCAGAATGAAAAGGAGGAAGAAGGGAATTTTCTGTCAAACTCATAGTGACTAAGACAAAGATGAAAAAAAGAAAGCATTATATTCAAATGAATAGGTATTTTTGTGTCAAAGATCTGGACACTGAAGTTTACTAATAATCTTGGAATGACAGTATGTGCCATGTTTGAAAAYTGGAAAAAAGAAGATGACAAAAGGAAAAAAGAAAGCAAGACTCACCAATTCTGTTATTTGTGTGGTCTCTGACTCGAGGGTCCACAGGGCAGTCTGGGGCATTGCCACTGCTTGGTGTCACCTCAGTCACACTCCAGGGAGGACTCTGGGCTTTTTCTGGGCTGGACACCAAGTTATTGTTGGTTTCCAAAGGAAGGGTTCTGTCAATTAACTCCTCCTCTTCCAGCCCACTCTCAGCGGTCAGTATGATCTTCTGCCAATAGAAACAGGAGAGCAGGAGTGGGGTGAGTGTAAAAACACCTTGGACATTGCAACAGGTCCACAGAATCCTCCTGTGGCAGTCAGGATAACAGAATGGACTTCCCAGCACTGACACAGGGAGCGAAATGTTCCAAAGCACCCAACAGGTGTGGGAACCTCAAACTCCCTGCATCACTCAAGACCATATTTCAAAATAGTGTTTCTAAGCTGAAGTCACAGATTTCTGATGACATTTTCAGGAATGTACCTCATTTCAACTGAAGAAAATATGTTTTAGCTACCTTTTGGACTTTGCAAAGACCTATCATGTTCCTATGGAAAAATAGAACAAATGAGAGGCCAAAGTGATTTAACTTCAAAATGTAATGTCAGATAGAAGAAACAAGCTCAGACTACCTAACACAGGAAGAATTAATTACAAGCAAGAATTAATTATATACAAGAATTAAGAACAAGCAGTTCTTTAAAAGAGGAACCAAAATCTGAGAGAGGRTAAAGGCCCTGCATCACAATTTTCTGGTGGTTCTGATCTTCTTCTGTTTCCACAAGGTTGAGAAAGGAAAAAAAGATTTTGAAATGTGCACTTTATAACCCTTGCTCATGTCTGACTCTCTATAGAGGCAAGAATTGAAGCTTCTCAYTATTTAGGAATTCACAATTACACACTGAAATTATGATTGCAAACAGAGTGACTGGAAAAAGTCACAGACAGTATCTTGTGTGTGTGCAGATGCACAGCATTTAAAAGCAAACTCATTTAAARACAGCAAAAAAGAATTTAACAKTCTAAAGAGTGATTTAGCAGATCTGGACATGTAAAGATAAAAAGCCTAATAAACTGAGAAGACTCAGAGAATGAAGGTGGCTGTAAGTTCACTGACAGAGGGGAAATCAAACCAAGCAGTGATGATTTCAGCAGCTTTCTGTTGCCATATTGGCTGATGCTTGTCCTGTTCATCTGCAAACTGTACTGGAACACCTTTGTCCTGAAGGAATGACAAACCAAAGCCACTGTGCACCCACACCACAGCCATGCCAAACCCTGCAGAGGGAAGGGGATGTGGAGGGACAGAGAAGAAAAGCACAAATCCCATCTGTGGGACTGGAGCAGGAAGATAAAATGGGACTGACACACAAAGTTCTCCCAGAAGGAAGAAAAATCATCTTCATGCTGTGATTTCAGATCTTGTCCCATGGAAATGCACCATGAGTGGCTGAACACCAAACCAGATCCCCTCACAAGCAAGACTGGCAGMTGTGGAAGAGGTTTTACAGCAGCTTCTGTCAGCCAGAGAGAAGCTTGATAGGAGGATCCATGTTCACCCCTGAAAGAATTTTCTACCAAGGTTGACATAGAAACCAAGAAAGAAAGGATAAATAAGAGAAACCTGCAACTGCCTATTCCAATGAACACTTTGCTTGTCTTTCCTGACCAGTAAGTGTAAACTTAGGAGTTTTGTAAGAATGTATAAAAAGCATGCATGCTATAATAAAAACAGTTTGAAGCCTTCTGAAAATGGAGAGTTGCTTTGTATTGTGACCATCTCAACTATGACATTATTTAACACCACATTAACCTCAGCTCAAGACATGAAAGTATCAAGTCCTGATACATCTCATCCCACCTAAATTATTATATATTGTAGAGAGAAGTCCAGACTAAAAGGCTGGCACTTTTTAGACAGGACATTTGAAAATAACATGATTTACTTTGGCATGGAAAGTGATCTGTTGTGGAATATTGTTCACACTTACTGCACATTTGTTCACGAGATCCGAACCTGCAATGGAAAGGAAAAACATTATCAGAAGAAACCTCATAAATATTTTCTGAGGTCATTAAGAATTATTATTATTATTATTAAGAATGTTAATATATTCTCTGAAAGATCACCTAGCAATGTACTTCCTGAACCACTCCACTGCCCACTCATGTGCATGATGGTTTTCTTAAAACTCAGGGCACACTGAAATGACAACTCAGGTTCACCTCACACTGAAATGACAACTCAGGTTCACCTCACACTCCTGAGGTGAACCAGCAGCAGGTTCCTGCCAACACTGTGATATCCTGCTGTCCCCAAAGCCTCTTGCATCACTGTCCCCACACCACAATTGTTCTCATCTTATGAAAAAATTAACTGATGAAACTGTCTAGATAAGAACAACACAAGCTTATTAAAAAGAAAAAAAAAATTAAAACTTTCTACTGGATTAACAAGTTTGGTCAGTTCATCATAATGTCAGAGGATTATTAAGGGGGTGGGATTTTATGCACAGTTCCATGAACAGGGAACACTGGGCAAAGAAGAGGAGAGAAGGAGGGAGTGTACARCACTTGTAGCACCATGAAGGTAGATGGGCTCAGCCTTACTGTCTAATTACACCCTGATGTGCAATCACCTTTATTTTCAGAGCATCAGCTCTGTAATGCTGCACAGTAACAGTTTCTATTGTGCAAGGCAAGTGAGGGAGAAATATTCATTTTTGAGAAAATTAAGCTGCACACCAGAGTTTTTAAATTGTATTCCTGAATGAATGAATATAGAAAGCTCTGCTGCGTGCTGATTAGAATCTGACACAACAAAGCATAGATTTGTCAATGGCAGTGGAATTGCTGAGAGGAGATCAGCTAAATGGGTAAAATGTTTGCACTTTATGGGACCTGGGCAGGTTTTTTTCTGAACAATCTCCCATATTTGACTGATGGAAATCAATCTGGCGTTTTCCAGCACTGACACATCACCCAGCCCTCAGCAGCAGTGGGGACAAAGTGCCATCTGCTGGCACCTGCTCACACCCAGCTCAGGAGGAACAGCMCTGGCCCCTTGCGTGGGACAGCAGCAGGGACATACATATGACATGAGAAGCTTCCACTTTTTATAAAATTCTATAAAATAAAATCCCATGTTAAGCTATTTATAGTAGATATTTTTGCCCCCAGCGAAGGAGAGCAATGATGAGGAGGRCTCCATCTTATCAGAAGGCATTATATTATTGTATTGTATTATATTACATCTAAACTGAATCTGCCAAGCACTCAACTCTGCACACACTGCACAGAATCTCCTGACTGTCAGTGACAGTCCTGACACACACACACACACACCTGGATTCAATTGGTCAGTGAATCAAAACACTCACACAGAATCCAATTATCAAATCCCTTCAGGTAATTGATCAAATCTCTTCAGGTAATTGATCAATTCCCTTCAGGTAAACAATCTTCCACAATGCATTCCACTTGTGAACAAACACAGGCACAGCAAATGATAAGAATTGGTTTWTCTTTCTCTGAGGTTCRGAGAATGTGAAACCCAGAAATGTTCTTGGGAAGAATTGTGCCTTGCTTTTCTCTGTGTAGAGAAATGTGGTGAACAGCTCTCTGTTTATTCTTCAGACACAAGGATGGCCCTGCTGGCCCCTCAGTCACTCACCTGGAGGCTTGAGCACGTATTTGTGTGCGATGACCGAATGCAGGTGTGCTGATAAAAGAAACTTTCATTTAGTCCAACTCACCGTGGAGCCTGAAGGCTCCAACAGCTTCACCACACCCACAGATCTACAACCAACCTACAAGGTGCACACCCTGCTTTCTATAAAAGAGGGAATGTGGTTCTGCAGACACACCCCACATGTAACTGCAGGCAAAGCTATGGGGAGTCAGTGTCAGTAAAAATCACCCTTACTCTCATGCCCAAARCCCAGTTCTGTTCCCAGAACACAACACTTCAGGCATCATTTAATACTAATGTCTGAGATACTAATTTATACTAGTACTAATACTGTCATTGTCATCTGACAATACCAATACTAATTTAATACTAATATCTGAGAGAAGAAACAGCTAGTTACCTCTTCCCCTCTTGTAGGTCCCTCCCTAAATTCACAGCTGCTTCCATCTCTCATGTTCTCCAACATACTGCATGAGAAGCTTGCCTTAAACCCTTACGTGGCCTGTGGAGAACATTCTCTTCCCCAATGACCTCCACAGATATCCCCATGTCTGAGTTCCCCACCTGCTGTTTGGCAGATCCAGTGTTACAGCTTGAAAAACTCACGCTTTCTCCTGAGGACGAGGATCCTCTTCTTGCAAACCTTCCACTTCCAAAACACCAGCATGGCCCCAAGAAGCACTGCCAGGGAGAGAACCACTGCCCAAAGCACCACACCTGCAGCACAGAGAGGGAGCACAGGACAGGCTGAAGAAAGGCAGAGGGAAAGCCCTGAGTTGATCCATGTGTTTGTACATAGGACCATAGGCATCGTGTCACAAGTCAGAGGGGATTTGCAGGAAGTTSCCACATAAAAATTGTGTTTACCAAMRCTGCTTCTAAATAAAAAGTGCTAGAGAGAGTAAATGTTAAGTGAGTAAAGTTAAAGGAGTTAAAAGAGAGTAAATGCTGTGTCTGTGTTACCTCCTGTTGTCATCTCCCCCTTGGCTGAGGTGGGAGCCAGAGCTTTCTCCTCAGGAGTTGAACTGGGATTTGCAGTTGCTGTGACACTTAGAAGGTCACCACTAGCAGAGGTCACCAGGCTCTCCTTCAACATCCTCAGGTCAAAGTTATTTGTTTCATTGCTGAATCTCATGGACAAAGTTCTTGGGGTGAGGTAAGTGGGCAGCTGCTCCAGGCAAACTTGATCGTGTGTGGCATTTCCTTTCCTTAGGGTGACTTTGTTCAACTTGGCACAGCTGGGGATGAAAAAGAGCAGGTACAAGGCACACATATTTTCCAYGTCACAAACATCCCCTTGGTCATTTTTGTGCCAAGCACAATTATTGCTTTCTGTGTAAAAGTCATCATTCTTCTCATCCCTGTGGCATTAATTCTTGGCCTGTGCAAAGCTGCTGCTCACACAGGTGTGCAGTTCTTCTGTACTTAGTAAAGTAAAAATGAGGAAAGCAGGATTTTGCTTCCTATTTTCCTTCCTTCCTATTTTCCTATTTTCCTATTTTCCTTCTTTCCTTCCTTCCTATCTTCCTTCCTTCCTCCCCTCCCCTTCCCTTCCCTTCCCCAGGTACTAAGAGAGGCCTTCTAACCTCTGCACATGAGCCCACAGTGATTCCCTTGCTTCAAAGATGAATTTGTGTTCTTTGCACCAGAAGTGACATACCCTATTCCATCCTTCATTAATTTCACTCAATTAGCCAGTCCCATTAAGGAAGCACAGACTTACTTGGTGTGGGGTTTGCAGGTGTCTGTGCTGGAGCTTYGATCAGAGAAGGTCCCAGGAGGGCACTCTTCACACGTCACATCATTTGTGGAGGTGCCTGAATAAAAACCACGACTGAGGACCAAATAAAACGCATCAGGTCCAGGCCTATGGCCAGGAGCAGGACAGGTAAAGTGCACAGGTGGGATTCCTACCCCTGGTTTTGACCCCGAAGCCAGGCTTGCAGGCAGAGTGCTGCTGGCAGCGGGAGCAGCTGTTCACCACGGGCAGCTGGCAGAACAGGCCGGGCCGGCACTCGCACACGCGGCCGGAGCTGAGGGAGCACGGCTGCTTCTCCACCAGGTCTGGGGGCAACAAGCACACACAGGGACAAAGGAGCCACGCTGTGGTGAGATTTCAGGGTTTACCTCGGAACCTCGGRTCCCTGCCCTGGTAATTCCCTGCCAGGTGTGTMAGTCACCTCTCCTTCCCCCTCCCAGCACCGTCTGTCAGTCCTGGAATTCCAGAGGGATTGGCAGATCCAAAGGATGCCYTCTACCCCTGRGGGGCATTGGGCCATCCAGGTGTCCTYTGTCCCTTTGTCCCTCCCCTCCTGTACCTGCTTGGTGGCTCCCTGCCCCTTCCCTGCCCCTCTCCCCGGGCTCAAAGGAGCAGCAACCACGGGCTCAGGGAGTTCTGCTGGAGCTGGGGCTGCATTCAGTGGCCTGTGGGCCAGAATAAAGCTCAGGATCCAAACCCTCCATCAGAACCAACTCCTTTTCTTCACCATCGCCTTAAAGCCTCTCCACAGAGGGAAACCTGAGGAGCAGAGTCTGTTATGGGGGGAAGCTCCRTCCCAGCACCACCAGAGCTCCTGCAGGCCTGGACTTGGCTCCATGTGCCAGCTGCAGCACCCAGCCAGCCCAAAGTGTCTGTGGGGTGAAACACCACACACCAGCCAGCCCAAAGTGTCTGTGGGGTGAAACACCACACACCCATATAGCCCAAAGTGTCTGTGGGGTGAAACACCACAGCTGCTGCTATTTGGTTCAGCAGCAAGGGCCAGACAAGCTCAGGCACACCCCATCTGCAACATTGGTAATTATTCCAACAGAGCACCTTGCAAGGGAAATGTAAACTGGGRCCAAAGCTGAACAACACCAGTTCCAAGGCTCAGGATAGCAGGAAAAGGTACTGTCTCTTGTCACTGACATATTTTCTGAAAAATCCCTTCGCCAGGATTACCTCTCCTGGGAAGCTTCAGCTTCTCCATGTTTTGCTCCTCTGGAATGTGATTTGGAGAATTGTTTACCCAGCATGTGAATTGCTTTTAATTTTTGGCCAATCACAGCCAGCTGTGTCGGACTCTCTGAATCTGTCACGAGTTTTTATTGTTCACTCTTTTCCAGCCTTCTGATGTCTCCTTTTTCTTTAGTATAGTTTTAGTGTATCAATATGATATAATATGATATGATATTATATGATATGATATAATATAATATGATATGATATGATGTAATGTAATGTAATATAATATAATCAGCCTTCTGAGAACATGGAGTCAGATTCATCTCTTCCCTCATCCTAGAAACCTCACAAAAACCACAATGAATAATTAGAGAAGCCTGTAGATAATAGCTTCTAAAATAAGACAAAAAGCAGAAACCAGACTGGGATAGCATTGGACAGGAGAATTTTTAGGTAGTCCCAGGTGACACAGGCAGTAACATGGATTAAGTGCAAGRTAACATTCTGCTGTCTAACTCAGTAACCAAGGATGGATAATTTTGCTGTGGAAATTCGAAATGAATAAAACACAAAAATTAAGTGTAAATAAAATATACAGAGAGAGAATGTAACTGTGAGATATGTGTGGAGAAAAGCAAACCTTTKGAGCATGACACACAGGCGTCACATTGTGGCTTTTTGGATGTATTTCTCAGATACTGATCAGGTCCACATGTCATGCAGTCTGCAGCTGGATCCTGAGGACATGCTTTCTTTTTAACATAGCCTGGAGGAAAAAAAAAGCAAAATATACAAGATACCTATCCAAAATGGGCAGAAAACCATCCTGAAATGTTCTTGTCTGCTTGTTTTTCTGTTAGATGCATTACCACAGTCTTCTCTTAGTTATTTGGTTTCTCAGGGACATTTTTGCCTTTCCCATTCCAGTGTTAAAGAACAGGGCCAGGATATAATCTGGCCCTGGAATGGACTGCTGCAGAATGGGCACGTGACAAGTGATTTGCTGACAGAAAAGACAACCAAAACTCCATGAGGGCCACTGTCCTGCCACTACCAAGTTCTCAGGGAACTGGGTTTTGTGTTTCCTTCTTTTCTTCATTTGATTAAAAGGACTTTTAGAAAAGCTCCTCTTTCTTTGCAGTGAGCAGCTGAGTTAGCAGCAGRTATGAACAGGTTATTGCTTGGAGGAGTAGTGGATGATTAAGGTGGAAAAGGATTCTTAAAACTTTTATTGTGGAGGAGTCCAGGACTGAAATGGGGATGTAGCAATAAAGAACCARCAAAGGTGAACTCATTACAGCCTGGTGTAAATAACTCATTGCAGCCTGGTGCAAATCAGATCTCTGCTTCTCACCCAACCTTACTATGACATCCCTCATGACAGGAGCTTTGGTTTTGAAGAAGAAAAGAGCTTTTTTTTGGGACTAAGTCACATCCCCACCCATTTTTTTTCCTTTATTGGACCATTTTTTTTCTTTTATTGGGCCATTTTCTCCATCCCTTGCTCTGATTTACATATCCAACTTCTGAAGGACTCCAGGGGTGTGCCCAGCAGCACAGGATGTCCCAGTGGGAATCCTGATGGAACTGGATGCAAATGCAAATACTGGATTCAATCAAACACTAAAGCCCTCTGTATCATCAGAACACAAATGCAGGTCAGAAATTTCCTTTAAGAAAAACAAAAGAAAACGACTCCTGCGAGAAGATCCAGATGGTGGTGAATCAAATACCCACCCACTGAGGGGGTTTTGGCCAGTGGGGCAGTTTCAGACATTTCCAGAGCTCTTGTCTCACCAAGGTGTTTCCTGTAGCTGACCTTATGTGCCTCTGAGTCACAGCCAGCCTCTGGCCCAGCAGAATGTGTCCCCTGACAAGGGCCTGTTTCCTCCCTCCTGTGAGACACTTTCCAAACTGTTGTGACTGTGAGAATTAGGTCAGATTTTCCATACCTTCATTGTATATTTTTTTATCTCTGAGAAGGAGCTCATTTAGCCTAATTTCACTGTGCTAATTCACACCCAGGAGCAAGTGTTGGGAAGGATGGAAGTTGGACAAGAAAGTCTCACAGATCTGTGTGCTTGGCAGAAAGATTTTTGAATGTGGAGTCTGGTGAAGGGATAGAGATGGAAGCAAGTTTTGATATAGAGGAAAAGAATTGCTGAGCCAGTCTCACTGGATCACCAAGGAGGCAAAGGGTGTGTTAGTTAGAAGGGGTTTTTATGGCTTAGAGCAAAGGATAAACCCACCTCAAACAAGAAGATGTTTTTACCAAGCAGRAAGAGAGCACAGGCAAACAAGCCTGCCAATGTGGCAAGTAGAAAAAAGGTCTCAGAATTTTCCACTGCAAGAAAACTGAAAAACAACTTCTAGCTTAAACWGTAATGTACTAAATTTAGTGATTGGAGAACAGTAACAGGAATATGGTAATTACAGTAGTTATGATGGGCTATAGATAAAAGTTAAGGTATTGATTGGTTCTACTGTATTAAGATGCTCAGCAAAGAAAAGTATATAATGCATTGTGACCAAAAGAAAAGTATATAATGCATTGTAACCAAAAGAAAAGTATATAATGCATTGTAACCAAAAGAAAAGGAAATAATGCATTTTAACCAAAACCAAAGGGTCTCCAGGCCTGCCTGCAGCTGGAGCTGACAGCTGTGGGCACAGCTCTGTCACCCACGACCCTGGACTGATGTGACATCTTGGATACAATAAACTGCATTTTGGAGAGCCCCTGGAGTCCCACATCCCTCATTCAGGCTCTTACAGGAAAGTTTGAAATTAATTCTTTGACCTGGCTACTTCAGTGTCAAGTGAAGTGATAAAATCCCATAAAAATTCTATCACTTTATCYGGTTTGCATGCAGACTGCACAGGAGCAGGACAGTGGAGAGGAGATTCACCTCTGGAGCCACATTAGAGAGTGATTCATGAAACTGCCCCTTTCTTCAGGGACAAAATACAACTCTGCAGATACACAGGGTTCCTACTGTCTCCATGAGAAGGGCTCCATATAAATTTTATAATTATAAACTGAATTATAAACATACCTGAGGGACACTGGTAACAGCAGTTTTGTGAAGTTTCATCATAGAACCAATTCTCTCTTATGTCACAGGAATGAGGTGGGGTTAATGATGTCTAGAAATTGAAAGAGACAGAAGACACAATTAGAAAACAATTAATTCTGTAATAGAGCAGATCCCAATGCCTGTCTCAAGCAATGGTGGTTGCAGATGGTAAGGAAAAGCCCACAGTTTTTTGAAAATTCAAGTATTCCCAAAGCAACTAAATTATTGTCTGCATTTCCTTTAGAAACACTGCAAAATTGCACTGCTAATTGCAGTTAGCAAAAAAAAAAAATTGTCCTAAAATTAAAAAAAAAAGTAAAAAAAAAAATTACTGCCCTAAAATTATTTCATGTTAATTGGAGCTAAGGATTGGTGTAATCCACAGAGGTCATTCCTGTTTGCAGTATCCAAGTTTTCTGTTACTTATGCAGTCACACTGTTTGAATTTAGCAACCTAAGTTTCTCTTATAAACCAATACATTATTTTATTTATCATTTAGGGACAAATCCTGCAAGAGGATTTTGCCTTGAAAAGAATGCAAATACTCCCATGATCAAGCCCTTATTCAAATAACTAATCTCACTTCTGTTGTGAGTGAAGGTTTTCAGAAATAACCTTTCATCACTACATAACCAATATTTATTTAGTTCTTTAAAAAACCCTATTAAATAGTTTTGATATTAGCTTACAAAATGAGACCCAGCTAGAACTTGTAACAAGAAGCACATGATAAGATTTAGATTCTGTATGGCTGGGCCACTACATGCTCTGGGAAATTACAGTGCTACAAGTGTTCTGATGAGAAGATCTGATTTTTGAACTCGGCATCTCCCTTAAGAATCCCCTAAAAATGTTGTTATCTGAAATTCATTTTCAGTATTTACTAGAAGGTATGAATAGTGATTTTTTTTTTTTTTGGTAGGGGGGGTTTGGGGGTTTTTTTGTTAAGAATTGATAAATCCCCTGGAGATTTTCCCACATGATACTGGTAGAGCAGTTAAATATTTCAGAAACTCCATATCTCACTTTCTGCCAATGAATTTCCCACTGGTCTTTGAAACAATACTTGCTGTCAGCTTTGTGCACTGTGCAGAATCTCACTGCCTGACTCATTCCACAGCCTGTTCCCCTATTTAATATACACAAAACATAAAAAGTATGTCACTTCCATCAGAAAACAGGAGCTTTCAGTCAAGGAGGAAATTAACAGGAGAACAAGAAATAGAAACACATTGAAACTATTAAATTTCATCCAGGTCCAGTAACAGAAGTGAGAGCTGTGACACATCCCTGCACTGTGACCCCTGGGCTTCCCTGTAGGAGCGTCGGGGGTAGCACGGCTGGGATGGACGGAGACCAGAGATCTCTGGAGCCATCAACTGCAAGGTCCTGGAACTYGGGGCTTATTGCAAAGGGCCAAGTGCAGGGCCCTGCTGGGAGCTGCCAGCACAGCTGGAGCAGGCTGAGAGGAGAGAGGGGGAGAGAGGATGAGAGGGTAAGAGAGGAAAAGCATAAGGGAGTACAAAAGGTAAGAGCGTAAAAGGGTAAGAGAGCGAGGTTCCCATTACAATACAATAAATCTTCTGTGTTGAATATTCTGATTCTCACTAACCAATCTAGTACGATTTACAAATCCGACAGCATTTCCATACAGCCTATAGGAATCATTACATTACCATACTGTGTTACATTTTAAACCCTAAAAACTCCTCTTTGGGCCCCTTCTGCCAAGCTGGCAGGGTCTGCTCTGCCCCTTGGGCCTGTCTGCAGGCAGAGGGTGTTGTTCCATCAAAAGGGGATCACCTACAGCTGGCCACACCATTGTTTTCCCGTTGTTCAGTAACTGAGGGATCTCAAAGCTGCTTTCATTTCAATCTCGCTTAGAGTTTCCATATTCTCAAAATCTTTTGCCAAGCAATCATATTTATAAGGCTTTCCTGTTTCATCTTCCCCAACACTYCCCTACAGGCACATTTTGTAGCTGCCTGCAGAGGCCAGGAGTTCCTGCCTGCTCAGCCTGACTCAAACCACCTTTAAAAGGTGCACCTGGTGTTTTCCTGCTCTGAGGAGGAAGCCCCAGACTGGAGGAGAGGGAAGTGGTGTCTCCTCATCATGCGTGGTATATATATATTATATATATTCCATATATTATATATAGTATATAATTTTTTATATAAAATATATAAATTATAAACTATAAAATAATATCTATAAAATATAGAAAACATTATTTTTATATAATATAAATTTTATAAAAATATATTATATTATATTATATTATATTATATTATATTATATTATATTATATTATATTATATTATATTATATTATATTATATTATATTATATTATATNAGTCCCACATCCCTCATTCAGGCTCTTACAGGAAAGTTTGAAATTAATTCTTTGACCTGGCTACTTCAGTGTCAAGTGAAGTGATAAAATCCCATAAAAATTCTATCACTTTATCTGGTTTGCATGCAGACTGCACAGGAGCAGGACAGTGGAGAGGAGATTCACCTCTGGAGCCACATTAGAGAGTGATTCATGAAACTGCCCCTTTCTTCAGGGACAAAATACAACTCTGCAGATACACAGGGTTCCTACTGTCTCCATGAGAAGGGCTCCATATAAATTTTATAATTATAAACTGAATTATAAACATACCTGAGGGACACTGGTAACAGCAGTTTTGTGAAGTTTCATCATAGAACCAATTCTCTCTTATGTCACAGGAATGAGGTGGGGTTAATGATGTCTAGAAATTGAAAGAGACAGAAGACACAATTAGAAAACAATTAATTCTGTAATAGAGCAGATCCCAATGCCTGTCTCAAGCAATGGTGGTTGCAGATGGTAAGGAAAAGCCCACAGTTTTTTGAAAATTCAAGTATTCCCAAAGCAACTAAATTATTGTCTGCATTTCCTTTAGAAACACTGCAAAATTGCACTGCTAATTGCAGTTAGCAAAAAAAAAAAATTGTCCTAAAATTAAAAAAAAAAGTAAAAAAAAAAATTACTGCCCTAAAATTATTTCATGTTAATTGGAGCTAAGGATTGGTGTAATCCACAGAGGTCATTCCTGTTTGCAGTATCCAAGTTTTCTGTTACTTATGCAGTCACACTGTTTGAATTTAGCAACCTAAGTTTCTCTTATAAACCAATACATTATTTTATTTATCATTTAGGGACAAATCCTGCAAGAGGATTTTGCCTTGAAAAGAATGCAAATACTCCCATGATCAAGCCCTTATTCAAATAACTAATCTCACTTCTGTTGTGAGTGAAGGTTTTCAGAAATAACCTTTCATCACTACATAACCAATATTTATTTAGTTCTTTAAAAAACCCTATTAAATAGTTTTGATATTAGCTTACAAAATGAGACCCAGCTAGAACTTGTAACAAGAAGCACATGATAAGATTTAGATTCTGTATGGCTGGGCCACTACATGCTCTGGGAAATTACAGTGCTACAAGTGTTCTGATGAGAAGATCTGATTTTTGAACTCGGCATCTCCCTTAAGAATCCCCTAAAAATGTTGTTATCTGAAATTCATTTTCAGTATTTACTAGAAGGTATGAATAGTGATTTTTTTTTTTTTTGGTAGGGGGGGTTTGGGGGTTTTTTTGTTAAGAATTGATAAATCCCCTGGAGATTTTCCCACATGATACTGGTAGAGCAGTTAAATATTTCAGAAACTCCATATCTCACTTTCTGCCAATGAATTTCCCACTGGTCTTTGAAACAATACTTGCTGTCAGCTTTGTGCACTGTGCAGAATCTCACTGCCTGACTCATTCCACAGCCTGTTCCCCTATTTAATATACACAAAACATAAAAAGTATGTCACTTCCATCAGAAAACAGGAGCTTTCAGTCAAGGAGGAAATTAACAGGAGAACAAGAAATAAAAACACATTGAAACTATTAAATTTCATCCAGGTCCAGTAACAGAAGTGAGAGCTGTGACACATCCCTGCACTGTGACCCCTGGGCTTCCCTGTAGGAGCGTCGGGGGTAGCACGGCYGGGATGGACGGAGACCAGAGATCTCTGGAGCCATCAACTGCAAGGTCCTGGAACTYGGGGCTTATTGCAAAGGGCCAAGTGCAGGGCCCTGCTGGGAGCTGCCAGCACAGCTGGAGCAGGCTGAGAGGAGAGAGGGGGAGAGAGGATGAGAGGGTAAGAGAGGAAAAGCATAAGGGAGTACAAAAGGTAAGAGCGTAAAAGGGTAAGAGAGCGAGGTTCCCATTACAATACAATAAATCTTCTGTGTTGAATATTCTGATTCTCACTAACCAATCTAGTACGATTTACAAATCCGACAGCATTTCCATACAGCCTATAGGAATCATTACATTACCATACTGTGTTACATTTTAAACCCTAAAAACTCCTCTTTGGGCCCCTTCTGCCAAGCTGGCAGGGTCTGCTCTGCCCCTTGGGCCTGTCTGCAGGCAGAGGGTGTTGTTCCATCAAAAGGGGATCACCTACAGCTGGCCACACCATTGTTTTCCCGTTGTTCAGTAACTGAGGGATCTCAAAGCTGCTTTCATTTCAATCTCGCTTAGAGTTTCCATATTCTCAAAATCTTTTGCCAAGCAATCATATTTATAAGGCTTTCCTGTTTCATCTTCCCCAACACTCCCCTACAGGCACATTTTGTAGCTGCCTGCAGAGGCCAGGAGTTCCTGCCTGCTCAGCCTGACTCAAACCACCTTTAAAAGGTGCACCTGGTGTTTTCCTGCTCTGAGGAGGAAGCCCCAGACTGGAGGAGAGGGAAGTGGTGTCTCCTCATCATGCGTGGCATTCTCATTCTCTGGAAAAATCCCTTGGCCCAGGGTTTTTCTCCTGGGAAGCTGAGAAGCCTTGGAGAAAAGGAAAACAAATCTTATCTCATTTGCTTCTCCTGTGTTCTGCTCATGTGGAATGTGTTTGAAAAATGGTTTTCCCACAGGTAATTGCCTGATTAGGCTCCAGTGTGAGTTGTTTTGACTCATTGGCCAATTTCAGAAATAACATTTCATCACTACATAACCAATATTGTTGTGTCAGGACTCTGCAAAGAGTCAGGAGTTTTCATTATTATCTTTTTAGCCTTCTGTAAGTATCTTTTCTGTATTCTTTAGTATAGTTTAGTATTCTTTATATATAATATAAAGACAAGGTTCTGTCTTTATATATATATATATATATAGTATATATATTATATATATACTATATATATATGTTTTTATATTTTATATATACTATATATATTATATATATTCCATATATTATATATAGTATATAATTTTAATATAAAATATATAAATTATAAACTATAAAATAATATCTATAAAATATAGAAAACATTATTTTTATATAATATAATATAATATAATATAATATAATATAATATAATATAATATAATATAATATAATATAATATAATATAATATAATATAATATAATATAANTATAATATAATATAATATAATATAATATAATATAATATAATATAATATAATATAATATAATATAATATAAGCCTTCTGAGAATTTGGAGTCAGGTGCATCATTCTGTCCTTTGTCAAGGCACCCTACAAATACAATACTCACCTCTGTGTGCAGGAGTGCCATTGCCACACAGACACTCCCAGAAATGACCAGTCACTCCYGAGTTAATTAGTGAATTAACTGTTTCTATAAAGAAAATTCAAGAAACAATACCATCCTGGCTGTAGCTAAGTCAGCCTGGATTAACTTCTCTGCAAGAGCTGTGGGAAGTCAGCACAAATACTTAATTTTTTCTTCCTGGTTCTCCTGGGCATCCAACTCTGGCTGCAAATGAAGCTGAATTTTAAACAAGAGTACAAGCCCTTGAATTACTGAATGACTAATGCAGCATGTAAGCTTACAGCTTATTTAATTGWCTGGTTTGGAGTTTAAATAAAAGAATAGTGTCTGTGTAAATATCTGAGATAACTTTCTTAATGTGTGAGAGCTTTTTTTAAACGTTACCATGCCAAGAATGTGAAAATCAGGAGTTTAGTATTGGATTCTGCTCCTGATTGCAACAGTGCACATTCTGGTTATGGATTTGACCCSGTGGTAGTGCAGTGATAAATCACTGCACAAACAGCCCTACAAACTAAACAGATTCTGCAGATATGCATATGAGAGAGTACCCAAGATTATTTTCCCCCTTTCCACGGGAGGGCAGCTCTGCTCTAGAGCCACCCACAGTRCACAGCTCATCTCTGGCTCCTCCACAAATGCTGCTGACAATTGTCCAGCTACAGGCACAGCTTTGTGGCCACCTGTACTGCTACTGAGCCAAACCCAAGGTGCTCTGCTGTGGAAGAACACTTCTCCATTACTGTGAAAAATGTGTATTTTATGATTGGCTTTTTGCAAATATTAAAATGAATATTATGTGTGTTATGTTAGAAAGTTATGCTGTGTTAATTTTCTTTAGCAGCGTGTTAAATATAGTTTCAGGTTATAACAAAATGTTAAAATAGAAACTATGCTATGTAAGAGAGCAATTAGGTACTTGGACTGAGACAGCAGCCACAGGACACCTGAATCTTTCAGAGAAAGAGAATTTATTGCTCCATTATCAGGAGAAACGAACTTCTTCCTGCCTCCCTCAGCCCTGAAGACCCCGTCAGGATTCAGGGGAAGAAGCTGACACTGCCCAGACAGAATCCTGCGTTTGAATGGAATTGATGCATCATGGATGAGGTGTATGAATATGCAACAGGCTGTTGCTTTTAAGGGTTAATCCTCTGTTAACAGGAGTCCTTTTTCGGGCTTATTTTGCCCAGAAAGAGGTTCCCAGACTGTCCATAATTCTTTGTTTTAATTGTCTCATATTGTCCTAAATCCTAATTGTCCAAAATTATCATTACTCTAATTATATTGCTATTTTTATAACCATTTTATTACTATTAAACTTTTAAAATTTTAAAACCGAGTGATTGGCGTTTTTCACAATTACCCCATCTCTAAATCAAAAAAATACTTAATCCAGCAGAAATTCATTTTAACAAATCACAGCAGGATGTCTGTGACTGGGAAACCACCTTCTGGAGACCCCATCACATCTAATCCATAAGCAAAATGCCTGTAAGTCAGCATCTGTTCAGCAGAGGTGTTTCATGAGTATAAAAATCAGTATAGATCCTTTCAGGGATAAATAACATTCAWGTCAAKGCTCAGCATCAGCCACCATGCCCCCATCCTTGTCATCTTTTTCCCTCCAAATTCTAAAGCTGTTTGTCTCCTAAYGTGACCTGTAGCAGCAACACAATGATGCAAAGTTCTGCTCTTAACTCAGCAGGAATGTTGGTCCCCAGCACTCCCTAAGGGGTCAATGAAGAAATACCAGTTTTATTGCAATAATATCTGCTATTGCCATTAGAACTTCGACTTCTGTTTGTAAATGTGAATTATTAAAAAACCCTCTAACATTAAAACTCTTTAACCCCAGCACCCCCCTCCTCTAAGGGGTCAATGMAGAARTACCAGTTTTATTGCAATAATATCTGCTATTGCCATTTTGTAAATGTTTGTAAATATGAATTATAAAAAACCCTTTAACCCTTTAACATTAACCCCAGCATCCCCCTCCTCTAAGGGGTCAATGAAGAAATACCAGTTTTATTGCAATAACATCTGCTACTGCCATTAGAACTTAGACTTCTGCTTGTAAATGTGAATTATAAAAAAACCCTTTAACATTCCAAGATCACACACGTGTTGCAGTAAGGCATGTGGCTGTGGTGGACAGTAAGTAGGTCTTTATCCTCCTCTCTTTCTCTTTAAATGAAGGCTTTGGATTTAGCAGGAGCTGGAGCACATCTTGTGAAAGGAAAGATGACAATTCCTGTCCTGCTTGGACTGCTCTGTGACAGCATGCACTGCTTTAGAGTTTCAGTCACTCAGCAAGTCAGCAATTTTTTTTCCTTTTCTGTATGCATTGAAGATCAAGGACCAATCAGGTAAAGCAAACATATAGATCAAAAGTATTTGGGTTTTTCAGCACTTGCTTGAGAGAATTTGTTTTAAGAAATAGACTTTTTGCAGCTCTTCTGACTTYCCTTATTTCTACAGAAATGTTTGCTATTCCTGTTTAAATAATGGAGTTGTAAAAGTGGTGCTGAATTCAGTGGCTACTCTGCAATTCAGTCAGGACAAGGTTTGACTCATTTATTTATGGTTTTTTGAACTCATAGAGAAAAAGTGACTGTGAGGCAGAGTAAGAAATGGGGCTTGCTACAAATGAGCTGTAAGTCAGGAAGAAAGCATATTACAGTAAAAAAGAAAAAAATCTACCAGCAGTGGCTATTCTAGAACTGACTAATACTGCAGCAAAACAGTTAACTGTCTGTCAAGCTTCTATCCAAATTCTGACAGCACAGAAAAAGCTGATCATCTACAGCTTCAAGTAGTCAAGCATCATTTGCTTAATAGTAAAGACATTATCAACAAGTGAGAGTTCTCTGAATATAAAAAGAAACAAAACTCAGACTGTGGACTGAGGTAAGATGGAACATGGTTTAGAAATATGACCACTAAAGAGTGACTTGCTCACATTAGAAAGTATCACTTGTGCTCCATTGGCAGTAAGAGCAAATATTGCTGCAGGAGAGGCAGTGCAGGACAGGGCAAAGCCAGTTCCTCATCCCAGAAATGTCTGTGATAATTTACAGTGAGTCTGAATACTGACAATGAGTATCAGAAAACCAAATTTTCTCTCTGCCCCATTCATTTTGTGAACAAACCACCAAAAGTGATGTCAAAGAGAAAAAACTATCATCTTTTTGTTTCCATTGGCTTTCCTCCTGAAGCAGTCTGCGTTCAGCACACGGGACAAGCTGTTCTGAATGCCTTCCCAAGCATTCCTCTGGGGAGCAAGGATTYCAGACTCCAAGCCCACAGAACACTTATCCCTCTGGGCCTCAGGGAGGAGACAGTGGCAGGACAGATAACGTGGGGAAAGTAAACCAAATTTACAATGTGGGAGGGGAATTTACAGCTGAAGACACAAGAGCAAACTCCCACTCCTACCAAAAGAACCAGGGGGATCTTTTTCAAATGTCTATGAAGAGGGCACAGAACTTGGTKATTTTCAAAGAAGTCACTGGATTTTGTAAAAAAACCTGGCAGCCCAAGTGATGTGCTGGATTTTTTAGTTCCCATGTACTGACAGGTGTTTTAGGCTAATACACACTTGTGTTTCCACTCTAAGGGAATACAGCTCATTTCTCATCCAACACTCCCTGCAAAACTCACCTGCCTGACCTCACCTGGGCAGCCTCTCTGTGCCTGACCTTTCTGCTTTTTAAATGTGAATTTTTCAATGTCAGTCAGGGAAATCACCTGGATTTCTGCCAGGTGCTGAGGGCTCATTGCCATGTGAGCCACGGGAGGAGGGGATCAGTGGCAGTGTGTGGGTGGAAGCAAACCCACAAAAGAGCTGATAGCATCAGAGCAGGGAGCTGGTGTGCACCTACAGCATCAGCTGAGTACAGCTAGTGGGTTGTGTCTATTTGAAGTGATTTTTTGATTCAGAAATAGTAGGGGATTCATGAGGAAGTCAGTGTCAGTAAGGTAGGGAGGTGTAAAGGGAAAGGTCTGTTATTGTTTAGCCTCTACACCTTTCAGTTTGCCTCTCCTGACTTGCAGCAGCCCTCTGACCCAAGCTCTGCAAGGATGTGCCTGTCATGGAGCACACAGGCAAAAATAAACCCCCCCAGCCCTWTGAAACCTTTCCTCACTCCCAAGCTGTTTTGTTTCTTTTTATATTCAGAGAACTCTCACTTGTTGATAATGTGCCTGTAGTTGCAGCAGCTCCAGCAGAGCCTATCCCAGCTCATATCCCACACTCCTGCCTGCAAAGATCCCAGAGAGGGAAAATTCCCATAAAGAATTTATTTAAAGAATAAAGAGGGCTGCTCTGCTTCATGCCTTTATCTCCTGAGAGCTCTGCTCACCTCCTTTAAGCCACAGTGCTGCACAAACCCTGCTTCTGTACCCACCCCACACCCAGCTGAAGGCAGGGTGGCTCTGCAGCCCCAGGTGCCCCAGGGTGGCTCTGCAGCCCCAGGTGCCCCAGACCTCACCAGGCAGGCTCCTGGTGTCCCCCTGCCTTACCTGTGGGGTTGTCTGGATGTCCTGGAGCAGCAGCAGCAGCAGCCACAGTTCCAGAGGCAGGCTGCAGGCAGCCATCTGAGGGGGTGTTAAATGTCCCTGGCTGCCAGCGCTGCAGGTGGCACAGCTGGGTTGTCCCTTCTGGAGGCTGAGACCCTTCCACAGCCCCACCAAGTCATGCTCCTTGCCTGTTCCTTCAGTCCAGAGACATCTCAGCTGCTCAAGACAAGCAGGCTTTGAGACTTAAATTGAGTTGAGGAAACAATTTAGAAGGAAGGGGGAGGGGGGCTGCCCCAAAAGAGAAAAAGTAAAAATAGAACAAAACAAAACTGCCTCAGTGCCCAGTCCTGGTGCTGTCAGTTCCTGCCAGTCGGTTGTGAGAGTCAAGGTTGTCACCCAGGGCACAGGGCTGGCTGTGCACAGGCTCCTGAGTCCTCTGTGCTGCCCTGAGAGCTCCTCAGCACCCCAGAGCCTTGGCCAGGCACAGGTCCAAGCCCTGCCCCAGCCAGCAGTCACTTCTTCAAGAGCTGCAACCAAGCCCCAAGGAAGTTCCCAGCTAGAAACTCTAATTCTTTCAGTACAGTCATTCTACTCCTGTTTGGATGAGTGGGTGCAGAGTCACAACCAACCATGGTGACTCTTCTAAGATTTTGGCTTTACACATTGCCACATCAAATACCAACATGCTACAAACCTTCCCCTTGAGAAAGCTTCCTTCCCTTTCCTCCAATCCCAGGAGAAACTAATTCCTGGTGATGACAATCATCCTTAAGACTGCAGTCATCATTTCACTCACTTTCATTTGTTACTCTGGATGGTTTTWGTTCTGATGCCTGGAAATGTTTCAGTTGGTTGAAGATGCCATGAAGCCTCCTTATCTGCCCTAGTATAGTCAAAAGTGAAGGTGAACCAGTTGAAAAAGGCAAAGTGCCTTGAAAACCCTCTGAGGTACACAGGAAAATAATGGCAATTTGAATTCTCACACCTCTGGGTTGTTTTTCCTTTGCTTTGCACCCTTATCAACAACAACAAAAGAAATGAGAAAATACTGAAAGTCAGATAAATTATTATTTTACTAAAGATCCGCAGCCACCTCACTGCCATCACAACCAAGCACCAAAGATGAGCATTCCACAGGGACCCTGGGTAAATATTGTCCACTCAGAGCTGCAGCAATTTTAACTCCCTTGATTTCTTTCTCCAGAATTCCATCATACAAACCCCAGGCATTTTCAGCCTGGTGTCTGTGACACACAATGCATCTCTTTGCTCTGCCAGGGCACTGCTCAGTTTCTCAGCTCTCTTAGCTCCAGAAGCTCTTGGGGTAGATATGCCTCGTAGTTCTAGAGACAACTGAGAATTTCAATGCCAAATCTTGATTTTCCTGATTAAGTTATGGGTTAGAACACACCTTAATCTTCAGTAATAATATGCCATTAGGCAATTATCCCAATTTATTATTGCAGTTTCAAATAACATAATAACCAGGACAATTGATGAGATCTGTTTGTATTTTTTCCCTTCTGTGTTTTTTTTCCTCTTATCAGGCCCTGTCCAAGCTTTTCTAGCTAAAAGACAGGCAACAACATCACAGAGAGCCTGGAAGGTTTAAGTTACACTGCTGAAGTCAAAGTATCTGATGCAACAATTACTGACGTGAGTACAAAAATCTGTGTGTAAAAGACTTTCCCAGAACTGGCACCAGGGAGAGTTTTCTGGCCTGTTTTCCATAGGAAAACTGAAATGATCATACCGAGCATTTTTTACATATATGTCTATTCATTCCTTTTTAATGAATGGTATCAATCATTTCTTAACCCGTTGCATAACTTCAATTAAATTTGTCTGAGAGGGCAATGCCATTAAGTTTTACAAAGGTTCATGGAACAAGAGGATGTTGGATAAAGGGACAAGTGGCTCGTGGCACTCACTGGGGGAAAGGCTCCAGGGTGCTCCTGAGAAGAAAAACTCCACTCACACATCCCAAGTGAAACTGGACTTCCCAGCTGCCATTCTCCCTTGAAYTTCTTAATCATTCAGTTCTTTCTTGAGTGAACTAGATATTTAAAAGCATAGGAAGTGAAAAGTGCTTGTTGTTGCTGCTGGCTGTTCAGAAAGGCTGTTACCTGACAAAACGTTATTACAAGTGTGTCATAAAAGCAACACAAATAAAGAGGGCGAAGAGGTTGTGCCACAGGAACATCACAGCCTGTGTGCATCTCCAAGTGAATGCATTTTTTCAGACTGGGTGTATTTTGATTTCAAATACAACAAAAGGGGCTTTCCAAAAGAAGCCCTATCAGTAACTGGAAGAAGCACCTCCATTTTATAACAAACCCACGCTACTGTTCTCTACATGGTGGCTCTGTTTCCTAGAAAATAACCTCCTCTGTTAATATGAAAAAAACCCACAAACAGAACAAGTAGAAGCAAATAACCAACCCCTCACTCTCTGGCCTTCCATCATAGGACAATGTCTGTCAGGAAAAAGGGGAAGGCCCCRTGAGCATGCTGTTATTATTTATAAWGTTAATTTATTACACATATCTGTCTCTGACGCCTGGATCACTTTTTGMTTTAGGTGCTGAAGGTAGTGATGCCCTCAGACAATCTTTCTTGGCATTTTCTATTTTAATTCAGAAAACCCTGTAAGTCAGGGGTTGTTCAAATGCCATTTGGTACCTGGAGCAAGAGAATGCAGAGACCCAACTMAGCCACAAGGGAAAATCTCCACCACATCCCCTCAGCAATGTCTGTGCTCCAACRGTGAGAGCCTTTCAGCAATGGAATACTCCAGAAGGATCACTGGTACACACGTGCTCAAGCAAAGGTACTCATGACATTTTCTAATTCTGAAATAGCTCATGTTGTACTTTTACCATGGTTTCTCCTGCTTTTAAATATGTATGTTCAGTTAATATATATCTAGCTGTGTACAAGAGGGAAAAAAAACCACCAAGAGAAGTGTAATCTCTAAACTTCTGACAGATAAAAGAGACCATGAAATTTAAAAGGATACATCTTAAAATTCCTTGTCTAAAATCTGTGTTTCAGTGGCTGTCAGTGTTGCTATTCAGAGTGATGCCAAATTGATTTTTGCCTTTATATATTCTCTATATTCTTTATGTATATATTKGTAGCTCTGTAGCCTATTACTGTATTCAAAGCTAGCATTTTACCCACTCTATGAGACAGAAATAAATACCCTGGGGGTCCAAGCCCTGGGGATCCAAGGTTTGCCCCTATGGAAGCCAAGGTTGAAACCAGCTCCCTGAGACACATTTTCATAAAGAAAATTTAGCTCCTATCTAAGAGGGTGGAKGGTTTCAGAAAAGGGTAGAAGCAGGGAGGAGTTACTTTATCACCTCTGCCCCTAATTGGGGATTCTTGTCAGTTATGGTAATTTTATAAATGAATAAAAATTGTGTCTGCTTTATGTTACATGTGCATTTTGGCACTTTCCATCGAGTGTTTTGTGGGCTTTAAGGATCCTTATAAAGGATAATCTTTACCTATAAGGATCTATCTATCTATCTATCTATAAGGATATGTCTATCTAATCTATCTATAGGGATAACCTTATAAAAGGATAATAGAAAGAATCCCTTATAGGGAACCCCTATCATCACCTAACTGTGTCTCTCTTGCACTTTTAGGACCACTGAAACAGCATCAAGAGCATTTTGTCAGCACTAAGCTGACAAAAAAAATCACCAAATTCTTGCCCATTACCAGATGAAATAATRCCAAAGCTTGAAACTTCACGAGGAGCCCCAGGAGCACTAAAGGCAGGGGGGGTTGAGATACACACTACACACCTCGGGGTGCAAATGAAAAAAGAGAAGAGAAATGATTGCATTTCCTGCAATGAGAAGTGCAGAGAAACTCATGTTTAAAAGAAGGAAAGCAAGAAATGAAGATAGGAAGAAAGCCAAGGATTATTTTATTGCTGCYTTTCTTGATTTATTTTGGCCTTTTAGCCACTGGAGAGCTCTGTGCCTGGATAGTGACACTGTGGTAACAACACACAGGGTCTCAATGATTTTATATATACTGAACTTCTCAGTAAATAYACATATACAWAAAKATATAAATAAATAAATATACACACACATATATATATAWAWAWAWAWAAAWAWAAARWRTATAWWATATAWWATA
>JACDOX010000180.1:684495-697646 GCA_014549065.1 Cardinalis cardinalis
TMARTAWATATATATRWRAAWATAWWATMTSKRRAAWATMTMTATRTKWTMTMTAWWATATAWAWATATATAWATWTATATATWTATATAWWTWTWWTWTTTTTWWWAAATATATATAACTTCTCAGTAAATCTTTCCACAGCCACAGAGSACAGACAGGAGGGAGAGCAGCAGTGGTGCAATGGGATCTCCCTGAGATCCATCCCACAGCCACTCACTGGGGTTTGAACTGGCTGAAGCTGACACAGTATTTGAAATTGCACATGGAAGAAACAGAACCTCATTTATGCCACAGATTGACAAAATTCTGTCCCTCTCTGCCACTCTGGTACTAATATTTATTTGGTGACCAATACACTTCTCATTCTTAGTATARAATATTTGTCAATCCATTTAATTGTGTGACTTTAATAGATTAAACACAATGAAGGTACTGTTGAGAACATGATCTGAGATCTGTCTTGATTCAGCAATTTACCTGAGTGTATTTCTCCATTGTGATCAACAATGAAGATGGTTTAAAACTCTTGTTGTGCACTTGTTAAAATGTAGAATGTAGCAATGGCTTAAAACACGGTACCCTCAGGAAAAGAAAAGGTTACCATATTAATAATAAAGATACCAGGTCTTAATTTCCACTTACACTCCTCATTTAGATAAATTTTATGTGGACAAAAAAATCTTACACCTTTGTTTTCATTATCTTAACTAATACTACTGCCTTACATAAAGGGACAAAATAACTAATGTAACAACAAAAAATCTGTATGAGATGTCTTTTACTGCCCCATGGTAGCTTCAAAACTAAAGTACATTTTGAGTCAGACTGAAAAATGAGAAGAGCTGACAGAGAATTGGGTTCTCTTAAGAAAGCAGGGGCTTCCATGAAAGAAACCAAAATCATATCACAGAATTAGTGTCCACAGGCTGAGAGAGACAGAGAGGGAGAGGGAGGGAGAGAGAAATGACCTTAGAGGAGAGATCGCCCCATGTCTGTACTTTCAGTAATTCTGACTGCAGCTTCTGGAACCGYGGTATAGTTACACATGGTCACTCTCCATAGAAAGAGCTCTTGGAAAAGCAATTTGGAAAAGYACCAAGAGCTCCAATTCTGTGCATTTTAATCCCAAAGAGAAAGTAAAGAAGTTTGGGGAAGACTGGCCAGGGSGTTAAAACACAGAAGTGGGACTCATTCGTTCCCCACAGTGTCACAGACCCTTTGGGTGGCTCATATCCTTTCTTGGTACTCTGATTTTCCTCATCTAAAAGCTGAGTTTSAAAGCTTAACTAATAACAGAAACCAGATGAACGTTCCTTTGTGGACACAAACAAAAGAAACTTGGGAAATATTAAATAATGTTTGTGAAAGAATCAAATGGGAAGATTTTCAGGATGTAGCTTTTCCAAAGACTGTAAAACTTCTTTTCTTTGGCTTATTGAGCATCTCAGCCCATCACATTTAAGGTGCTGTTTTCCTCTTCCTGGCAGTTTTGCTCTGCAGAAACCAATGGAAGGGGGAAAACCAAGTCCTTAGTTTTGGTCAGCCCTTATGCAGGGWGCTGGTGAAACTGAGGGGTTGGACTCCAAAGAGAAAGGGCAGAACTTCTCTCGTGTTTTCAAACTTGAGACACTCTGAAAACAAATCCTTAATGGGCTTTGAAAACACAAGTTCCAAAGAGGTGAAAGCCCCCAAAAATCAAAGTTTGTAAATGATTCAAAAAGCAAGTTCAAGCCACATGCAGCTGTTTCACCTGGGAGTTCTGGGGAGAGTCACTGCTTGATGTGCTGATAACAAAACAGAACACATAAATCAGAAAACTCTTGATATTAATTCTTACTGGCAGCAAGAAACACCTGATCCTGAGACACCAAAAAATTATCTTAATAGGAGAAGGCAAACAAACACTAAAGACTGGTACTGAGAAGTAGGTGGGAGCTGTATTTTAACAGCTGAACTACATTGCTCTGTTCAAAGCAATCACAAATACATCATCTACTGCATCTAATTTGTCTAATTAAGCAAAGCTGGATTTCCCATCTCATGAATCAGTGTTATATATATGAAATACAGTCAGAAAGGGGAACTAAACCACCACCTTTACTACCAAAACATCAGGCAGAAGAGAACTGACACAAATRAGCACACACAGAGCCAGCCATTGACAGGATACACAACTGCCCAGACTAAACCAGCACGTTCCTAAGTGCTAAATATGGGAAAAAATATAAATCCAGGTCAAGCCTGCCTCAGGAACAGCAGACAAGCTATCCCATCCTTCTGTGCCTACACAATCAAGTCCAGTTTTGCATTATTTTGAGGCTTAGGAAACTCTTGGCCTCAAAACATTTCAGTATTCCTATCCCAAAATCCCAACAAACCCCACACACCCCCCTACTCTCTGTTTTCCCTAGAAATGCAGATCCAACACTGGCTCCAGCACAGAGTCACTGTCCAAGTGCAGAAGCTGCTTTAACACTGGCTGAAATGCAAGTTTCCAAGCAGTAAGTAGATGTTTTCCTTTACAATGTACTCCCAGGTGACATCTCAGTCCTCTCCCCTGCATGGAAAGTTCTGTTCTCCAGGATTGTGTAACGTGCTGCAGGACAAAGGCACTGCAAACCTTGTAATTGCAGAAYAAAACATTCCTGTACCCACACTTGTTCCAGATTGCAAGGCAAGATTTATTCTATTACCATCTGTGTGGCAGTGCTCTTTTGTCGAGTGGTTGGTTTTCCTTATCTCTTCCACAAACCAATCCTCCCTCAGGGGAGACAYTGCTGATAACAGCCATTGAATGTCCCTGCATGGCTGATAAGACATCTGCTGATAACAGCCATTGAATGTCCCTGCATGGCTGATAAGAACTACAGCATCCCATTGGGAGATGTGAGCCCAGAAGGAGGAGCCAAGCATTCCTACCTGGATATAATCTGGAGATCCTGGAACACCAGCACAGCTTCTGCACTGGATTGCCCAGAGGAGCAGCAGCTGCCTCTGCCCCTGCATCTTCAGAGGAAGAATCCATCCTTCTCTACAGGATCCCTGCTGCAGCAGAGCCACCCCTGACACTGCAGGAGGGCTGAGCCACAATTCCAATGGGACTGCTGCCAGCACCCTGACCCACAGGGTGTCAGGCTGGGTTCTGACTCTGGCAGTGCTGTTTTAGTTTACTGCATTGATTATTTTACCTTTTATTTTCTTCTCTATTAAAGAACTGTTATTCCTGCTCYCATATTCTTTGCCTTAGAGCCCCTTAATTTAAAATTTATAGAAATTTGGAGGGAAGGGGTTTACATTTTCCATTTCAGGGAAGGCTCCTGCCTTCCTTAGCAGACTTTCCAAACCAAGACAACACTCCAACTGCTCCTCACAGCAAGGCCACCTGTGCAGGTCTGGCCTACACCACTCCAGATTCCACACAGTGGAGATGGGGYGAGAGCACATGGATTTAAAAGAGAAGCTTCACAAACAGGAGCATTTTCAGGCTGTTTGATCTTGCAAATGAAGGCAGGGTCACACAGGCCAGAACCAACACACAGAGACAAATATCACTGAGCAGGGGCAGCATCACCAACTTCTTTCATATCTTTCTAACGGAGGGTCACAATCACACCTCCAACACTTCCACAGGTGTGAGAGACTGAATGTATTCCCATCTATCAAGAGACATTTTGAATTCAACATTGGTTCCAACCTGCATCCACCAGAGAGATCTAACACAGGTTACTCCATCTACAGCATTACCTTTCTCTGTTTATAGTATGAGACAGGCTTGCTGTAATTTATTTCAGGATAAATTAAGGAAATGTTTGTTTTCAGTTTGAAGGCAAGGGAGTAAAAATGTTGAATTTTCCCTATTTGGTAGAAAATTTGGCACCCAGTGTTCTATAGTCACTGGATTAGTTTATTTTTAAATTAGTATTCCCAATAATGGAAATTATGTGACCAATTCCATTCAGGTGACCCTACAGACACACAACCCAAAGCTGAAGTCATGCTATGTCATGCTCACAATATTCCTCTCCTTGTTTAAAAAAGTCTATTAATGTATTTAATTTAATAAATAATGTATTTCATATAAAACTAAGTGAATGCCAAGAAGCTGCACAAACCAAATTAATTCTCTCAAGTTAGCTCCCTAAAATATGTTTGAGGCAGGAACTTCTGTTTCAGAAAATTCAAAGCAAAATAAAACATCAGTTTTATTGTTTTCAGACATGGAAAGTAAGATCAGTCTATAAAGTTCAAACAAATCACACTATCTGAAGTAGTTTGGTTTGGTACAATTTAAAAATTCTAAAATGCTTTTTTGGTTTATCTCCAGAAAACTTGGAATAGTAGAGGTAAGCAAAATATGCAACCATTTTAAGGCATTATCTAGCTCACTGATGAATAAAATCTCATTTTACTTTAACTTTTTTTTTCAAATTCAAAGTTACTCTGATGAACTACATTCTGTAGCTACATACATTGCACTGAGAATAAACCGAATTTTTAAAATTTTTACAAATCATTGAGGAACTCAAGTTGAACATGCTAAAAAACTGTGTGTCGTGTTTAAAATATTTGGAAATAAACAAATTTGGGTCACTCCACTGAGCCAGGCCCTCCACAGGCCAATTCCTCACCCTGGCATTCAGTTAGTGCTATGCTGCTGGTCACTCAGTTGAGGTGGCAGATGCACCAAAGATCCTGCACACATGACTTTATCCAGCCCCAGCTGGAACACTTATGCAGCTCTCAGTACCTGTAAAAGGCAAAAAATGCAAAGTGAACAGTGACTGTGCAWACTCAGATCTGTCTATTGGTGGCTCACATAAGCACATGACTATGAAAACTGGGGAAAATCCATCCAAAGATTTATTTTTATCCAAACTGCTTTGTTTCTGAGTTGTTTCCAYGTGCTGTGCCCATCCCTTCCCCAGGGCAGTCACGATCCAGAGTGTTGAGGGGGTCTGAGCTGAGGGCTGCTGCCTGCTGTCCTGGTTTGCTCTGCCAAACCTCAGGTGTGCCAAGTGAGGCAGTCCAGGAACTTGTCAGTTCTGGCTTCTCCTGACAATCTGGACACTGGGTCCTGGAATCCAAATAAAGAGGATATTAATCAAAGAATGCCAAAGTGACTTTTCCCATTTTGATGAAGACTGGTGAGCTGAACAGGCTTTTGCCAGTTACTCAGCTCCATTTGCTTTTTTGTCTCTGTGCACATCAGTCAGCAGAAGGAAAACATTTCCCACTAGTGATAAGGAGATACTCTTCCAGGCATTTTTGTTTGCTCAGCCCTCAATAATCACACCCTTTAGAGACAGGGCTGCCATTTCCATTTGTGCAACTCCCAAYTGTCACCATCATATTTTCTGACAAATCCCTTTTTGTATAATTARATAAATTAATAATTAAAACAAAARGAAACTGTGTTGAGCTGTCTGGGAAAACTCAGGAGATTCTTCTGTGTTCAGCCTTGGCTGTGAACTCTGCCCATCTTCAGGGTCTGTTCTTCAGCTCAGGCTACAACCAACATCTGGTGTTACCATTTGTGGTATTTTCAGGGTCCCCCGTGGCAGGAAGGAAATGATGAATCTGACTCCATGTTCTTAGAAGGCAAATTTTTTATTATATTATATTATAGAATGCTATACTGAACTATACTAAAGAGTAGAGAAAGGATACTTACAGAAGGCTTAACAAGATACTAATGAAAAACTTGTGACTCTCCAGAGTCCCAACACAGCTGGGCTGTGATTGGTCATTAAGTAAAAACAATTCACATGTTGGATAAACAACCTCCAACCACATTCCAAAGCAGCAAAACACAGGAGAAGCAAATCAGATAATATTGTTTTCATTTTTCCATGAGCCTTCTCAGCTTCCCAGGAGAAGAAATCCTGGCAAAGGGATTTTTCAGAAAATATGATGCTGACATCCAGCATCTCCTGGCACTCTGGAGGCTGTGCTTACCAGGTGAGGGTAGGGAGAGGGCTTCTCTTCCAGTGAGGCTCTCAGATCCAAACTGCTGAGCAGGGTGCTGCTGGAAGGAACCATGTTCTCCCAGCCAGCCAGGCAATGCTGTGAAAAAAAGTGGGAATGTTTTTCCCTTTTTTAGCTATTGTGGCCTGTTATTATTTAGAAGTAACTTCTGCACAGGGAGGTTTAACTGAGTAATTAACCTATTGTTTTTTGAGGAGTTTTATATGAGTAACAGGAAATAAATGAAATCTCAAATAAAAGAGAACTAAACAGTTCTCTTCCACTTTTCTAAACTGATCTCTCACTTTGAGAACTCAAGCACCTGACCCCTCTGAACCTGTCTCAACTGACTCATCCAGTTTCCTAAACCACAAAACTGAGCTTCCTCCCACCTCTTCCCTGGAAATCTCCAGGCCTGGGCTAGGTTAAATTAACAATACTGCCTGCAGCATTGACTGGAATGGAATACAGGACCAGCAACACAACAGCAGTTTTAAATCCACCCTTGCCACTACTGATTTTGTGAATACTTTATAGACACTTGCCTTTCAGACTCCTTAATGTCTGTGGAAACAAACACAGGTACTCTTAGCTATGGTTCATCCTGTTGAGAGGTCAGTGCCTGAAACAAGTGAGCCAAATCTCCACATGGCATTTCCTTTTGTGCAGTGAAAAGCATTGGAAATATGTCATACACCAAGGCATGAACTCAGAACACACCAAAGGATGTTCTGGCTATCTCACTGATGCACATCAAAAATTTTAGTGGAAACTCTGCCAAGGGAATGAGTCCCAGACTCTCTCTCCTKCTTGCTATAAAGCAAGGACCAGCTGGGGTTGTGCCATCAGCAGGAAGGCAGCGACTTACCGAGGACAGAGCAAGATCATCCACGGGCTGAAAGCTCCTCCTGCGATGGGCTCTGTACTTGTGGGCTGGCAGAAGGGCCCCCCTGGGAATGCTGACCCTGGAACCACACAAGGGAATCACAAAATCACAGAATCACAGAATRATGAGGTTGGAAGAGACCTCTAAGACCATCGAGTCCARCCTGTGCCCTAACACCTCACCCAGACTATAGCACCAAGTGCCATGGCCAGGCTTTTTTTAAACACATCCAGAGATGGTGAWTCTACCACCTCCCTGGGAAGAGCATTCCAGTWCTTTATTATTCTTTGGGTGAAAAATTTTTTTCCTARTATCCAACCTGTACGTTCCCTGATGTAGCTTGTGACTGTGTCCTCTGGTTCTGTCAGTGCTGCCCAGTGGAAAAGACCAACCCCACCTGTCTGCAGCCTCCCTTCAGRARTTGTAGAGAGCAATAAGGTCACCTCTAAGCCTCCTCYTCTCCAGGCTAAACACCCCCAGCTCCTTCAAATGTTCCTCATAGGGCTTGTGTTCCAAGGAAGTAGGAAGTTGTAGGAAGTAACTGCCCACACCTCTGCCAAGGCACAGGGAATCTGCATGCCTTCCCACTTAGAATCCAAGGGTYTAACCCCAAAGTGAACCAAGTGAACCATTTTGGATTAGGGCAGTAGACACACTTTACATGTACATTCAGATTCTGGATCAAATTCAGACAAAACATACATTTCTCATTGATTTCAGGACTGTTCATGCTTATAGAAAAAAATCAGTAAGAAGTTTTTAAGCAAGAGATCTCTGCCTTGAAAACAGCAACCTTCTACAGAACTGTTGGGATGTTCTTTTCTCCTACACCTGATCAGATTTTCTTCTCTATTGTCTCCTTGATTTGTGCACATTACRAAGCAGGAATTCTTATTTACCTGACATGGGTTGGCTCCTCCAGTGTCCCTGGGTGCTGGTGGCTACGTGGGATCTTACACACAGGGCAGGCAGCTTCTGAATCCACAGGGATGGTAAAGAGGCGCTTGTTCAATCCATAGCAGTAAACACCTGCACAGAGCAACAAACTTTCATCAGGGTTCTTGTTTGTCACAAGGTCCCTGAACCCAGCCAAAAATGCTGTGTTCTATCACAGCACCACATCTGCATTCTATAAAAAGAGCTGCTTTTCCTGAAATATCTTATACATTTCCTGTCCCCAAGTAAGTTCCTAAAAAGCAAAACCAAAACTTCAACCTCTTCAATTTAGAAACAGAACATCAGCCAATTACAAGAAACCCTAACAAATTAAAATGATACTGAGAGTGGATCCCTAGAAGACTCAAGTATCTTTGGTATCTTTGAATCTGGTTGAAAAGCTGCAGATGAAAACAACACATTCTTGCTGGTCTTGCAWGACGTGGTGCTCTCTCAGGTAAAGAGGTAAAGACTGCTTAGTTCTTTATTCACAGAAATTGCATTAGGAAGAAATATGATCTTACACTTATGAGAACCAATTACCAAATCCAGTTCTTGTTCAGGAACTGTGTAATCCTCAGGCCTAAAGAAACACACAAGAATCAGTTAGTGACAGAGGGCTGGCCCTCTGAACAGCACTGCCTCTTCCAAGCACACATGACTGAGAGGTAAATAAAGACCCTCACAATGTCCTGCTCCAATCAGACTATGCTTATCATCACTACAGGGATTACTAAGGGACAGAGCATTGCTGCTTCAGCCCTTCCCCATCCCCACTTACTCCAGGTGCTGCTGGTGAATGCAAGTTTCTCTGTTGGACTGTCGGAACTCCTGCAGCTCAGCAAAGTATTGCTCAGATTTTTCTGTTACTGGAGATTTTGTATCAAGAAGCCCTGAAAATACCAAGGAAAGAAAATGATTTAATGATTTTCAATGATTTACAAAATTTGGGAAAGTACCAAAGCAAGCCTCACAAGATACAGTCCAAACAAAATAATGACAATGAGAAGGGCAGAACATGGTGTCAAGCCAGAGATTCACTGTGTGGTTTGGGTCCCTTATTGCACTCATTCATTCCAGGTATTTGCTATCCCTTCTGACCTCACTAGGCTTKGCCATTTGCTGCCTGAATTCCCACACCACTGCCACCTCACCACTCCAGGTAAGCACAGGTCACCTGTAGTCTGGAGAGGGGCCTCAGACAAAGCTGCAGCCCCTTTGCTGGGACCTGCTCCATTGGCCCTAGGACAGCAGTTCCATCACACCCCAAAGGGGTCACAGACTGTRTTTTAACTCTAAATATCAGCACACCACTCTGAGAGCTTTGCTTCAGAGTTAGGATTCACCTGCAATCCAGTCATAGCCCAGGAAAGGACGGGCAGACCAGCTGCTGACAGGTATGGAATCTTCTTCAGGGTCAGGCTGGAAAGTCACATGACGAGTTTCCTTCTGAAAGAAAACAATTCATAACAACTTCTAATCACCTGACAGGACATTCAAAGGCACAGCTGAGCAGACAATCAACAGATGGGACAGCTGTGGCTTAGTYTGAGACTGGATTCCATCTATGCCTCTACCAGTAATTTGCTCACCAGCTCTTTGTCTTGTCAATAAATAAAACAGAAAGAGGAGGCAGGGACTTGCCCAAATAAGGCAGGATTTTTCAAAGCTTTAAACAAAATGCTGAGCTGCATCACACAACACCAAAGATAAGGCAAGCTGTGCTGCCATGGAGGATGATCACAGCCAGGGCCTGCCCTTCATGCCTAATAGACAAACTGTGGAACAGCARCACTGCACCTGCCTGCTCTCCCTCAGCACGTGGATGACACGTGCAAAAGCCAGACAACACCTCACAGTGAAGTGTCACAGATTTCTGGTCTTTCAGATCACTGAACAAACTGCCAACAGCCCCTGGCTGCTACAGCTGGGAACAGCTCTGACCCCAAATTTCCAATTTACACAGTGGGAACAGGGGAGGTAACATTCACCCAGCCCTTCCTCCGCATCATTCTGTTGACTTAGGAAAATAAGAAAAGCATTGGTTTAATATTTACCTTCAACTCTTTGGACTGAGGCATCAGCAAGACTGATTTAGGGCTGTGGGGCTCTCTGATGACCACGTGCTGCTCAYCAGTCTCTTTATTCTGCACTCTGCTCAGTGATGGCCCTGGATGACATTTCTCATGGAAACCATGCAGCAGAGCAGACTGTTTTCTGTTCTCTCCATGCCCCAGGAAGGATTCTTTCTCTGGACTTCCTTGAGCACCACCATCCCCATCCACTCTGGAGATGTCTCTGCCACACATGACTGCAGACACTGGCGTAACATTCTTCTCCTTCCCAGCAAAGTTGGAATCAAGACCTGCTCCTTCCTGTGTCTTTGCTTGTTGTTGCTGTACCCCTTTGGCACTGCTGCTGTGTTTAGGAGATGAACTGAGGGCTGGGCCAGCTCTGGGTTCCACAGACACCTTTATTCCAGGGTCAGATTTTACTGCATCAACCCGATTTTCCTTCTGTAAGGACAGACTCTCTTAACACATTATCATCAGTCAGACAACAAACACCTTTTGTAAGAACATTTCACTCACTAAATCAACCTCTCTTTCTAGTCTGTTCACTCCTTTAAATTYTTGCAGGGGAAAAAGAAAAATCCTTATGTTCTGGAGAGTGTAAGAAAGAGATCCACTTCCAATGGAAGCTTTTCCCTAAATGCAGCTTTTCCCAGTTTCAGGAACCATTGAACTTTCAGCCCCTGTGCTTAGAAGAAACAAAAGGATTTTTTTCCACAATGCTCATTCCTATCTTAGAAGAAGAAACTTGTCTTTCTTAGGCAGGAACTGATCTMCAAACCCTTTGCCAGGAGAACAGATAGAGACCACAGAGTAAACAATAACCAAAGGACTTTTCTAACAGACTCCATATTCCACATACCACTTTCTAAGAGCTCTTTCATGTCCAAATGTCTCCTTGACCACAGGCAGAGCTGCTGTCTGCCATAGAGGCCCATTTGCTCCCTGAATTTCTAGCACATACCACTCTCCTGGACAAGAGGATCAACCTCTCAGCAGATGCAATGCCAGGATGAGATGCTGGAAGGAGCTGCTTTCKGGGAAGTTCTTTTCTCATCTTCTCCTGCTTCATTCTCAGCCTCTGCAGAAGGTCCTGGCTGGCCTGGCGCAGCCTCATCAGGAGCTCTAAGTCCATCCTGCAAAAACATTTTAATGTAAAGCCAGAAGGAGAGTGAACWACATAAATTCACTACAATAAGTGAAGAAGCAGACACGCTTGCAGGGGAATTTTCCTAAAAAAGTACTTACAGCTGTTGAAATGTTGATTTTGCCCCTGAGAAATCAGCCAGTCTCCTTATGCTCAGTACCAGCACCACAAGATGCTTCTCTCCCCTTGGATACACTGCCAGATATTTTGCACTCAGAAACTGGGAGCTGACTTAACAGAGGAAAAAAAACTCTGAGAGAGGAAACAGTAAACACAAAAAATTCACATCAAAAAGCTAAATAAGAGACATTTGGTTTAGAGGCTGTTATTTAGGATATATCTATGCAATTCTGCTGTAATGTTCTTTTGAAGCACTGAAATGTGATAACGCCAGGATGCTCATAAGTTCAAAATACAACTAATTAATACGAATGTATCTGCTGCACCCAAAAGAAATACAAAGTCAAAGCTGTCTTCCATGTCCCCTGGCCAGGAAGGCTCCAAAAGGCTCCACTATGACTCAGGACTACAGTTCAGGCAATTCCAATCCCACAAATTAATTGAATTAAATCCTGCAAAGGGATGCCCTTTTATTAGAAGAGGGAGGTGAAAAGGAGTTAATAAGCAGACAAATAAATGAAACCTAGTTTGACTGAAAGGCTGTCACACTGTTCAACACCTTTACAATATCACAAGCTCCTCTAAATTTGCAGAAAGTGGATTTTAAAATAAAACAGCTGCAAACCCTAAACTCAAACTCCCACACTGCTTTTGGCTGGACTGATAAATTATGTTCTCAAGACTTTGTGTTTCTCTGGGACCTTTTGTTCTAAAGGATCCCCAAAGCTTCTGCAAAGCTCATATAATTTGTTTTTGCATCTGCTACCTTGGCAACTGGACATGAGGAATCAAATGCACATGTGATACAACAGCAGTGGGAGGAATAAAGAGCACTGCTATTAACAAACTACAACATCTCTTTGTTACAAAAAATAAGGGAGAGGTGCACTACAAAACATAAAATAGAAATATCAGTGTTGAGGCACTAAAATTGAGACAATTTGGAAAAACCAGTAGTTCTCACAGCCTTCACAAGACAAAGCTAATATATTTGATGAGCATCCACTCATCATTGCTTATCAGAAAGCAAATACTCGGAAAATAACATCAGTCAAGGGACTTTCTGGAAGGGTTTTACCAGATGAGGTCCGCTCTTGGCATAATCTATAAATCCTTCATGTCCAGCCCCGGGGGCTCAGGTTTATGAAACTGCTGTAATTTGAAATCTTTCTGAAAAGGAGCTTCGCCTCCCGCAGTTAATAAACAACGGTTGTGTGGGGAGCTGAGAACCCTGCGAGGAGGTTGTTTAAACTCCGCGCTGCTTCTGCACAGATGCGCTGGTTCGGACCTCTCATGCTCACGAGCGAGAGCCCGAGCACTGTAAAATTGTAAAATTCCCCTTTCCTAACCGAGAGGCCGGTCGGGCAGCGGCAGAGATCGGTGAACTCTTCCCTCCCTCTCTGGCAGTGCGGGGAGCCCGCGAGTCCCGCCCGGCCCTGCGGCCCCGGGGCTGAGGCGTTCAAAGTCCCCGCGCCRGCCCCGCGTTCCCCGGCCCACCTGCGCCGCCCCCGCCGCTCCGGGGGCTGCCCGCCCGCTCCGGGAGCCGGGGGATGCCCGCCCAGCTCCAGCCGCCGCCGGGATTCCCCCGGGCGGCCCCGGCGCGGCCGTTCCAGCAGGCGGGCCCGCCCCGCGGCTCCCGGCATGCGCGGGGCCTGCCCGGCCCGGCCGCGGGCCGCAGGAGGCGGGGTAGGGCTCGGGACAGAGCCCTGGTGTGACCGTGAGGGGCCTGCCCGGCTCGGGACAGAGCCTTGGTGTGACCCTGAGGGGCCTGCCCGGCTCGGGACAGAGCCTTGGTGTCACCCTGAGGGGCCTGCCCGGCTGGGGACAGAGCCCTGGCACGATCCTGAGGGGCCCGGCCCGGCCCGGCCGCGGGCCGCAGGCGGCGGGGTAGAGCTCGGGACAGAGCCCTGGTACGACCGTGAGGGGCCTGCCCGGCTGGGGACAGAGCCCTGGCCCGGCACGGTCGCGGGTAGAGCTCGGGACAGAGCCCTGGTGCGACCCTGAGGGGCCTGCCCGGCTCGGGAC
>JACDOX010000180.1:698701-712174 GCA_014549065.1 Cardinalis cardinalis
TGTCCTCCAAAAATTGGAGAGACCCCAGGGGAATGCCCCATGGCCTCTCCCTTTATTGGAATAAAGTAAAAGGACTCCTCTGTCTCCTTTTTGGACATAAACCTCTAGTGTTTGTGAATTAATTTGCCTAACATTTTGATACCTCATCATGGGAAATCTGGCCTTCTCTAACTCGCCTGATGTAACTTACCAGCTGAGGACACTGATGCACCAGTTTCAGGCCACCAACTCAATAGTTGCTCACTATTATTTCCTACAATATTCTCAAGAAATCACTGATTCAATACTGACAATTTTAGTGCAACTAAAATTTTCTATCAGGCAATTCAGCATCATTGGTCTCCTTGTTAATTTTCAAAGTAAGAACATAGAAAAAGGTCACAAGTGTCAAACATGCAATTCAGTAACACAAAGCAACAAAGCTGTACATACTGATGTAAGCTGATATGCTTACACTGGGAGACTGTATCACAACATGCAGGACACATCAGGAGAAATCTTTTTCCAATTCATTTTTATTTTGGTTTCCATTGTTTACAGCACTGTTACAGACTAACTCATGCAAATTTATCACCTTAAATACAGCAGAGAAAACTCACTGGTAAGAGTATTTTGAAGAGCTCCATCAACATAATACAACAGGAAAAGTAAGTAGCAGCAATAAGATAAAAGTGCATTTAGCTGAACTTCTTTAAATGGGAGTTTGGGGAAGACTGTTTCTGGAATTACCTGTTTTAAGGAATAGTTTAGCATTCTTTATAAAAATCAGAAGAGAACAAACTCATGATAGTGTTCATTCCTCCACCACTCTCAATTAAAGAAGTACAGCTGTAATTTGTTTCAGAGGAATCCAGCTTATAGGCCTGTCTGTTAAAAGTTTGATTCTCGATCACTTCAGCTTCCAGGACAAGAGTTACATTCACACATGTTAGCAGTTTTGCTTCTGAAAAAGTTCAAGTGGTTCTTTCCCCCATTCTGTAGGTTAGGCTTCAGCTCTGCACTGAGAATGCCAACAGCACCCGGGCCTGAGCAGCATCACACACACAGCAGCAAAACACTGGGTTCTAAGAACCCATCAGCCTCTTTTCCCTTCACAGATAAGACACTGGCTTAAAGATCAGCTCATTTATCAGATTTCCCCTGAAGGCCTGAAGAGATAACACTACCTCGTCAAAATAAAGTAGTCATGAGCTGCTAAGCAGGAGAACATCATCCTCTGCCTTGACCTGGAATTGACAATGTCCTTGTGTATTCGGGACTCAATAGAACAGAACACAGCTGTGTATGTGACAGCTTGAGAGACTGAAGATTCAAATTTATTCAACCAAGACCTGCAGCAGAGTAAGACTWGATGATCCCACTTACTCCAATATACTTCACCACAAGCTCAGAGTACCCACTTCCAAAAGCAAGGACTCGAATTTCTTTCTTGTTTGTTCTCAGATTTGATCAAATCTATATTCCCATCCTAGTGGATGCTTGAGGAACTCAGTCAAGGTCAAAAAAACCCTTCTGATAGAAAGAGCTTTTCAGTTTTAGTTGGAGTCAAAGCTTTCTACTGGAAGGGAAAGGTTTGTTTCCTTTCTGCATTCTAGGGATGTCTCACCACCAGCTCCTACATAATCAAGATACCTCAAGTCTTTCTACAAATCTCAGAACAGCCTYACCTAAGAAGTACTTACTGATATTTTTACTCCCTCAAGTATCAGGCAGCTTCTTTCTGGAAGTTCCATGATAAGAAAAACATGTGACTTATCACAGGCACATATATTCACATCTGAGCATGAGAAATCCTRAAGCTATTTTCAAGGGAAAAGTCTCTTTGTCAATATGAAAACACCCCACTGCGCAGTAGTTCAGAATTCAGCTGGGACCTGCTCAAAGACAGCCCATATTCTATGTGTGTGATGCTGAAGAGATACAGGTTGTCACTAACCTCAGAATTACAGGATCTGATTCTGGATTCCTCAGATATTTTGTAGGCAACAGAAAGATTATAACCAACACATGGCAAAATACTGACCTACAAGGAGAGAAAGAAGCTTGCAGTAGAGGAACTTAATCCTACTCAAGCTCCTAAAATCAGCCAGAATTTCTTCTCTGCCAATTCCGACTGGAARAGCCTCAAGTCCTTACAATTCCCAATTATTATATTCCAAATGCATCAGAGCAAAACTCAACAATTAATTTMATGTATTTGCAAATAGAGAATGTATGTAAAAAACTAAGTTGCTTTAAGCCATTCTTGCCCTGTAATGAACTACAAGAGCTACAACTCCCCCCACCTCAGAGGAGCTGTACTTGCCAGCATGTTCTGATACTTTTAACAGAAGAGAAACTTATCAAATCCTATTGCTGCCCAGACTGTACTTCCTGTGGGAACTCTACATGAAGCAACATCTCTTACAGCGTGTAATCCACATGCTGTTCTTGTGGCCAAATAGTGGTAATGGAATTCCACAGGCCTGCTTCCAGAAAGACAGCTGTGCTTTTCCAAAGAAACCCACATTCATCAACTGAGCTCACAATGCAGTGCTTTACATTGTGTCAACTGGCTTCTCTTTCCTAGTTTTCTTCCTCAACAAGCTGCCAAATTATCAGCACTATCTCCTTCACAGGAACTAGTTCTCTCTTTGCAAACTATTTGTCCGTGATGGGAAATGGGCCAGACTGTGTTATTAAAGAGCTCTTAAGAGGAAGAAACTGACTCCAAATTCACTAAGCTTACCAAAGCAAAATCTTAATCCCTCCTGCTCCAGGGGAGAACTGGGTTTTGTTCACAGGTTTAAGCATCCTGAGAGCAATACACCTTTCTATGCAGTGACATTGTGATTTTCTGTTATGTTCTAGAATAACGGAATGTTAACCTCAGACAAGCCTGTGTGGGCTATAAATGCTTTGKGAAACCACCACCATGTCTGTGTGCGTGGGATCTGTGTTTAGTCAAACAGCTGCTTGTCACACATACGTCAACCTGGGGCTTGGGAGTCAAAAGTTCTGTCTTTATGAAGTAAAACAAATGACTCCATAAAATGTGTCAGAATAACTTTTAACCTGATAAACATTTGTTTGATTGCTTTAAATTTGTTTAAAGCAAAATAAAGTACAGTAAAAGCCCCCTGTAAATGTATAAAGCACACACTCCTCCTGAAGTAGCCTGGTCTCACAAGGAAAAAGAAGAGTTATTAACAGGTAGTGTTTAGAGGTGGGACACAGAACAGGGAAGCAGAATCCTACTGTTCACACAGCAACTGGAAACACAGCAATTTGCTCTTGCTCATTCCCTTTAAGGAATTCCATCACCCACCATGTTCTCTGCAGTAATTAAAGAGAGCACTGAAGGGAAACTCTTGTTTTGCTCTTTTTCTCACACTATCTGCTTTGCTGCAGGTACTGATGTGTGAACATGTTGAGCTCGCTGTCAAGCCAGCCTGCCTTGTTCCTGCAAGGACAGAAAGTTTTGTTAGGTGAATGAAACAGTGAAGGAAGTCTTTCTGACTTCTCAAGCCAGTCAGAAAGAAGTGCAACAAAAATGAGTACACAGCAAGGCATGGAGTGCCAGAGCTTCATTGCAAAAGGCTGCTGCCATTCCTTTGCAGGTCAAGAATKCTTGCTTGCTGTCAGTCCCTAAGTACTGAGGTTCAAACAGAGATTTTGGACACAACTTCACATTGGTCTTACTGTGTAGGTAAGGAATGTTTGAAAAAGTCTTCCCAACAGCCTCTGCAGGGTAAAGAAAGCAGCAGAAAACTGAGTACAAAGGTGAAGGCAAGACTTTTTGCCTAATTTTATAAGGGCCTGAAGGACTTTGYAGGAGTGGAAGACTGTATGTTTTCATAAACGGGAAGAAACTGTAATTCCAAAAAAAATAAAAAACAGGAAGAAAAAGGTGCTTTGTGAGACAGAAGTTTTAAATGACTGTCAATAGTCCATAGGAAAGTACCTAGTGAAAGGGAACATGACTTGGTAGGGAAAAGTGCTGACACCTGCACATCAAGTGCTGACTAAGACAGAATGAACTCTAAGCCACAGMTCATACGAACATCCTGGGGCAATCACATGAAAAACAATTATATGGAATAATCAAATCTCACCTGAGCAGTTTTGCTTTGCTCTGCAGTGAATCCAAAACTTCKATTTTTTTATTCATGGCAGAAATTTCTTGCTCAAGATTGTCCCGAGTGACATCCACTTGCTGACACAAATGAGCAAACGTCCCAGCAAGCTCTCTATGAAACAAGAGGAGTTGAGTATAATGGAAAGTAAGATCCAGCAGCACATTCAAGGAATAAATGCCTTTGATATATAGGGATGATGGTATTGTGACTCAGACACTCATCCTTACACTTCTGCACAAGAATATGTCAGAGCACTTTGATTTGAGACCTAGAAGTATATTAAGACTAATGCCTAACAGTGCCCAAACACTACATATTCAAAATAAAAGTAATATTGTTTTAAAACATGTGTCATGACATTTTTGAAAATCTGGAATTCAGCATGAATAGAAGGAATAGCACTAAAAACCCCCAAACAACAGAATTTCCATTAAGTGTTAGCTGAATACAGGGAACTCACTGCTGGACTTGGTGGCTGCAGTTGGAGCCCGTGTAGCTGACGATGAGCTGCAGTTTCTCCCCAGCATACTCCACAAACTGCCTCTTGAAAGCTCTCTCCTTGGCTTTGGTGGTCCAGGTGAGGCGCTCATACACATAGAGCAGCCCATAAAGGCCAAAAGAGAGAGCAATCAGTCTCCAACCCACAGCTTTCCAGACCTAAGGAAGCACAAGGATAAACAAATTACACAATATTACTGATATTCACTCCCAACAATGGTGCACAGAGCATTGCAAAATCAGCTCAYTGTACTCAAGTGGAAGATCACAGGAGAAAATAGAAAACCCTACCTGTCAAGAGCAAATATCTACAGGATTCGGCAGTGCACGTGCTTTTTACATCAGTGCTCCAAGTTATAAAAATACCACCTAGAATGCACACATACCACACCACCAACCACGATGATCCCCATGGAAGTTCGGGAAGTTAAAGAGGCCAGTCCAGTCACCATGGACACCATGAGTTCTTCCTGGGTCATAGAGCCCTGAGGCAAAGGAGGCAGACTGGGATTTGCTGGTGTTAAAGGGCGCTGAACCTAATTAGAAAAGCAGGGACAAAACAAAATCAAAGAAGAGAATAAAAGGAGGTGAACTACTGCTCTTCCCACCAAAGGAACTTCAGCAGCCATTGAAACAATGAGTATCTACCCCAGTCACTCAGTGAGGCACTCTACCTGGTCATTATAGCCTATCAAGGCCCGACGACCATTCTTTGGTCCCAAAAATCTGTTCACCAGCATTGTCCATCCAAGAGAGAAGTGGAATTCTATGTCCTCCTGGAAGTCAGCACAGAGCTTGTCACAGTTCAGGTCGTAGCTGAGCCTGAAGCACTGCCGGGGAATTAACATGTCTATCTGGCCCCGCACAGACACTGGGAGGAGGGGTTTTAAACCATCTACACAGAGAGGAAACAAAAATGTGCAAAAAATGGCTGTTGAGTTCACAAGAATTAACTGGTCTTGTATTCTATAATCAAGGTGCTTATGGCTGGTTTCATCCTCTACAGTCAGTTTTCTTAGTATGTTAAATTTCATAAGCCAAGCATGTTGCAAAGTAAGAAATGCATTATCAATTATTATTCAATTATTGGTTTTTCAGACCAATCCAGAAGGAAATCTTTCCRTGGACCCTCCAAAATCCTTATAGGTAGCTGCTGAAGTTTACAGATTAGCAAGATCTTGGAAAACAAATCTGAAACCCAGTTCTTTAGGCACCATATTCAGACAGGCACCTAGTTCCAAGTAATTTGTATTTCATTAGGATTTGGTGTGAGAATCTCCCAAATTTCACCAGTTCCATTGTAATAAGCATTACATTGTCATGCCACCCAATGTCATGAGGATTACCCTGTGACTGTACATATTCATTAGGAAATCACTGCATAAGCCCAGACACAGAACTAGTCCTCTGCACAACAGCATTACTCATCAAGATGGAAACTAAGATGGTGTCAGCTGCACGTCAGCCACTGGATTAATGAGAAACCCAGAACATCTACGTAGTTATTTCAAAATGCAATTCAAGGGAAGAGAAAGGGCAGTATTGCCTGTGGAGCTGACCTATCATTTCTTGCTGCACTGTCTGCAGGGAAGTTGTGATAGCACTGGAGCAACGATCTGACATGTTACGGCCCAGGCCTTCCTCGATGTGTTTATGCAGCTCCTGACAAATAAAGAAAGGTTATTAAGATTAGAATAAACACAGCTAAGATGCAGGCTGAAGGTGTTAGAGCTTGCTAGTTAAAAAGACCCTCCCAAAACAAAAGCACATAATCTGYCTGCCCAGTGTTCTAACATTAATATCATACCTCCCCCATTTTTCAGTGAAGGGGATGAAAATGCAAATTTTAAAAAATCTCACATAGACTCTTTAGTTCAGGAAAAGTTCTGTTCAATCTATATAATATCATATATAACATGTATCAATTTATTACAGAGATTATTAAAAAACTAAAGCTTTAGCTCATATCCTAGCTGGAAGATTGAAATGTCTAACAATGAGCTGGCATAATTACTCAGAGATAAAAAAGGTCTCTTAAATTGCTTAAGCAAACATCACTTACAGTCTTGTACACTTTGAGAACTACTTGAGATGGGTGGAAGTCTGCTTGGTATTCATCTACCAACACTGAGAGCCGTCTGATTTCTTCTGCCATTGCATTTGACACCTAGAGAAACAACACAGGACAGAAAAYTGAGCTTCTGAAAGCTTTTCTCCTCTTCCCATATGTAACTCCCACATTTTTAGTACTTCAAAGCTTTGTCAGCACTGTGCATTTTCCTCACCACGCTGGTAGCTGTTTCAGACAATCAGTTTTCTGCAGGCACTCATCCTTACCTGCCTCTCCACCTCTTCAGTGATTTGTTTGATTTTCCGCTTGTAGTCTTGAGTAAGGAGCTCCAGCTGTTTGTCAATGAAACCTAGACGATCCTGACGTTCCTCTCGCATTTCCAGACAGTAAACTCTGGTGAAAAAAAAACCCTGTCCATCAAAATGCCAAATAAATGCAGTTTTGATCTATAAATATATTTGAATTCCAGAAATAAGTCAGATTTTCCTGCCCAGKAACAAAACATGTCAGTATCTGCAACGCATTACACAGTCATGGTACAGGACAAAAATAAGGTCCTTTTCCCAATACTTCCATAATTCACTAGAAGCAAGACCACCCATACAYGTCCTTCCTGCTCTCAAACACGCTGGATTCTGCTTTGCATTTCCAATACTYATGTTCTCTTACATTTCTCCCAGACTACAAACTGCAGTTATGCAAGCACCAGCAGAGTTCTCACCGCTGTTCCTGGGCAGCAACGTGCACGGAGTCCATGATGAGACGAACATCTTCCGCAATCTGCTTCGCTCTCACCGTATGCTGCTCGAATTTTGTTTTTACTGCTGAYTGTGAGATACATTCCTATATAAAAAAGGCAGCCCAAGTTAGCAGCAGGCAGAACCATACTAACACAATTCTCCTTCCTGTACAATCTATTTCCAAAGTWAGTCCCCACAAGTGCCAGTCTTTTGGGAGTAAAATCTAACCAAAATGTCGGCACACATAATGCTCACCTCAAACCTTCTCTCGAAGCTYTGAAATTCAAGCATTCTTACTTGAAATCCATCTGCCAATGCTCCACCTGAGAGAAGGAATGCACAAAACAACCAATCACATTTTGAGAAAGCAATCAGATGCTGGACATCAAGAAATGCTCGTATTATACTGAAGCCAATATGAAAGTGCTACTAAGTCACCCCTTCTATTGTGATTACCTTATTAATAATTTAGCAATTAATACCAATTAATTTACTACCCAATTTGCWACCAATTAATTTAACTACCCCAATTTTATACATTTTTTGAAACAAGATACTTTCTATTTTCATCTCTGTAAGTCAATGGAAAGTTTCTGCTAGCTTTCCTCACCTCCTTCCGGCATCCCTTGAGCCCTCTGAATCCTGGCATTCAGCACTTCTTTTGCAGACACAAAGAAAATCCGATCCCCTGCCTGGGCTCGATCCACCACACCCAGCTCATCCACCAGGAAACTGGTGCACCGCTCCATGTGCTGCCGGCGCACCTGAGGGACAGCCATGAGAAACCACACATGCAGTTAAATCCACATTATCCATCTCTTGAAGGTCAGACCAGGCACCCCAATGCCCTCTGCTGGTCTAAGCTATCAAAGAAGCAGTGAAGAAAAAAAAAAGTTATTTTATGGAATTTTCCAGAGGTTTTCTGAAGTGATCTAACTTTTGTGAGACTCTTGATTTCCTGCTCAGAAATTTCAAGGGTCATGTCCTGATCACTAGTCTATGTTCCCTGGAGTCTCCACACTAAGGTGATAATGATTGTATCCCCAAGGAGCAGAGTCAAAACAGACTCCATAATATCCATGCMAAGAAAAGTAGTTTAAACACATCACAAACCTCTTCCATGTATTCTGGCTCAGAGGCAGATGCATCCCAACGGTTGTTTAAAATAAATATATTGGGTCGAGACAGACGTTCGTTCACCTTGTGAAAGAACTGCTTCTCCTAAGGAAAAYGAAACAAAACCTCTTTAAATTAATATGTCAAATATTTTTAACCTTCAGCCAAATTCATTGAACAAGTGGACTTGCACATACAGTTTGCATCAATGTTGATTCAGAATTTGCCACCAGAACAAATACATCAGCATCAAGACAGAATTTGTCAATCCAGCTGTCCAGCTCTGTGGTTACATCAATGCCAGGGCTAGAAATAGAGAAATAAGATATTACTGTGCTGTGAATACAGCAAAATCAGAATTTAAGAAGTTAATAAGAGCTTTTCAGAGCATTAATTTCCCATGTCTGAGCTACACTACCCTGAGGTGACAGAGTACAGGCTAAAAGGAAGTAATGACCAAGAAAACTGCACTGTTAATTACAGCAAGGGACTTTGGTCACTGTCTTAGATTAGAACCCTTGAGGTTTGTTAAATATATATTTGAAAACATTTCCGTAATTAGTCTGTGATAAACAGGAAAGGAAAGAAAGCTATTTCTCACCTGTCCATCAGCACCAGGTCGTCCTTTAAGAGGGAACACTTGGAATTGGGCCACATTACACTGACTAGGCTGCCAGCATTCAGATGTTCATCCTGATGAAGGGCATGAGCCAGCTGGTTCACGGTCTAGGAAGAGATGGAAATAACATTTCCTGTTTGCCAAGACCCACTAACACAGTTATCCTCCCTTCAGGGCTGTTCACAGACAATTTGAGATAAAGCCCAAGTTCAAATTATTTTCTCTCTGGAAGGTTTTCCACATAAAACCTTCTTGAGTRTCCTAGAAAAAAGGCAACTGCTAGTAAGAGTTTGAGAGATTTTTCCTGTCAGGAAAGGATACTGAGGAATTACCAGGGAGTCTGTGATTCTGTCAGTTATACAAAGCTCAGAACTTCCTGAGTCATTGTTCCCTGCTATCTCTAACAAATACAACAAATCAACTCTTCCATAAAATGAGCAAGTCCCCATTCTGCAACTTGCTTCCTACATCTAATAAAGAYTCACTCTTCATCTCCACTCCTTTAATGATTAAAATCCTCAACTGTGAATGTTTTCCCCCTTTCCTTTTCTGACATTTCTGAAGAGCTCTTAACCTTATGTTTAAGGAAATTGTACCTTTACACTCTTCTTTTCCTCTGAACCTTCAGTCAGCAGGAAAGCCTCATGTCCATCTGTCCCTTCGACACGCAAGAAGCAATTRGTGGTGTGTCCAATTCCTGAAGGGAGAACCTTGTCCCACAGCATGGCATTTATCACAGTGCTCTTCCCATTGCTTGTCCTGCAGTCACATTAAGGACAGTGTTTCAGGCTTCCAAGAGCCAGGTGTGCTCATTTTGATGTTACAAAAGCAAGTTCTCTACAGTCGAGCTGTATCAGAGCCATTAACAATTTAGGTGCCAGAGGCAACCTGCAAAAAGACTTTTCTATTTCCCTATTTAAAAGAATTCTTCAGATTGAAGAATTACGTGATACTTGTTTCCAGTTTACAAGAGCACCTGTATCAGGGACATTACAAGCAAAAGCTAAAGCACTAGTGTTTTTATAAATATTTTTTACTGGCTACAATACTCAAATGCTTTACTGAATGGAGAGCATAGGCAACACAAGCATGTGACTCACCTCCCAAAAAAAGCAACTTTCATGTGTCGTCTTGCCAACACTTCACTAATGCCACTGACTTTTGACAGGTAGCCCTTGACTTCCAGTACCTGCTCTTCTGTGGTGACAGGATCAAGCTCTGCATTCTTGTGTGTTTCTAAAATCAAAACAGATCATGTCTCTGAATGCCAGAAGCCATMTGGGTCAGAGCTGGGTGAAACCACTCTCTGTGATGGTACCACTGAACATTTATCTGTGTCCCACAGCTTGCATGGGTGTTCTTGACAGAGGCAATGACAATTTTACAACAGGATTTATCAAACTGACTCTTTTGTGTATCTTATAACTGTTCATTCTTGGGACTGCCTTGAACAGTCAACAGCCAACACTGCAAACAGGCCAGCACCCTTACAGATAAAATCTGTCTGTGCCTTAAGCTGCAAACAGTCCAGCACCCTTAGAGATATAATCTGTCTGTGCCTTAAGCTGTTAAAGCCAATTACTGGTGTATGTTACATGTCAGTAGCAATGATGTGTCCAGGCAACAACAGTGAAAGGATTATAGGCAAAAAATACCTACTGGGGTTGTGTAATTAATTAAAAATCTCCCAAACATAAAAAACCAAGCATAGCTCCCTAACTAGCTCAGTTTCTTAACATGCACAAACTTCTCATCTTCAAATAAGAACCTGAACTCCACCCAAATTCAACAATTTTCCATTTTTCTTACAAACATGAATGCATAAACAGACATGCATGTATAAATAARCACAGATTTAGCAGTGCTGTTTAACTGACTGAGGAGGCTGGTGTGTGTTTTGGGGGAATCATAAGTAGGCAGAGCACTGTTACACACTCATAGTTCAAGAACTCAAATTACCTTCCAGGAACGAGGAGCTCTCGTTGATGTATGCAGCCAGCTGTTCAAAGATACCATTGATTTTCTTCTTTGCAGTGACAAAATGTTTAAGTGGAGAAGCATTTACCTCAGCCATGTGTCTTTTATCCTTCTTCACTGCAACTATTGAGTTGGAACGAGTAAACAGCAGGGACATTGCGCTACAGGAAAATCCAGYAAAGAGCAGTGTCACCAAGTGCCAGCACCTATCCAAGGGCTGTAGTGACAGGACAAGGGGGAAAGGCTTTCCACGCACAGAAAGCAGGGTTAGATGGGATATTGGGAAGAAATTCCTCCCTGTGAGGATGGTGAGGCCCTAGTAGAGGTTTCACAGAGAGGCTGTGGCTGCCCCATCCCTGGAAGTGCTCAAGGCCAGGTTGGACAGGACTTGATCCACCCCAGCTGGCAGAACCTACCCCTGCCCACAGCAGGGGGTGGAACTGGTTCATCTTTAAGGTCCCTTCCAATCCAAACCATTCCATGACTCTGTGATCCAACCSAGCATCTTTACAAGAACTAGATAAATATGCATTTTAAAGACTATCTTCTGTCTTTCATAAAAACATTGTTCCACTTTTTAGGAAAAAAAAACCCAAAAGTCTTTCCTTCTCCCTTCCAATAAACAGGCCCGCAGCGATCACTCCTCCCCATCCTCTCCTTACTTTCAGGATGAGTTACGTTTTCACAAGTCACGCATGGCCAGCTTGAGGCCCTCTCGAAGACAAACGGCAGCAGCTCTCCCTGCCTCCTCCCTCGCCCCGGCCGCACTCGGTCCCGCAGCTCCTTCAGCGACGCCGAGTCCAGCCGGTCTCCACCCCTGTGGCAGAGGGACCGTGGATGACGGACAGAGGCCACCGAGCTCCGKCGTCAGGGGCTCTGCTCCGGTGTGCCCGGAGAATGCCCCGGATCGGCTCCCCCGCCRTCCCGCTGTGCCTGGAGAGTGCCCCCGGCTCTTCCCTCGCCATCCCTGTGTGCCTCAGGGATGCTCTGGGCTCTGCTCCTCCGCCATCCCGCTGTGCCCGGAGAATGTCCCGGGTTCTGCTCCCCCATCATCCCTGTATGCCCGGAGAATGTCCCTGGTTCTGCTCCCCCATCATCCCGATGTGCCCGGACAATGTCCCTGGTTCTGCTCCCCCGCCATCCCTGTATGCCCGGAGAATGTCCCTGGTTCTGCTCCCCCGTCATCCCGGTGTGCCTGGAGAATGTCCCTGGTTCTGCTCCCCCGCCATCCCGGTGTGCCCGGAGAATGTCCCTGGTTCTGCTCCCCCGCCATCCCGGTGTGCCCGGAGAATGTCCCTGGCTCTGCTCCCCCGCCATCCCGGTGTGCCTGGACAATGTCCCTGGCTCTGCTCCCCCGCCATCCCNCAATGTCCCTGGCTCTGCTCCCCCGCCATCCCTGTGTGCCCGGAGAATGTCCCTGGTTCTGCTCCCCCGCCATCCCGGTGTGCCTGACCAATGTGCCTGGCTCTGCTCCCCCGCCATCCCGGTGTGCCTGGACAATATCCCTGGTTCTGCTCCCCCGCCATCCCGGTGTGCCTGGACAATGTCCCTGGTTCTGCTCCCCCGCCATCCCGGTGTGCCTGGACAATGTCCCTGGTTCTGCTCCCCCGCCATCCCTGTGTTCCCGGGGAATGTCCCTGGCTCTGCTCCCCCGTCATCCCGGTGTGCCCGGAGAATGTCCCTGGTTCTGCTCCCCCGTCATCCCAGTGTGCCCGGAGAATGTCCCTGGTTCTGCTCCCCCGCCATCCCAGTGTGCCTCAGGGATGCTCTGGGCCCTGCTCCCCCGCCATCCCGGTGCCCGCAGAATGCCTTGGGTTGACGCCCCGGCCGGACACCGCCTTCCCTCAGCCCTCAGGGCCGGGAGGAAAGGGCGGGAAGCGCCCGCCTCGCACCCCCTCAGGACCCTGCCCCAGCGGGTCCGACACTCACCCGTCTCTGCCCCTGTCCCTATCCCTATCCCTGCTTCTCCGGAGGCGGCCCTCAGAGAGACTGGGCCGGCCTGGAGCAGCTGCCAGATCCCCTCGGCCCGGCCCCGCCCGTGGCTCACCTTCACCGCCGCTCCCGCACGGCCGCCATGTCACCSGCGGCGCCGTCGCCCGGGAGGTGCGGGGATATGTGCGTCATCGCCGCGCGCCGCGCGCGGGGCACGCTGGGAATTGTAGTTCCGGGCCTGACAGCGGGCAGCGGCGGCCCGGGCCCAGCGGAGGAACAGAGCCCACAGACCGGGAAAGGGTCACGGGAAAAGTTTAATGCGAGTCCCCGTGCTCAAACCGTACAGTTGTTAACGCCACCACCGAACCGGCCCGAGGAAACACACAACAAGATAACCAAAAA
>JACDOX010000180.1:720017-734242 GCA_014549065.1 Cardinalis cardinalis
CCTCCACAAGGGACACATCAGCCTCCACAAGGGACACATGAACCTCCACAAGGGACACATCAGCCTCCGCCCTGGGGGGACACAAGGGACACATCAGCCTCCACAAGGGACACAGCATCCTCCACAAGGGACACATCAGCCTCCACAAGGGACACATCGGCCTCCACAAGGGACACATCAGCCTCCTCCTTGGGGGGACACCAGAGACACATCAGCTTGGAAAAAGCACCTCAGGGAAGGTGCTTAAAAGTCTCCTGCCATGAGGCATTGCTCTCTTTTTCCACCTGGCGGGGGGGGGGGTCACCTGGATGATCTGGTGTCTCCTATCAAGGAAATAAAATTAGGACTTTGTCCCCATGTGGAGAAGAGCTCTTCTCGTGTGGGCCAGGCTCCATAGCAAGCTGGATTGGACCCAAACAGCCCCCCATGAATTTTTACAGCCATTAATTGTAATCCTTAGCGCAAAGAAGCCTGATGTGGATCAGGGCAGGGTTTGTGTGCAGCCTGATGTGGATCAGGGAAGGGTTTGTGTGCAGCCTGATGTGGATCAGGGCAGGGTTTTCGGCTGCTCCAGTGCTGTGCTGCACTCCTGAACCCCTGGCAGGCACTCACCTCGTAGTCTATGCCCACTCTGTTCAAGGCAATGTTGATGGTGAAGGTGGAGGCGTCGTGGTGGGGCACCAGGGATGGCTGCTCGTCAGGTTTGTAGCGAACCACAAAGGCCAGCTCAAACTGGGTCTGAGAGAGAAGGACAAAGAGCACTCTGTTAGAGGGCTACAGTGGTCTGGGGCTTCTGAGCTGCAAAGCAGGGTGTGACACTGAAACTGCATCCCACTGCTAAGGGAGAAAGGCAATTTCTCAATGACATTCTTCTGCCTGATTGTTGCCTATCCCCTAATGCACATACTTGGGTCACACTGCAGGGTCAGTTCCTCTGTGCTGCAAAATAATGTGTGTATTGCTGCTGGATTCTCCTCACAGAGCTGCAGCTGGAGGAGCTGACCATGAGTTTTGCTGTTAAGGTGGACATACTGTGGCCTCAGCTCTCTTTACAGAGAGCAGCAGGCAMAAACTTTMCAAGGATTTTTCCTRGGAAGGCAGTGAGAAGCACAGAGAGGAGAAAACAATTCTTATCCCTATTCACTGCTCCTGTTGTTTTTGCACATGTGGAATGTGTTAGGAAGATTATTTACCTGAAGGAATTTGGTAATTGGATTCTGGTGATGATTGTTTATATTAATTGGCCTATTAGGTCCAAGYTGTGTCCTGACTGTCTGGAGAGAGTCAGAGGTTTTTCTTTAGTATCCTTTTAGTATCTCTTTAGTATACTATCTCTTTAATATAGTAGAGTATATGTATATATTTTATATATATATATATACTTAATAGTATATTTATATATATATTAAATATATATACTTAATACCTATATAAATGTAGTGTATATATATAGTAATATATATACTATATATTACTATATATAGTAATATATACTTAATATAGATAAGTATAGTATGTGTATATATATACTATATATACTTAGTATATGTATATATAAATATATATATTTAATATATACACATTTAATATAGTATAGCATAATGTAATATAATATAGTTTTATTAAGCAWTTGTTCAGCATTCTGAATCAATGGAGTCAGATGCCAGTCATTCCCAGATGTTGGGGCTGCCCTGCAAACAACAGACATACCTTGGTGTAGTATCCTGGGTACAGCTTCTCTGTGATGGGTGCAATATAGTCCAGAAGAAACTTATACCATTCTCTTTCAAAGCCTATTTGGTTCATGTGTATGTCAATAGTTGGGACATTCTCATATCCTCCTTGTATTCTGCTGTCCTGAAATAGGATCAACAGAAATACCTGTAAAGATGGGAACCTTGGAGTTCAGGAATGAAAAGTACTTGTTCCTGGTAATTACAAATAAATATGATGTTTGTTTATCAGAATTTGCAGGATGGAAAGCTCATTTCAAACCATAATTAAACTCTAAGGGAAACAATATTACCATCAGAGAGGCTGAACACTGGAACTTCAGAGGACACTAAGGGAAAAATCAGAGTTAATCAGGAGCAAAATAAAGTATTATCTCTACTTTTCTGGTTTAATTCAGGATCTAATGCCTTCCCACAGGAGGCACTGCTATCACCAGAAATGCACAGAAAATGGTGTAGCCCAGAACTCAAAGGAGCTCCTGCCTTTACTTACYGTGTTGTCACCTGTGGACCACTGGCCATAATGTTCCATTTCTTCCACCAGCTCATCACAGGCAGTGTCAGTGAAGATGGGGAACCAGTAAACATCTGGGCAGGGCTGCAGATAGCAGACAGGTGAGAACAGCAGAAACAAGGACAGGTGCTTGAGGCCAAAGAAGTAAGGCTAAAATGAGTGTAGACCGAGTAAGTGGAAGGAAACTAAAATACAGAGGATGGAAATTTGTATTCCGATTTATGTGCCCCACTCTCACTTAGGAGAGCTGGAATGATTTGGCTCTGAAAGTATTTCGAGGTCATATTTCCTATGTTCAACTGCTTATTCCTGAGAATTATAATAATGTTGATAAAGCATTGTCTCAAAGCTCATTTCCCATTCTGATGGATAAGAGTGATGTTTTCTTACCATTTCTACCAATTTCCCTTTCAGAGCTGCCGTGTAGTTTTCATGGATGTACTTTTCTCTCCAATCCTGCAATCAGAAGAGAAGCAAACCAGTAATTTCTGTSTGGCCCCTGCTTAAAGAGGTAATAGAAGGCCAGGCACTCATGCAAGCAGTATTTCACAGGCTTTGAAGATCCATGTGTTATSAATCCCAAAAACATGTTCTCTTCAAATTTTGTGCCTGCGCTTCTCATCCCACCTGAGAGTCACCATTATTACAAAGCCTGGGCTTCCCATAGTGATGAAGCTAATATCAGATCTTCCCACATTGCTGTGCCTTCTGAGTGTGCAGGTTATCTCACCTCAGGATTGCTGAAWATTTGCCAGAGGTCGTTGTGGAGGTGACTTGTCTGGTAATTCTCCAGGGACAGTATGTGTCCAAACTGATGCTGGTTTGTCAGGTACATAAAGACTCCCTGCAGGACAGAGAGAAATAATGAAGGCCTCACATTTCTGAGAGCCACTGTGAAACCAAGCATTGGACAGTTCTCCAAGCTGTTCATTTATTCATTCTTTCAGTTTTATTTCCACCCTGGATATGAGAAACTCTGAAGGGTTACAGACAGAGACAGTAATTCTGTGTCCTGTCAGCCAGGTAGCTGCAAGATTAGGGTCTTCCTTCTTACCCTGTCAATCCCATTTATGGCAGCCCTGAAAAGGCCTAAGAACAGAAATGTTATCCACATTTAGTGGTCCATGGCTACACRTMRYTTCACAGCAAGACAGAAATCCYAARCTRTTCCAAAATCTGCACTGTGCTGACTAGTACCAGTTATTTACATTTAGTGGTGCATGGCTACACATTATTTCACAGAAATCCCAAGCTATTCCAAAGTCTGCACTGTACTGACTAGTACAAGTTATTTATGTTCAGTAGTCCACAGCTACACGTAGTTTCACAGCAAGACAGAAATCCTAAGCTATTCCAAAATCTGCACTGTACTGACTAGTACCAGTTATTTACATTTAGTGGTGCATGGCTACACATTATTTCACAGAAATCCCAAGCTATTCCAAAGTCTGCACTGTACTGACTGGTACAAGTTCACCCTACCCTGCCCTGGCAGAGCTGAATGCCTTGAAACTGCTTAATCCTGTCCCCTTCAGGCTGGCAGGCAGCTCTCCCCTGGCAGGCTCTCTCCTGGACTGACCTGGCTGCGAATGTTGTGGCACAGAGCCATGTCAGCATCCAGCTTGCCACCRTGGAACAGATCCCCCTGCTCCAGCTCCGAGCGCAGAGCCTTGCCTTTAACCATGTAAACACTGCTGATGTARGGAACATTCCAGAGCCCACTGAAACACAGCAGAAGAAAAGTGAGATATCACTAAGGATGACAGGCAGCACTGCAGCATCAGCCAGGCTTGCCTAAACGAGCCAGCTCAGAAGAGCAGGAAGAAACCATACCAATAGAGATTGGCATTCCAGAAAAAATCAYTTATATTGCAGCTTTTATGCTACACTAATGCTAGTCCACCAGGAAAGCAATTAATTGCTACTGTGTGTTTTTGCTAGGGACGTAATTAGTGGCTTGAATCTCTTCCCAGAGAGATCAACATATTTTTTCCAGTGATTTAAAGAAACTGAACCAGCCAAAAGTGCATAAGCTGATTTCCAGCATTTACTGGCCTATAAAAAAGAGGGTCCCTCAAGAATATGAATGAATCAACAACTCAATTTTGTGAATCTTCCATTCAAAGATCACCTGAAAATTGATCTGACAGAGATTAAACAGGACTTTACAGGATTTTAAGGATCACACTAACTATAATCCTCAGGTGGGAAAACATGACATGAGTAAGATGAGATGATTTCAGGAGTCAGCACTCTCAAACCCTTACTCTGATCAAAAGAAAGTCTGCACCAAGTATGTTATTGTCTCTGCTCAGGGGAGAATATAAAGCAACTTCCAAATGGGAGCAGAGACTTCTTCTCCTTTCCTTTGTGTATAACACAAAGACATTTGCACTCTCTGGTTCTTGGACATTAGTTTGRTGACAATGTGCTGCAGCAAGCTTTACATTTGAGGGATTTGATCAGTGAAAAGCTCTCTTTGCACACTCACACCCTCCTCCTCTGAACAATATCCACGTAATCTTCCGAGCGGGCGTAGTATCCATCGGGGCTCAGTGCTCCCCAGAAATTGGACCACAGCTTCTCATGACGGCTTACCAGGGGGGCAATCACCAGCCTGGAGGCATGAAGGGAAAAGGAATTGCAGGACAGGATGTTACCACAGGAAGAAAAGGAAAATATTTACAAATAACAGTACTGTAAGAGCTGTTTCCTCCCTCACTTACAGAGCTGCTGTTTTGTTAACTCTGTTGAAATGAAATGCCACATAAGAAAGGGTAAATATGGTCCCAATCTCCTCTCTAACTAYACCCTGCACCAGGTCTGTTAGAATCCAGTTTTTTCTAGTGACTATATAAAAACATAGCTAAGGATTATTTACATCCCCTGCCTAACTTCCAGGGATTACAATTACAGTGAAAAAAAAACCACATAAGAAGTGTTCAGCTAACATCTCATCTCTGGCACAGCTCTCCTGGTTCCCTAAATATCTCAGGGATGTGCACTGAATTCCTCAYGTGAGATGAGCAGTAAGCATTGCTCAGACCAAAGAACTCACTTGTTCTGTTCAATCAGGATCCTCAGAGTCTCTTTGTTCTTCAGAACTACCTCAGCATCCAGGCTAAAGTAATAGTCACAGTCAGGATCCTTCCTGCACAAATCCCTACAGGCAGAGAAAAGGAAAGTCACATCCTAAACCAGAGGAAGACAAAGGACAGAGCACCAAGAATTCCTTCATCTTGTAGTCAGTCTAAAGGTCTTCTGGGTGCCCAGAGAAGATTGTTTTAATGTTACAAGCCAGAGGGCCAGCATAGTACAAGCACATCAGATTCAGTATCCAATAACTGATACTGAAACACAGACAAAATCACATTTAGCAAACTGTTTCTTCAGCTCAAATTGAAGAGGTTCCTATTTACAGCTGGCCCAAATGCCAAAACCTGAGCTCAAATCTCCTGATTACAGACAGGAAGATATTCTCCCACTAGTTCTTAGTTTTGCTACAGCACTCCTCTTCAGAGACATGGGTGCATATCCTTTGTGCTCTGTGTCTGGGTGTATAGATGAGGGCAGGAGATACAGGGCTATCCTTCTGTCAGARCAAAGGACCAGTGAGAACTTAGTTTCTGAAACTGGACAAAGTGAGCTGGTATGGAAGCTGATTTTTTCCCAATACATAAGGGCATCAGAGTTAATGCTAGAAAACCTGAAAGGGTGACTGAGAAAAGAAGAGCAATCACTTGATAGGGATGATCCTCAGAACAAAGAGATGCCTCAGTTTGGACACAGGCTGTCTCTGMTAGCTGTCATGTATGGCCTCTTCACTTACATGCCCAAGTTACGTGCCTCAGCATTCTCCACCTCATCATCTGGTCCGATCACTTTGACAGCGAGATACTCTTTGCCGTGCTTTTCTACAAAGGAGTCCACCTCCATCAAGTGATGTTCCTCCTATTCCAAAAGTAAGGAAAAACACTTAAGATGGACCCATCCATGCCACTCAGCCTCCTGCTGCTGAAAATGAGTAGCTGGGCAACAGCTCTTAAGCCCMCTCCCACACGTTTATAGCTGGGTGGGTGTCACTGCAGATAAGTATGCAATCCTGTGGGTGCCACTGCAGATAAATACTGTGATTACACAGCCTGGAAGTCTAGCCCAAGGCTGCAAAAGTGCCTAGAGTAGAGGATGAGGTGTACATTTCCCCCACATTTGCTAAGACCATCACAAGCCAACCTCACTTACATGGTTGTGAATGAAGAGCTGGATTCGCTGCTTCGGGTAATGGAGGTTACGAAGGCGCATGAAGAACTGGGAGAGGAATGGGGTGGGCTGCTCGATGAAAATGCCAATCAGAACCATTGGCAATGCYTCATCCTGCATTCAGGGACAAGAGGAGAGCAGTGGTGAGTCATGTTCAACATCAGACACATAACTGTAACACTTGTTTTGAGAGCTCTGAATAAACGCAGCAGCCTCACCTTAAACCCCGAGAGGCTTCGCAGACCTTCATCACACACTGTGCAGCCWGTCTCAAATGTCCAGATCTGAGGAATGTAGTTTCCCAGGTAGTTCAGCTGCAGCTGCAAAAGGAAGTTTGCCAGATTATGCATTACAGGGCAGGGGAGTTTCTTTGTGTGCACCTCCACTGTGGGGTCACATTTGAACTTTGTTTACCTTCTCCATGAACTAAAGAATCTGAAAAGCACAACAGCCTGAGCATCCAGCTACATGTGGGTCTTTGAACCAGATCCATCTTGCTGCTATGGGCCTGGACTGCTTATTGTTTCTCCAATGTAAATGTACACAGGCAAAGTCAGTCTATGTGGAGGCAGTAACCTGATCCATGGAGCCTAAAGGGTCACTTTGCAACAAACACAGAACAAATCTTTCTCTCAGGACAGTCCACTTACCTTGGTGGGTCCATTTCCATGGATCACCACAGGCAGAGTGTCATATAACAAGTTTCTTGCTCTCACTCGTGCGTTTTCAAACTTCAGAACTATCTCATCTGGAAATGACATTACCATCACATTAAGACTTTTATTGATAATTACAAGCACAATGCCTCATTTATACAGAAAAACTGCTGAAAGATGAAAGTGTGCACAATGGATAACCACGCACAAGTAGTTTAAGGGCTGCAGATGAAATCTTTAAAAGGAGAAAAAACTATTCAGAATGATCCTGTGAAGTAACAGGAGGATGCCTGGGAAGCTGGACAATGACTGGGAATTGGCAGAAGCCATACTGAAAGGTTCTTTCAAAACTGGCAGTGAGGAGCAGCTACTGATGACAGGGACAGCTATTGATGGGAGGACTCAGGCCCTTCTCACCTAAGTGTTCTATGCACCTGATGTCTCTCTTTGGCACCCCTCACAAAAGTCCATCCTCCTGGCAGAGATCATTGAGGACRTTGCCTCAACACAACCACACAAAATCCTTTGGAAAAAAGACTAGCACAGATAGAAGCTGCAGYCTGTCACTGATATAATGAGCACAGGAGCCAAAAACTACACTGCCATTATCACTTTTCACTTGACCAGAATAAAGATGGAATGRTGCAAGACTGAAAACATTAGGCAGCACTGACAGGAAAGTAAGTGAATCCCTCTTGCCAGGACTACCAAAATCAATGAGCAGGTCAGGTCAGAAGCCTGGTACAATCAGTGAGTGCTCACAGGCATATCTGGCTGCTTCTCACCTGCCATGGCATTCCAGCCTGGCTCTGAAGCAGAAAGGCAGGCGAGCCCTAGGCAGGGCTCTGTGTTATTACTTGCACTGAAGTCCCTCCCAGTTTCAATCCCCAAGGCTAATGCAATCCGACATGCCTGGAGATCAAAGGGGCAGGGAGGTGTGAGATGGAAAACCTGACCTGCATTCCCTGAAGTAGAGAAGGAACTGCAATGAGAACGTAGCTGGTCTCAATGGAATTGCAAACAAATCCCAGAACTCTGGCACAGACTTTTACTAAAGCTTTTTCTGTGGGGACAGCCATTTCTGAAATACAATCCCTTCAGCCAYAACTTTATTTCTGGTGTCAACATGCAAGTTGCATTCCAAGGAGAAATGAGCTTCTTCCTTCCATCTCACCTAATGCTCCATTTAGGTTTTGGAAGATCCGGCTTCTGTGGTCCAGACTGATGTTGATACTTTCCTTTAAAAGAATTAGATAAACCACCTTAATTAGAACACAAAAGGCATCCATTCTTCACATACAACAGACCCTATGCTCAGTGAAAATATATCCCATTCCTACAGTCATTTGCAGTGTCTCCAAACTCTGAAGCCTTAAACATTCCCAGATAATCATAATTTTCATTCAAATCTGGGACAATTCACCATTTTCAAGAACAAYATATTCTATTAGGCAGAACTATGCAAACCTCCTCTCTCCCTCTTTTAAAGCTGCTGTGGCTATGTCAATAAATCTGCATCATATGAATGAAGCAGACTTACACACAGTCATATAAACCCCAGAATACATAAAATACACAGGAATGCCAGATAGAAAAACCATCTGCCATGAAAAGTTTCTTGCCTTCTATCCCCAGGGCAAGTGTGACCCTGAGCACTGCCCCAGGTACCAGTGTCAAACCAGAGGAAGGTACAAGATCAGTTTGTGCAATCTGTGTTTTTATCCCCTGCTGCAAGCCACACTCTGACTGAGTGGGACTAAAATGCAGCTCTGACTTAACAGAATTCTGTGTCCCTGCAGGCATCTGTAAGACTGATTACTGGAAAGGACAGCAGGGTGCTAACATCCACTGTCTGAGTGCCAAGCCAGGGGAATTACTCAGCCCTTGCGTGGCACAGGGCCAGAAGTGCAGATGAGAACATTAAAGGGACTGCTCATGTGAAAGTAGCACAGGCCATACTCAGATTTGGGGAACTAAAAAAGTCCAGCTGTTCTAAATTTTCTACCAGCCTTGCTGGCAAAATATTTCAAGTGTCTCTCTAGTCTGATAGCAGTTCCCTATTTCAAATGTTCCCTCTTGATTTAATTGCTGTTACAGTTTGAGTTCTCCAGGGACAGACTGGCCTCTGTAATGCCCAGCTGGGCAGGGACACCAGARCCAGAATGACCTGTGGGCTGCATGGTCTGGCCAGTGCACTACACAGTGCTGGAATCACAGTGCTGCTTCCAGGGTCCATTCCAGCCTTCTGCAGGATATTATATGGCATTTTCCTAAAATGTACTTCAGTGCTAGGCTGGCTGTCTCAAAGCCAGCACTGCACTCTGCAGTTTCACATCCCCAGGGAGGAGGCTGCTTAGTTCCTCCACACTCAATGGCTTTAAACACCAGCACCTACAGATAGTGCTATGAGCCTCCAGTAAGACTCRTTTTCAGACATTTCTCTTCCCATTCACATTTTATGCTTAAATATAAAAACTGCTGATAACAAAAAATGGAGGTRCTGGCTAGAATGCAAATATTCACAAACCCAGAATCCAGGTACACCTACTCTTTTTTCTGGATCCAAGAAGATTCGTGTATAGAAGAGCTGGTCACTGTCATCATCCTCTCCTTTCCACTCCTCCACAAGCTTCTTCAGGTTTGGAGCATAACCTATGAAGCCTGTGGGAATAAAGATGAAGAGGTGTTTCAATCCAGATGACCAAAAAATAGAAGAACTGCTGTATACATGTACTTTCACTTCTCTCACATGGAATCTCACTACACCCTGTGCTGCTGCAGAGACTCATCAACTYTCAGTTTGCTTTGCCACTTCTCCCACAAAGGTCAAACAGGAGGAGASAGCTGAAAGCAAGCTCTGTGTCTCACCTCCAGAACCCAGGAAGCGCTTTCCATCTCGCACCTGAGGGTACTTGGCTTCCAGCTTTCTGTCAGGATAGATGTAATTCTCTGCTGAGAAAACCACCTTGCTTTTGGCTTGTTTGAACTTCTTCAGCAGTTCTGTGGGGCCTGAAGCAAAGAGCACATCGTAGCTAGAGAGAGAGAGAGACAGACAAAAAAAGGACAAAAGGAAYGGAAGTCAGAAAAACATGTCATTGAGAAAAGTTTCTAGAAACAGATAATTCTTTGGGAATTCCTTTCTTTTAGTTCTGTTTTACAGTATTATATTTTTGGTAATGCAACTAATTAAAGTGTAGTCTTATTTGTATGCTGGGCATATGAAAACGACACAGACTCCAACCCATCCTTTTCTCTCTTCACCTCTCTGGAGACAAATTCTTGGCTCTCAGGATGTGCTGCACCTACTTCACCTTATAAAACAAATAATCYTGGTAAGAAAGGGCCTGCCTAGTTCCAAAGGAATTGTCTGCTCATTCTCTGCAGATGGAGGCAGCCAAATTCCACTGTGGCAGAATCAGGTACAACACTATCAACTTCATGCAGGAATTGGCATCAGCCTGCTCAGATCAGCCCTTCCCAAGTGCCACGGATGCAGCTCTGAGCCATTCCCAGGAAACTACAGAGCATTCAGGGAAAAAAGAAAAAAAMCCCAGAGATCTGGACACACTCTTCAAAAGCAATTGATTTCACAGTTCATTTCTTTTCACTGAGAACCCGTCCAAACCACTGTAAGATTCAGTTCATGGCAAATTCTTTGCAAACCATTACCTTTCCACAAAAAGGATGATCAAATCCTCCTTATCCCCRTACTGCTTCAGAGCTGACTTGAGGAGACGAACCTTCTGCCCCCCTCCAGCTGGCTGCTGGTCATCTCCACCCTGCCACTCCTCATCCAGCCCCAGCACCTGCACAGCAACAGGCACAGRGTTATGGGATTTGCATTCCCCCCAGATGAAGGAAGGAATGATGAGTCTGACTCCGTGTTCTCAGAAGGCTAATTTATTWTTTTTATGGTACTATATTATATTAAAGAATGCTGAACTAAACTCTACYAAAGAATACAGAAAGGATACTTAGAGAAGGCTAAAAAGATAATAATGAAAACTCGTGACTCTTTCCAGAGTCCTGACACAGCTTGGCCCTGATTGGCCAAAGAGTCAAAACAACTCACAGGAGAAATCCAATGAAACAATCACCTGTGGRTAAACAATCTGCAAACACATTCCAAAGCAGCAAAATGCAGGAGAATCAAATGAGACAACAAKTGTTTTCTTTTTCTCTGAGGCTTCTCAGCTTCCCAGGAGAAAAATCCTGGGWGAAGGGATTTTTCCAGAAAATGTGAATGCCACACAGGGTCACCTCAACAGGGCACTTTCCCAGCAAGGCTCACAGGAAAGAACCAGAACCACAAAACTTAGTGGTCCTGATAACTCCCAGTGCAAATCACAGCAAAAATAACAGCCCCAGGACAAATGGACTAGGCAGCCTTTGATCCAGTGTCTGGGCTGGACAATCAGTGTCACAAGGTAACACAAAGCACTCCTGGCCACAGGGACAGGAGCACACTCTGTACTGTGTGTCCTGGCAGTGCAATGGAAGAGTGCCATGAGGCTCCCTTGAGCAGGAGTTATGGATCTCACCCCAAGCCAACACAGGACACTGCAGAAATGACCCAGTCACAGCACATTTCAGCCAGCTGAGCAGATGTGTGTCCTCTCTTGAGCTTTTATTTAATCACTGTGAGGCCAAGTCTGACCCATTCTAAAATTTGAAATTCCCTTGGACCAACTGTCGCCACATTTCTCACAGAGAAAAGCAAGGCACAGCTCTACCCAAGAATATTTCTGGGTTTCACATTCTCTGAACCTCAGAGAAAGGAAAAACAATTCTTACCATTTRCTGTGCCTGTGTTTGTGCCAAAATAGAATGCAATGTGRAGACTGTTTATCCAAAGTGATGGTATTTTGTTTCCTTGGCCTATAAGGGCCAGGTATGTGTGTGTGTGTCAGGACTGTTGGGTGACAGTCACAAGATTCTGTGCAGTGTGTGCAGAGTTGAGTGCTGGGCAGATTCAGTTTAGATGTCATGTAATATAATGTAACATAATATAGAATAATATGGTATAATAAAGTAAYTAATTAGCCTTCTGTAAGATGGAGTCAGATGCATCTTCTCTCCCCCTCGTYRGGGGCAAAAAYATCTACTATATTCWAAAATCTCTTTCCTAGCCTAATCCAATCATTAATGGTAATTCTTAGTGCAAAGAAGCCTGATGTGGATCAGGGAAGGGTTTGTGTGCAGCCTGATGTGGATCAGGGAAGGGTTTGTGTGCAGCCTGATGTGGATCAGGGAGGGGTTTGTGTGCAGCCTGATGTGGATCAGGGAAGGGTTTGTGTGCAGCCTGATGTGGATCAGGGAAGGGTTTGTGTGCAGCCTGATGTGGATCAGGGAAGGCTTTTCAGCTGCTCCAGGTGCTGTGCTGCCCTCCTGAACCCCTGGCAGTTGTGTGGAGTTAAGAACTTGGCAGATTCAGTTTAGATGTAATACAATATAATGTAATATAGTATAGAATAATATAGTATAATAAAGTAATTATTAGCCTTCTGATAAGATGGAGTCAGATGCATCATTCCTTCCTTTGTTGAGGATTTCCCTGCAAATTTGACAACCAACCCCCATGGAAGGTGCCAGAAATCACCTGGATTTTGTAGTTGAAGAACTGGGCTGATCTTCTGAAGCGTTGGAATCCCTCAGTCTGCTTGGTGGCCACAGTCAGAACCAGCAGGTTTTCTGCACACAGGGGAAAGCACAACAGATACTCAGCTTCTGTGGTTTCCACAACCTGCTGTTCCACACCTAACTTGATTGGGGGTATAAAATGAGAGATTATGTAAAGATACAATTTCATTGCTGAGTTCTGAGCTAAAAAAAGAAAATAAAATGTATTTAAAGGGTTTTTTGCCCTGCTGGTGAAAGCTACAATTCTCTTCTCCCACATAGAGTACAGAAGAAATTAAACTTGAAGACAAAAAATAGAACTACTACAAAATGCCCATCTGAAAGTCATCAATTTAATGCAGTTTTGACTTTCTGCTCCCCACAGAGCTGCCTTTTTGTCACTCAGCATTGACTGGATGTAGGGAAARCCAAAATTAGACTAAATGTTATTTTTCCCTCTCCATGGCTGCTTCAATTTTCTACTCCATTCCTGAGGCATTTTCCAGTTTTTGATACATATTCAATGTGAACTTAATTGTGCAATAATTTTAATTTACATTCTCCTCCCCAAACTTGCTTTTCATTTCCAGTCCCTTAAAAAGGATAAAACTTAACCCTGAAGTTTTCTTTCAGAATTTTCTCTCTGGTACCCTGGAATATGATTTTTATGTGGAATTTCTGCTTTCCTCATTGCAATGATGAAATGTTATACTTCACCTTCACAGTATTGCTGACATAGGAATTTGTATAGGCTCTGGYAACAGTGCTTAGATGCAAATCCTGGCCATCCGTTTTAAACATCAGAAAATACCAGGAAAAACWGAAAGGACATTTTCTTGGCCTCAGCAGGCATTTTTGGAACAATGATTTTTTTTTCAATGGATGTACCAGATGTATCCCCCTCATGTACCCAAACTGACATTCTGCCTAGTCTTAGAGAGGAAGGATCTAAAAGTTTAGATGGACCTCACAAAGGCAGCAAAAGTGAAAAATAAGTGTAAGACTCCAAGTCAGGAGGAAAGAAGGTATTACCAAAGAAATTCCTCAAATCCTTTACCTGCATCAGAATAAGAAGAGAAGAGAGATTGAGAACAATCAATAGGTCAGGTCTAATTGTATTTATTAGACATAYTTTAATTAAGTGATAAATAAAAGAATATGAATCCCATATAGGTGAAGTTTTTAAGGACAGATTTTTAGACATTTTTAGACAGAAGTGCATTCCTAATCTAGCACCTCCAGCACACTCCAGTGTGTCCAGCCCAGTCAGAGAGAGCAAACAAATGAGTAAAAGACATATATCCTCAGGGAATATGTTAAAGCCATTAAAGTTTCTAGCCATATGATGGCACACAGAAAACCATGRCAGCTTTTTGAGAGATCTCTGAGCTGATGGATCCTGAGAAGGTGAGGATCATACTGCCAAGGAAGAGGGGGACAAGC
>JACDOX010000180.1:738849-768994 GCA_014549065.1 Cardinalis cardinalis
ACTGATAAGAAATAATAAACACCTGAGTGTGAACATGAACTCCTGTCTCAGTGCCTTCAATCCAGACCCAGAGAAACCCACAACTGGGACCATCACAGTGAGCACACACTGGTATAGGAGAGGAGGAGTCACCCTCTGGCCAGCTTCAGTTACTGCTGGGCTGCAGCTGGCTGACACTTACAGGATATTTATGTATAAAAAGCAAACCAGAAATGGATTATAATGTAATGCACAGCTCTAGAAACTGGAACCCTTATTAAATACCTTCTTCATACCTGCCACCTCCCATATTTCCTTGGTGAACACAAAGTCTGCAGTGGTTTAGTCTCCTGGAGTAGCTGGTTTTCTCTGGCCTTACACACACCTTTAAGTCTTACATTAATCTCTGTGGCCTTGTGCTGGCTTTTCTTGCTGTAGCCCTGATCACTTATCGAGGCATCTTTTTCTATTTCATTCTGCCCTTGAGAATAAGCAAAATAATCCTGTCTTAGTTACACATMTTAAAATTAACATTTGCTTTATGATCACTTCTACACAGCAGTGAATGTAAGGTTTAGATGTAGGGAAACCCTTCTGAGCCTGCAGGATGAGTTACCACTGACACAGATCCTATGTGAGGCCTGTCAGGAAATMATCTCTTTAAATTAACAGAAATCATAGATATAACAGGGTTCTGGTTAAAAAGAAACAAACACAAAACAAGAAGGCATGAGGAGAAAAAAAAAATCAAGCACATTAGAAGGGTTACACTGTAGCTAACAGATATTCTCCATGATCCATAACAGCATCATCCCAAAGAATCCCCATTACTGTTCGTGTGTTCACTGAGAATATTCTTGAGTGTGTTCAAAGCACTGTTCCTTCCATTCCTTCTCCCCAGTGCAGGAATTCCCTCATAATTAACAGGCAAACAGAACAGTTGTCATGCTGAAGCCATGAGCATTCCAGGCAACAACATCTCTAGGATGATGATTTCAGAAAACTTCCTTTTGCAAAGCTGCCAGTTTCCCTAAATCAAAAAAAGAAAAAGAACATAGTTTCACTTTAGATTTCTTCAGGACTTTGCAGGCTCAGACAAAGCCTGTGATAAATCTGTAGCAGCTTCAACAGTTTAAGGCAGGAGCCACAGCACAGATGTTCCCTCCTTCACCTTCAGACCTCAGACTGAGATCTGCAACTCACCGTGGATTTTTAAAATTGCAAGTTTCTCATTTTAATGAAGTTAAATCTCTCCAGTCTAAAACGAAAGCAGTTTTGCACACTCCAAATCATGAATGCCTCATTGTTGATGCTGCTGTAGCCAGGCTGTCTCTGTTTGACAGCTTTGTATTCTGACAGCTATGCCAACCCAGCAAGCACATTTCCCCCTCTTTGTGTGTTTGTGCTGCTCTGTGTGAAAAACTTGGTTTTAAAATTTTAAAAGTTTTAAAAGCCAATCACTTGGTTTTAAAATTTTAAAAGTTTAGTAGTAATAAAATGGTTACAAAAATAGCAATATAATTAGAGTAATAATAGTTTGGACAATTGGGATTAGGACAATACAAGACAATAAAAACAAAGAGTTAGGGACAGTCCGGGTACCTCTTTCTGGGCAAAATAAGCCTGAAAAAGGACCCACGTTAACAGAGGATTGATTAACCCTTAAAAGCAACAGCCTGTTGCATATTCATACACCCCATCCATGATGCATAAATTCCATTCAAACAAAGGATTCTGTCTGGTCATCGTCGACTTCTTTCTCTGAATCCTAACAGCATCATCCTGCCTGAGTGAGGTGGGAAAAAGTACATTTCTCCTGATAATGGAGCAATAAATTCTCTTTCTCTGAAAGATTCAGGTGTCCTGTGGCTGCTATGTCGCTGTGAGTCCTTTCTTTAGAAAAAAAAGTATCCTACACAGCATAGTTTCTATTTTAACATTTTGTTATAACCTAAAACTATATTTAACACACTACTTAATTAATACAGCATTACTTTCTAACACAACACATATAATATTCACTTTAATATTTGCAAAAAGCCAATCATAAAATGTGCATTTTTCACATCTGTGTGCTGGCTCCAGCYGGCTGCCTGTCTTTTTAAGCAGAGCCAGCTGCCAATGCAGATGTTGCAGTGAGTACGTGCAACACGTGCTCCCGGCGGAGCAGCAGCTTCCTGAAAAGTGGAAGGGCCAGAGCTCTGCTCTTACAGCAGCCTCAAAGCTGACACCACCAGCCTGTTGTTTTGGTTTTCTAAGTTCTTCTAAGCCTTCTAATATTTATTTTTATATATTATATATTTTTATATTTTTATATTTTATATTATATTTATATAATTTTGTGTTTCTATTTTATATATTTATATATTTCTGTAAGTACTTATGGTTTTGCATTCTTCTCTGGAGGAAGGGAAATTTGATGGACTGTTGATCTGTCCAGTGTCATTGGAGAGGTGGCACTGTCACCCTCCAATCCACTGTCACTCTTGCAAATCTAGAAATGTTACAGTCAGAAATTAAACACCCTTCTTTTTAGCTTGGAGATTCCAGTGTCTGTGTTGTTTTATTCCATGTCCTAAAGTGACACCAGCCTATTGAAGCCCACAAGGAATGGGGTCTCACCCACTGTTTGGGATCCCAGTGCTCTCCCCACCCCTCCAGTCAAACAGCTCATTTGCAGGGAGAAATTAAGAACGTGTCTCTTCTGTTTCCCTTTTTTTACCTGGTTCATTGCCTCAACCTGGTCGAGAATTTCACATTTCACTTTAACTCACAGTGTTTCTGCCCGACTTGCTTGAAACTCGTTTTTGTCTTTCGAGCACTGCTCTGGATACAAAGCTTTCCTGCGCACATCTAAGGCACCTGAGAAATTTTTTTCCTCTATTTACGACACAGTGGGACACAGTTTGACAGAAAAAACTCCCTTTCCTGCATAGTCTGTGGTGGCAAGCCACTAAGCTGCCACGGGAACTAGGGAAAACCCCTCCAGGCCTTTTCGATGGTGCAGTGACCCGCGGAGGAGACACAGAAGCTCAGCCCCGGGCTGCAGCGGCCCGAGGGCACCCACRGCCACCGCAGAGGGAGCAGGACAGGGTGGGACGGGCCCGGAGCCGGGGGGATCCCGGTACCGGGGGATCCAGAGCTGAGGAGGCTCGGAACCGAGMGAGGTCCCGCTAACGGGAGGGGCCAGGAGCCGGCGGGGCCCCGAGCAAGGGGGGACCTGGAGGCGGGGGGGTTGGAAACTGGGAGCTTGGAAGCCGGGGATTTGGAAGCCGGGGGCTTGGAAGCCGAGGGTTTGGAAGCCGGGGTTCCCGGCGGTTCCCGGGTTTGCCAGCCGGGATCCCGGCGGTCCCGGGGGTTTCGCAGCCGCGTTCCCGGGGTTCCGGGGTTGTGGCAGCCGGGATTCCCGGCGGTTCTGGGGTTTCGCAGCCGGGGTTCCCGGCGGTTCCAGGGTTGGCCAGCCTGGTTCCCGGCGGTTCTGGGGTTGTGGCAGCCGAGTTCCCGGCGGTTCCGGGGTTGGCCAGCCGGGGTTCCCGGCGGTTCCGGGGTTTCGCAGCCGGCATCCCGGCGGTTCCGGGGTTTCGCAGCCGGCATCCCGGCGGTTCCGGGGTTTGCCAGCCGGGTTCCCGGCGGTTCCCGGCGGTTCCGGGCCCGGCCCGCGTCTCCCGGCCAAGCGCCCCCTGAGGGCCGGAGGGCGCGGCTGTCGCAAAGCGCCGCCAAGCGCCGCCAATCGCGGCGGAGCTGCCTGTGGCGCGGCGGCCATGGCGGCCTAGGGCCGGTGCGGCGGGGCCGGGGCCGGGGCCGGGAAGGGCTGGGCCGGGGCTCCCCCGCCGCCGCCGCCGCCGCCCATGTGGCTGCAGCAGCGGCTGAAGGGGCTGCCGGGGCTGCTGTCCAGCAGCTGGGCGCGGCGGCTGCTGCTGCTGCTGGTGCTGTTGCTCGTCGCCTACTGGTACCTGGGCGCGGCGCGGGCGCGGGGCGCGGGGCGCGGGGCCGAGCCCTGGGGCCCCGCCGCGCTCTGCGTGCAGGCGGCCTCGGGCGCCTGGCGGGAGCAGACCCAGCGCGGCGATGCGCTGCCGCTGCCTGAGGAGGCGGCCGGGGCCGGCGAGCCCCCGGGGCTGGCGGTGGCGGGCAACGGGTTCCTGCTGCTGGACGTGTCGGCCGGGCGGCTCTGGGTGCGGCCCGCGGGGCCCGCTGCGGGCCCGCCGCTCGCCACCGAGTACCCGGCGCTGGTGCGGCTGAGGGCGCTGGGCGGGCGCGGCGAGGCGCGGGCGGCGCTGGCGGCGCTGCGGGACGGGGCCGTGCGGAGGCTGCGGTGCGTGCAGACGGGGCCCGGCGCCGGGGACTGCGTGACGGTGCGGGAGGAGGTGGTGGCCCACCGGAGCCGGCCGCACCTCTACCTGCAGCGCATCCGCATCGCCAACCCCACCGGGCGGGTGGCCGCCTTCGAGGCCTCGGCTCCCGCCGCCGCGTCCGCGCTGGGCGGGCGCTTCACCACCAGCCTGGAGAAGGTGGAGGAGCGGCAGTTCCTGCTCTCCTCCGGCCGCCTGCTGCTGGCCGGCAGCCCCAAGGTGGTGCTGGTGGTGGTGGCTGCCAAGAAACTCGTGAGCCGGGTGCAGGTCGCGCCCGAGTCGCACTTTGACGAGACCGTGCTGTCCGTTGTGTACACCTCGGAGCCCATCGAGGTGTCCAGGCTGGAGGAGACCTTCAGCAAGCTGAGGGAGGCAGCCAAGAAAGAGATGCTGGAGGTGATGCAGATGGGGGTGGAAGATCTTTTCCAGGAGCACCAGCAGACCTGGTCTGACTTGTTCATTTCAGGTAAGGAAAGTGATGCTCAGGTTCCATGGGGTTGCTTTAGAGAGTGTCTGAAAGCTCACTGTCCTGGTTGCTGTAAGGTCTTCAGAGGCTCTGGTCTTCCTGATGGGTTGTGGGATAGTAAAACACTGTTTCTGGTTTGGAACCCAGCTTAACTTGCACTGGAGCACACTTGACTATGTATAGAAAGTGATAGAAGAACATTTATAATCATTATTGTGTGTGCTGCTTTTCRTGGCTTCAGGAACTTCACTGATTTGCCCTGCATGTCAACTGAAAATAAAGTAACCCTTAGTGATAGCATAAAAGACAGATTCTGCATGGAGATTAAAGGCTATTCAACAAATTTTCTTAAGATTTTAATATCTTACGTGAAAGAGTAGCTGACCAAATAATGTAGAACTTGTTATTCTCTAAAAAGATTATGTTCTTTTGACAGATCATTCTTGCAGAGTCATGATGACAGGCCTGTAAGGCATCTGTACATTAAATTAGCTTTGTCTTTAGTGGGAGCTTGGCTTTCAAACTGCCAGGTAGCAGAGAGAGTGTCTTCTTACACAAACACAAGGAAACATTTCACTTTTGTTACTATAGGACACAGAAACAACGCAAGTGCACACACTGCTGCTCTCAAGGTGAAGAAAAAGGGAAGTTTATTTTCTGACTGCAACATTTATAGTTTTCTAGAAGTGACAGTGGATTGGAGGGTAACAGTGCTACCTCTCCAATGACACTGGACAAACTAACAGTTCATCAAATTTCTCTTCTTCTCTAAAAGAATGCAAAACAATAAGTTATTTGCAGAAAGTGTGTGAGAAAGTTCATTACAAGAATGTAAACATCAGAAAGCTTAGAAAATCTTTAAAAATCAGGGCAACACACTTTGGTGTTTTATAGRTAAAGAGCACCATATTGAACATGAGTGTGCATGTTTGATCTTCTTTTCCTCCTAGTTAATTCCTGACTATTGGTTGCTTTCTTTTGCTGCAGGGATTGAAATGAGGAAGATCACGGATGCACATACCCCATCCAGTGAGACTGTCAACATGACCCTCTACTACGTGCTGTCAACTGTGCCAGCCCCCCTGCTGGACCCTCTCCTTGCTGGAGAGGACAGGGAGAAGATTGAGGCCAGCCTGAACTATGCTGACCACTGCTTCAGCGGCCACGCCACCATGCACGCCCAGAACCTGTGGCCACCCAGGCTGACCAGCATCAGCCAGATCCTGCAGCTCTCAGACCTGTGGAAGCTGACTCTCCAAAAACGGGGCTGCAAGGGCCTTGTGGCAGCTGGAGTGCACGGGCTGATGCAGGGGATGGTGCTTAGTTTTGGGGGTCTGCAGTTCACAGAAAACCACCTTCAGTTTCAGGCTGACCCTGATGTGCTCCATAACAGCTACTCCTTACGTGGGATCCATTACAACAAGGACTTGATCAGTTTAGCTGTTCTCCTGGATGCTGAAGGAAAGCCCTTCTTGCATGTGTCTGTGAAGTTCCAGGAGAAGCCTGTCAGACTGTATGCCTGTGAGGCAGGCTGTATGAACGAGCCCGTGGAGCTCACCTCGGAGGCACGAGGCCACACCTTCCCCGTCATGGTGACCCAGCCCATCACACCRCTGCTTTATATATCAACAGATCTGGTCCACTTGCAGGACCTGAGACACACACTCCACCTAAAAGCTATTCTAGCTCATGAGGAACACATGGCCAAGCAATACCCAGGCTTACCCTTCCTGTTCTGGTTCAGTGTGGCCTCCTTAATTACTTTGTTTCATTTGTTTCTGTTCAAACTCATCTACAACGAGTATTGTGGGCCRGGAGCCAAGCCCCTCTTCAGGAGTAAGGTATAAAACTGCTGCTTTTGGCTGCTGTCCACTGAGTGTTGTCAGCCTGATGTTGTGTCAGCTGTGCCTGGGCAGGCTCTCTCTTAGACTGTGAGGATTTTCAGTCTCTCTTAAAACAAGCAATCTGTGACCTCTTCTTGCAACAGGATTAGGGCAGGGATTGGAGCAGTAGGGCTCACAGTTGTCAGAAAAGATAAACTCATCATCTGTCCTTAGCCATTTGTGAGGCTGCAGGTGGAGGCAGACTCAGCTTTCTGTCCTTTTCCCACACATCAGTGTAGGACATTGCTTGTTTTTGTGCCAGCACTTGCAGTTGCCATGAGATGATGCTTCTTGTACCAGAAAGCATGAGAGAGCTGCTGTACTTGTCTGTCCTGCTGGAGACCTGCACACCTGCCTGCCTGCTCTGAATGTGTGAGGTGTGCACAGCAGCACCCAAAGGCAGGCTGGTGTTGGAGGTGAAGCTGCTGACTTGCTGGGACTTGTGGTAGGGGTTGGTATTATAGACGCTGTGCAGCCCTCCATCAAACCACACTTACCACCAACATTTTGGGAGGATGCTGAGTTGGTGTTTCTCCCAGTCAGACAAAATACAAAGCTGTGTTAAGGAGAGTACTGAGTGCATTTTACTGTGAGTTGAAGGTTCTGGCACCAAGCTCTGGAGCCAGAGCTCCAAGCTCATCTTACCTGGGTGTAAAGAATTTCAATTTGTTCTGAGTTGCCTTGGAAAACTTATTTGCTGTAAAAACTTAGCACAGAATAGACAGCAGATGGTGAGTTCTGCTCTTAGTACTGGGACTTTCTGATTGTGTGGAAATGCAAGACCAGGCTGGATTTGCTGTGTGAGCTCGTTGTACTGTTCAGAGGCTTCCCTCCTGMGGGCTGAACTGAGTTAAATGTAGCTTTCATTTAGAAAGAAAGGAGATGGTAGCTAAACAGAGCTGTCAGAGGAAAAGTTCTAGCTGYAGATTGTACTGTTATTCCAAATTACAAAATCAAATTTGATTTTGGATAGCTAAGGCTGAACAGAAGGTATTGAACTAAACCTGACWGCTGATATGTAAAAGGTCTTTAAAGTGAGCTGGAAGTTTCCCTGTCAGCTCACTGGTTTTGTCATTTTGAGCACTGGAGATGAAGCCTGATCCCAAGCAGGTCTGAATACCTATGATCCAATAAAAGATTGAGTGGGAGGTGATTGTAGCCAGACAAAGTGACCTAGGAAGAGGTAGGGTGGAAGTGTAGATCAGACAACTGCAGTTAGAAGCCTCTGACCATGATCAGAACCTCAGTGCAAAGGGAGGAAGGGTTAGGAGGTGATGTCAGTTATTGTGTAACACTCCTGAAATGTGTCCTTGGAATTATGTAATTGTGTCCTTTCACTGTTTATCCAGTTGCCTTTGTCATCTCCAAGATTTGCCTTCTGCCTTTACCAGTGACTTGTTAACCCTTGCTGCAGGTGGCTGTCCCCGACTCCGCCCGCTGAAGTGCCCAGAGGCCGCGCAGCCACAGCGRGGGCTGACCTGGCTCCTCATCCTCCTGGGCACTGCAGGGCACACAGCTCTGCTGCCTCCTCTCAGCTGGACCTACTTCACATGAAGGTGATGCAGAACTTGATTCCAGAAACAGGGAAGAAGTGGAAGGCAGCTGAAGCTCAGAATCTGTAGCAGTAAGCAAGATAGATGGTCTTGAAATAACACCCTGTTCCATTCCTTGAATGGGAACATCCCCTTGTCCAAGTGAACTTAGTCCTGCTTTCAGCCTCCATTTGCACAAGACACCTGGCAATATTGCAGCTGAGAACAAGGAGCATTTGAAAGCAACAATCCTTCTGTGCCTTGCTATTACAGGAATCTGAGACTTGGAAGGTGTGGTGATTCAATTGTTTATCCCAGAAGCTTGTGTAACAGATGTGTCCTTTCCCTGTGAGCTGTTCAGTTCCCTAGGAGTAATCTATTTGGTGAAAATACTTGAAGATATACTAAGACCTTGGATATTTTGATCTGKTTTTTTTTTATTCTGCAGAAAAATAAAGAATAATGATTCCCTTCTGAGAGTTAACTAGAAAACTTTAGTGTAACCTCCTTTCTGGTATAGAGTTTGTAATTTATTGCTTGGGGGGAGGGGGAGTATGTTAATTTTTCCTCCACTTCAGTAACAGTCAATTGAACTGTCAATATCTAACAGTCTCAACTGTCAATAAGTTCTGGTAACAGGTTTTTCAGCCTTTATGACTGTAGAGTGCAAAATCAATTTAATGAAATTGTTTTCTGGATATGCACTTGGAAATGCTGATCTACAAGTTTCCTATTCTAAGCCTATTGAGACTTTGTGCATTGATTTGTTTTGGCTATGGGGGAAGACACCCCACTTTCTAGTGACTTACAGGTTGTTTGGTTTTTAAAATACCAAAGCTGTTGTTTCTAAATAAATATCTTTCAGTCTAATCTGATTTCTGAAGTGTTGTTGGGGTTTTTGTTGGTTTTGTGTCTGTTCTCTCCTGCCATTGCTCCCCACCCAACTGAGATAAGCAGGGCCTTATGTTACATCTGTGGCCAGTATTGACTGAAAATACAGTGTGGAAAATAATATATAAATGGATATAAGCCAGATATAAGACAATTTGGAAGACACAACAAGTGACAAAAACACACAGGGTAAAGCTCATCTCCATTTCCTTGCTCAGTATAACCTTGTTCTATCCTGAGGAATGAAGGCCAAGCTGTACTTTGAAGAACACAGAARTGATCCCAGGGAACCATCAAGCAGCAGATTTAACAGCCACCCAGCAAGTAATAAATTTGTCACACTTGGTGCTCTCAAGGAAAAACTGRGTCAGGATTTAACTTCAAATTTTCAGAGGGGTTGCTGTCTGGTTGCAGATGAAAAGCATCCCTCAGTAAAACAGATTTCAGTGTCTAACTTTTCTGCAGACAATTCCATTTTCTAATTAGTACAGCAGAGTTACTGCACTTCAAGGGACTAAAGACAGGGAAGCAACAGAATCCATTTTAAATTGTACACAGGTACATTGTGTGTTGAAGGAGATATTTACTATTTGCTTTAACAGAACATACCAGAAGCTCCTTCTCTTTCTCACCAAAGCTCCATGAGCTGCTTAGTTTCTCTGAAATATCTGGCATGAAGATGATAAGAGCTTCCAGGGGGCTCTTTCCAAGCCAGCATGGTATCAGCTGGAGGCTGAGCCATTTGATATTTCCTGGCAGAATTGTCAGCAGCCTGACACCCATGGAGTCCAAGGAGGACTGTTCAGGCCTGGAAAAGATGGATAAGCTACMATCACATAAAGCATGAACAGAACAAAAAACAAAACAGCTTTGAGAGTGTTTTACATTAAATATATTAGGATTCCTATGAGAATTTCCTCCATAACAAAAGAACTGTTTCAGAGTTCCTCCATGAAGAAGGGGAAGAAGAAACAGCCTTTATTTACAGTATGCAAGAGACCAGAAGGTTGTATTTGTGAAATACATTAAATATATTCAGATTCCTGTGAGAATTTCCTCCATAACAAAATAACTGTTTCAGAATTCCTCCAGGAAGAAGGGGGAAAAGAAAGTGTTTCTCTATTTACAGTATGCAAGAGAGCAGATTATATTTATGAAATGCAGAAATGCTTAAAGAACTAAACAAAATTCCACATTTACAAGCACACATCAAACAAAGCAAGTTAAAATAGTAACTGACCATCCAAAATTTATAGTTGRAATTCAGTTAAAACGATAGTGACATGGAAGTTAAACTGAGCAGCATAATGTTGTTTAGCTTATAAATTCAGACACTAAGAAATGAACCAACAAATTAATGGAAAAAAATTTAGAATCTCAATTCTGCACTGTTAATCCTGGTTTCTGCTTTTGTCAGATAATAAATACAAGATGCCAGAACAGGGTTTGGTTGATCCAATTTGCAATTCAAAATGCAGCTTCCTCAAGTGCTATTGTCTGGGTAGGAAAATACATTCTTGAGAAGCAGATAAAACAGCAAAGCATTCTATATTCCTGCCTTCCACATGTGTGCTCCAGGCATCTTTCATCCAGCACAGTACCTACTGCTGAATGGAAGCTCTGGAAATCAGGGATTTTGCTGCTTATTAATCCTGACATTAAACATTAGATTTATTTCAGCATTTTTGAACCCCTTGTTTGGTGTCTGTACAACACAACTCTGGTTGTAAAACTGACATTATGATGTTTGTTTCCATTCTAGTAAGTTTGTTCCCTATGAGAGTCCTGGTTTATGAGATGGAGATGTTTGTCTTTCAAATAACCAGCAACAGTTTCTCAATGGTTGGTGGATGGAAAGGTGACAGAGGATGGAAAATTCCTGTAGTAGAAGATGAAAAAGAAAACAGAAAAAAAAGGGACAAGGGAAAGCACTGGATATCTAGTCACTGATCTCAAATGTCAGTAATGAATTAGGACACTTCTTTTTGTGGCTGCATCTCTGGAGTGGTGTAAATGCTGCTCTTGCCTGCTTTGTCCTGTGGGTAGAAGTGCTTTGCTCTTCTCATGAACAAGCTCACAGTGTTTTATAGTTCTGCTCTGGGGGTGCACAGGCTCATTTGCAATGCTGCAGGGAACCCTGTTCTCTTCAGGACTACTGATCTACCAAAGGGAAACAGGAAAGGAATGGAGCCTGACTCACCACAGCATACCAGGATTTCAGCTTCGTCATGGGCAGCTGTTTCTTTGTATGGCTTGAAGTCTTGCTTCAAAGCTTGAAGTTCCACTTCAAAGTGGTTAGAGTCTGGTTTGCTGAAGTCTGGCATGCTGAAGCACATTGCAACTTGATCTGGGAAAGAAAATACAGGTTTTCAGTCAGTACAATGTGGTAGATGCCATTCAGTTACACACAAAACAAAASAAAACAAAAGCAGACCCCAGACCAAAATAAAATCCCAAGGAGCTGTACAATTGTACAATAACTAAGGTGGGAGGGGAGCCTCTAGAGATCAGCTAATGCAACCCCACCAACACATCTGACTCTGTCCCTGTCCCAATAGATCAGAACTTACTGCTGACATATCACCAAATGTTAGAATAATTAATTTAACATTGTCCTTCTGTGAACACCTTGTGATGAAGTTTCAAGGCAATGGAAATGCACACAGCTGCTACAGATAATAAGCATCTAATTTAGAATTATTTTTAACTAAGTTGTTTATATAGCCTGTATCCAAGGTCCACCTAAATGAGGATTTTATGTACATAAAGAATTATCCCACAGTGATACAAGTTTTCCATTGGTATTGGAACAGCTCTGCATTTAAAGTCATGTGTTCCAGAGATAAAGGACACCATATAAAATGGCATGGAGCTGAGCCTGCAGCCTGCAGCACCCAGGAACTGGCACCATGCTTGGARTCCTCTTTGCTGTGTTAGCTCTGGCCTCTGCAGGTACGTGTCCAACTTCTGCTTTAATTTTAAAAGATCAAGTCAGTTTAAAATCTAAAACCAACTTTCCATTTTTAGACAAATTGAACATTCTGCATCAAAGAAAAAAATACAGCAGAGGATGTTCATTGCAAGGGTCTCTTGAAAGAGTAACTGGGTGCTGTGCTATTTGATACTTGACAGATATTTTTTAAACCTACTTTCAAAACACACATCCTATTTGTATGTCTTCTAGCCTTTGGCTGCGGGGTTCCTGCCTACCCACCTCTTGTGTCTAGAGTGGTTGGAGGGGAAGATGCAAGGCCATACAGCTGGCCCTGGCAGGTTGGTAATTCTGTGCTTTCCCTGKAACAGCTGGGGCTGTGCACAGCACAACTGGACGGACCAAATCCACCTCTTAAATTCCATTTGAGCATCTTGCCTGACGCCTTTTGTCTCTCGTGTTCTGATCAATCCGAAACTTTCCAGTCTTCTTAAAAAAGCTCTGCATGTGCTGCATTTTGCTGGTAATGTGTAGGTGCACAGTTTGTGGCCTTTGGGAGCGGGGCTGCTGCAGAGCCTCATCCCCCRTGGGCACAGCTGTGAAAAGCTGGTGAGCAGCAGTGAAGGCAGTGAGCCAGGGAGYGCCCAGGTRCTGACAAATCACCAAAGGGAACAGAGGGGTGCAATGCMTGCACATGAGGGGGGTAAAATGTTGGGCTAAAGATCAAGAAGGGCAGATGCTTGAAGCTCTCTGATGTGTTATGGTGTTACTGTGTGTGAGAGAATGCTTAAATCTTCTGAAATTCTGTATTGTGGCCCTACTAACATGGGAGAATGCTTAAATCTTCTGAAATTCTGTATTGTGGCCCTACTGATATGGGAGAATGCTTAAATCTTCTGAAATTCTGTATTGTGGCCCTGCTGACATGGGAGAAAGCTTAAATCTTCTGAAATTCTGTATTGTGGCCCTGCTGACACGGGAGAAAGCTTAAATCTTCTGAAATTCTGTATTGTGGCCCTGCTGACACGGGAGAATGCTTAAATCTTCTGAAATTCTGTATTGTGGCCCCGCTGACATGGGAGAAAGCTTAAATCTTCTGAAATTCTGTATTGTGGCCCTGCTGACTGCAGCATGTGCTGTGCCAGTCATGCAGGTTCTCATTTTAAGCCAAGTAGACTCAGGCTATTTAAGCAAGATGTATTTAAAAATCAAGCTTTGGATGATAGGGAAGGAGGGAAAGCCTTTCTGTGGCCAGGAGTTGGGAACCTCAAAGCCTTCCACCATCAGCAAGTTGTGTTCTGGGCGCAGGAACAAAGCACAGTGATGAAAATTGAAAAAGTAAAAGCCTGAGCCTTACTTGGTTCCTTGATCCCAGGCCTCCCTTCAATACTATGCCAATGGCAAGTGGAGTCACACCTGTGGGGGAACCCTGATTGCCACCAACTGGGTGATGACAGCTGCCCACTGCATCAGGTGAGTAATGAAGGTAAATCTGACCCAGGAAGCAGCACATGAGCAGAAAGAGATGAATGAAAACCACATCAGTGCCAGCTCTCCCTTTCCCAGTTGAAAGCTCTGAGTTTTGCACCAGATTTTCTGATTAAAAGTCAGGAGAATGATATCTCTTTATTTTCTTAATGTAAAAGGGGAAAAACCCCCAGTTACCTGAATTATACATTCTTCATTTCCACAAACAAGCTACAAACACCTTTCTGTTTTCAAGTTGCTATTAAAATTCAGCTGTGTTGCCTGTTTCTGTAATATATGTCAGTGAGATCCACAAGCTAACTAATCAATCCACTCCYTGAAGAAATAATCACAAATATTTTGAACATACCAATCGTTTTCATAAACTCTTCATAATGTGTGGCAGTGTAACAAACAAATTATCAGGTACAGCAATGTCATTGCACCATCAAAATGTCATTGCTTCCACAAATACAACCCCATTTTGCTCTGGGATTATTGTAACATTAATTTGTAGCAAATATTATAAATGTATAATATGAAACATGAAGGATTGGCTGCGTGTTATTATTATAAATACTGCATATTATATCTGTCACACAGTTATTTATTATTGGAGCTATTAAAAWAAAGTCCAAATCGTTGCTGCATTGAAGAATGCAAGCTGAATCCTGCCAAGATTGGAGGCACCTTGAGCTTGTTAAAGAAGCCTTGAGCAGCAGTTGAGAGGACAGCTCAGAGATGAAATGATTATCAGGTCTAGAACACAATCTTTGCCCTTAGCAAATCACTGGCTCAGCTCCACACAACCCTGCCTGTGAGGAGAGGTTACAGCCAAGGGTGCTCCTACTGCATCTCCAGGAGCCACAGGTGCAGCTGCATAACTGAGTGTTCATCCTTTTCTTGCCCAGTTCTACTCTGACCTATAAAGTGCTTCTTGGAAAATACAACCTGGCAGCTCAGGAAGCAGGATCTGTTGCAGTTTCTCCAGCAAAGATCATTGTTCATCCGTACTGGAATCCAAACAGAGTTGCCAATGGGTAAGCTGGTGGCAGGTGTTTTCTCAGTTTTTAGGTGCAGGGTAAAAATCAAACTGCCTGAATCCCACCCACCTGGGGTTATGGTAATTAAATTTGTGTTTAGAGCCTCCTCTTACAGTGTCCAGTTTCTACCTTCCCCCTAAAGAGAATACAAAGCAATTAACAATATTGATATTTTACTAATTAATAATGTTTCCAGAAGCCATTTTCATGTTCATGCTTGGGTCAGAAGCTGTTACATGCAGTGATATCTCTTGTACAATGAAAGGGAATGAAGCATTTTATACAGCACTCTTTGAAACCCTCCTGCCAGCAGCAGAGACACAGAATTATGGATCATTAATATCCATGTGGCTGAGGGACCCCTGTGTCCTGCTGCAGGCTAAGGGCAGTAACAAAGAAATCCCCTCAGTTCCAGCCCTTGGACTGAGTCCTAACATATGCTTGGTTTTGGTGAAAAAAAAACCTATAAAAGACAGCTCTTTTCCATCAGGAGTACAGGCAGTTCTGCAGGGAACAGCCTTCCAGTCCATGAATTTCCCATGAATTGCTTTGGGGTGCAGGAATCTTTGCTGTTTGTGCACTGGCCTTTGCTCCCTTGCTTCTCTTTGGAATAGACCTGTGGTGTTTGAGAGGTCCCCAGGATGAGGTGAGAGATGAGACTCTGCCTCCATGTTCTCAGAAGGCTGATACTCTATTCTATTCTATTCTATTCTATTCTATTCTATTCTATTCTATTCTATTCTATTCTATTCTATTCTATTCTATTCTATTCTAGATACATCAGAAGGCTTAACAAGAATGATAATGAAAGCTCATGACTGACTCCTCAGAGTCTGACACAGCTGATGGGGATTGGTCATTAATTAAAAACAATTCACATGGAACCAATCAAAGATGCACCTGTTGGTAAACAATCCYYAGCCACATTCCAAAGCWGCCAAACACAGGAGAAACAATCAGATAATTATTATTATATTTTTCTCTGAGGCTTCTTAACTTCCCAGGAGAAGAAATCCCGGTGAAGGGATTTTTCAGGAAATGCCACAGTGCCACAGTAACTGCTGGGAACTCAGGCTGTTGTGTCTTAATCCATTTTGCAAACCTTTTCCCCTTCCCCTTCTCCCCCCCAACGCGTGCATGTGAGCACAGGTACGACATTGCTCTGATCAAACTGGCTGAGCACGTCACCCTGAGCGACCACATCCAGCTGGCCTGCCTGCCCCCTGCCCAGAGCATCCTGTCCTCCAACACTGCCTGCTATGTCACTGGCTGGGGAAGGCTGCAGAGTGAGTACTTGGCTATTAGCAAAACCATGAATCAAAAAAAAAAAATCACCTTTCAGAAGTTCCTTCTCTTCTGAGATTGATGGCAAAGATTATTAATGGCGCTCAAGATCCCCTCAAAACTCAGTGTAGTGAGGTGGTTTATTCTATTAGGCCCCACTTCACTCACACATTATGATTTTTCYTTTTGAAATTTATTTTCCTTGTAACAGAGCTGGTAATGCACCTGAGGGGCCTTTATTGAGCTTTTAGGAGCTATTGTAATGCAAATGTTAATAGTGTGCAGACAGGTGCATTTGCTAATCCCAACACACCTGATGAATATCTGAAGGCACACAAGGGAATAGATGTGAAGTGAAGAAAATCCCAGAGTTGAGCAAGGTGTCATCTTGGCTCAGGAGGCAATTCCTTGAGGGATAAGTAAATTGCAAACTCCTGAAAACAGAGTAGCTCTTTGTTTCTCTAACAATGAGACGTTTTTTAATGGAATGCAAATTTTTAGTAAGTGAAGGTGCATATGGAAGAATGGAACTAAGGGACGTTCATCCCTATAACAGCTTCTCCTTTAATCTAGCCCCTATGGAGGGCTTTACCTGGAGTGATGGTACCCAGACACCATTTGGCAGAGCAGTTTTATTCTCCCTTCAGTGCCAGCTGCCRCCATGACTCTGTGTTTCTGTTCTCTCTCAGCTAATGGACCCCTTCCTGATGACCTGCAGCAAGGCCTTCTGCTGGTGGTGGATTATGCCACATGCTCCAAACCCTCCTGGTGGGGATCTTCTGTGAAATCCACCATGGTTTGTGCTGGTGGGGATGGAATCATCTCCAGCTGCAATGTGAGTCCACTCTCAGGGCTTGGGTTTAGATTGTTGAACTTGGGATCCCTGATGAGGGGAGAGAATGATGCATCTGACTCCATCTTATCAGAAGGCTAATTAATTACTGTATTATACTATATTATTCTATATTATATTACATTACATCTAAACTGAATTTGCTGAGCACTTAGCTCTGCACACACTGCTCTGARTCTYGTGACTGTCAGTGACAGTCCTGACACACACACACCCTGACAGGCCAAGGAAACAAAACACCATCACTGTGGGTAAACAATCCCCACATTGCATTCTATTTTGCMCAAACACGGGCACAGCAAACGATAAGAATTGTTTTCCCTTTCTCTGAGGCTCAGAGAATGTGAAACCSAGAAATATCCTCGGGAARAATTGTSCCTTGCTTTTCTCTGTGAGGAGAAATGTGGCGACGCCGAGCGAACAGGCCTGATGGGAAGGAAAGGTTCAAAACCCCGCAGAGGAGCTGCTCACACTCTGACTCTGTTCCCCTTCCTGCCAGGGGGACTCTGGGGGCCCACTGAACTGCCAGGGGGCTGATGGCAGGTGGGAAGTGCACGGCATCGTCAGCTTCGGCTCCTCTCTCGGCTGCAACTACTACCACAAACCCTCGGTGTTCACCAGGGTCTCTGCCTACAACAGCTGGATCGAGCAGGTGAGCAGCTGCTGCAGAAAAACTTAAACAAACMGGGCAACATGCAGGCACCTGGCTGTGCTGGGGCTCTCTCGCTGCCCCYGGCTAAGGGAGCTGCACCACTCCTSATTCAATCATTACCAGTTGAAAGTATCCTCCTCTGAAACAGATATCGAATTTTTTTTCACTTGTTCGAATAAGTTTTGATAGTAGGAATGCATTCTCCCTTTATCCTAGAGCTTGGTTGTAGTCATAAAGATTTAGCCTATATTTCAGAAAGGATTGCTCAAATTTGCATTCATCAATACACTGATTATTGCAATTGCATCCTAAAAGGTAGCACAAGTCTGGAATATCAAACGTCTTTTAATTTAATACAAACTTTGAGAAGCAAAAACCTTATTTCAGTTATTTAAATCCTGTGACTTGAACACAGCACATACTGTTCACAAATTCCTGCAGCTCATGATCTGATTTTTCATTTGTTTTACATTTTTGTAGGTTATGGCAAGCAACTAATCCACTGAGAACTGGATGAGATATACCAAACGACCTTCGATCAAAAAAACCTGTGAAATCACACTTTTAACAACACAGTTATTAAACCAAACRCTAGTTCAATAAACTGTATTTTTTGCAAGACGAATACAAAACGTGTCTCTGTCATTTTTTCCTGACTGTTGGCAAGCCCAGAGCCTGTATTTGGGGGTAGCACTGGGTGTTTCCCCTGTCCCCTTGCCAGCCTCACCTGGGGGAAGGTGTGAGCCCCTCCGAGGAGGGTGGGCAGCACAGGAGCCAGCAGGTCCCTGCAGGTGGGTGCAGCAGTGATGCTTTTACAGAGAGTTTTTCCCACCTTAGTGCAGCCTCTGCCGGGTTTCAGGGTGTGAAAAACGCCAATCACTTGGTTTTAAAATTTTTAAAAATTAATAGTAATAAAATGGTTATAAAAATATTAATATAATTACARTAATAATAATTTGAACAATTTGGATTAGGACAATGTGAGACAATAGAGACAAAGAATTACAGACAGTCCAGGTACCTCTTTCTGGGCAAAATAAGCCCGAAAAAGGACCCACATTAACAGAGGATTAACCCTTAAAAGCAACAGCCTGTTGCATATTCATACACCTCATCCATGATGCATAAATTCCATTCGAACACAGGATTCTGTCTGGGCAGTGTCAGCTTCTTCCTCTGAATCCTGACGAGGTCTTCAGAGCTGAGCAAGGTGAGAAGAACTCAATAAGAGAGCAATAAATTCTCTTTCTCTGAAAGATTCAGGTGTCCTGTGGCTGCTATCTCACTGCAAGTCCTTTCTTTAGAAAAAGGTATCTTGCACAGCATAGTTTCTATTTTAACATTATGTTATAACCTAAAACTATATTTAACACACCACTAAAGAAAATTAATACAGCATAACTTTCTAACGTAACACATGTAATATTCGTTTGAATATTTGGGAAAAGCCAATCATAAAATACACATTTTTCACAGGGGTATCCCCAGCAGGCTGCAGCAGGCTCTGGATATCACAGCCCTGTTCAGCACAGCCTGTCTGAGCTCCCAGGCTGCTCCCAGCCACTGGCTGCCTTAGCAAGCTTAGGTGATATCAGCTCCAGTGATGATCAGCTCATTTTGTGATTTCAGCTCTTGGCTTGCTCAGTGCCTTGGGCAGATGCAGGGAGAGAGAGGAGAAGGCTGGGTGAGGTTCTGTTGGGTTTGTTGTTGCTGAAATGGCTCCCGAGATATTAAAAAGTCTCTTTTTTCCCAGCCCCATGCTTGAGGAAGGAGTCAAGATTCATCAGTTCTGTTTTTCAAGGTTGTTTATTTTCTCTTATCTATTCCATTCTTYCTCTGACCTGCTGAGATCTGTCTGTTGTTGAATCTGTCTGGTTGTGGCAGAGTCCCTGCCCTTGAGGTGGTGTTGGCTTTCTAYACTAAAAACTACCTGTACTTTATTTACAGTAATTTTCCAATACCTATCACCTTTGTTAGACAGTCTGTCTCTAAACCAATCCAAAAGTGCCACCATCACAGCAGAAGATGGAGGACAAGAAGAAGAAGAAGAAGGAGGACAGGACACACACAGATTGCTCCATCTTGCCTCTTGAACCCCCAAAATTCTACTTTTTCACCCTGTGACAAATTCACTATCATTCTACTCAAACCTTTGTGGCTTGTAACTCCTCACACAAAGTTGGGAATTGTTTCTGTGGGTTAAAACCAAAGGCACAGGTGTCTGTGACTCCGTGCCAAGGTCTCTGAGCCCCTGGCAGGGTCTGGAGTCCCCCAGGGCAGCCAGAGCAATGTCCTGGGTTTGGGACACCCCTCTGCAGAGGGTGGGCAGGGGGCAGAGTCAGAGCATCACCAAACAGCTGCAGGGGCTCGGGAGGAGCTGCAGAGAGGCGCTGCAGGGCTGGAGGCAGCAGCAGGAGCCCGAGGCTGAGGGTGGCATTCCCAGGAGCTGGGGATGCCCGGAGGGAAGGCAGCAGAGGAGCCCGCAGGTCCCTGCAGGTGAGTGTGGTGCTTTTACAGAGCTTTTACACCTGGCATCTATGAGCTGGCAAGGGCAAGGTGTTGTATTTGTATTGCACTAAATAGTTATTTAGTTATTTGCACTGGGTGTTTGGTAATTTGCACTGTYCRCATGATTTGTATCCTATCACCACATGGTCTTCCCTTTTTTCCCCCAAACAGCCCCTCCAGTTAAAGATTCTTACAACAAGAGCCAGCTCTGAGGGCAGACCTGTCTCCTCCATGGCCCTGCTGCTCCTTTTTTAGCCATTCAGGTGAAGAGCTCAGCTCCTTTTTTAGCCATTCAGGTGAAGAGCTCAGCTCCCTTTTTACTCATTCAGCTCAGAGTGGGCACTGTCAGCTGCCGCACTGGCACAAACCTGGGGGTTTGCCAAAGCAGAATTGTAGGAATGGGTTCTTTGTTGACMGAGTGACAAAACTAATTTTTGTCTCTTTAAAAAGGAAATAAGCTCAGAAGTTTTTTTTTCTCGATTAGGTGAAAAAGGCATTTCACAGGCCTGGGGGATTTGACAGAACCGAGGACACAGTCTCACGCTACGTCAGGGAAGGTACAGGTTGGATATTAGGAAAAAAATTTCACCAAAAGAATAATAAAGCACTGGAATGCTCTTCCCAGGGAGGTGGTAGAATCACCATCTCTGGATGTGTTTAAAAAAAGCCTGGCCATGGCACTTGGTGCTATAGTCTGGGTGAGGTGTTAGGGCACAGGTTGGACTSGATGATCTCAGAGGTCTCTTCCAACCTCATCATTCTGTGATTCTGTGATTTCACTTCAAACTTAAGGATAGTTAATTGGACAGGACCCAAAAAGTCTTGCTTAGGCGATTTACTAGAAAAAGAAGAGAACAAAGAAGCTAATTGCTTTTGTGAGGTGCTCTGTTAGGGGCAAGAGCGCCTCTTGCACTTAGATCGGTGTTTTTTTCTGTAAAGTTTGTTATTTTGCTTTTTATTAAAACTTTTTTGTTTCCAACACTACCACAGAAGCCATCCTGCTGATTTTATGCCTCTAAAGGTAGCTGTGCTATCTTGGGTGAGAAATAGACCTCCAAGAGCTTATGAGACCTGGCTCTAAGAAGCTGCTATTTCTCCAACTCACCACTTTTAGCTCGGCACTCAATAAAGGCCCTCTTAATATTTATTTCGTTGTAGAAGATAGGCACTTTAAAACCAAGGTGGGTTTTTGTTGTGTTTTTCTTCTGCCTCTGGCATGTATTAGATAYTTCCAAAAGTAAAAGGAATGGTTATAAATGGAGGGCAAGTGACCCAAAGGGAAGCAGGAGACAGAGTAAGGAAAAGGTTGGAAGTCTGATGTGAGAATAGAAATCCTCAGAGATACCTTTTTTAGCCTTGCAGTTGCTTTTAGTTTGATATTTTGCAGATGTTAACCTTTAGACTGAAAGTAAAAATATTATTAACAGAAATTGTWTTAAATTAGTGAGAGAAAGCATGGCTGTTTATCATCTTTGGGGACAGCATTGTTGTCACTTTTCTTCTGCTTTACAGCCATTGATCACCATTCTGCCCAGCAAGAATTTGTTTTGCTTAATATCAGCCTCTGATGAGAAAGAATAAATTTTACTGGATTTTATTTGCCTGACTAAAAGTGTGATTTCYTATATCTGAAAGAACAGGGCATCTGAGGAGGGCTTTTTTCAATCAGCTTTACTRTGCAGAACTTTGCTCTTTATCAGTGGAAATAAGGATTCAGGAGTCATCAGCTCCAGCACAACATCCTGAGGTTTTTTTCATGAGTATCATTAGAGTAAGATTGTAAATGATGGAAYAATAGTTTTGAAAATTAAAATCATTAGAGGTCACTTTGCTGTATGGAGCATGGATGTCCAGTATGTGCCATATGAAAGACAGACAGAAAGGTAATCATGAAGCTCAAACAATAAAAATTGGATGTGCAAATGCTTCAGTAAAAACTGAAAATATAAATGTGATTCATTTCCCATCTGAAATATATAGGCAATATTGTAAAAAATGTCTGAGCTCATTTCAACATATAAGAGAAATTAATCACCATATGGAAATGCCTATTAAGAACAAATTCTCAAAGTCTGATATTAAAAAATGAACAGTTCCAGTTTGTGRTCACTGGAATCACTGGGGGAATGAGTAACCTATCTTTTCATAACCTTCCTTAAGATTTGGAGAGAAGTATCACTGAGAATAAAACCTGCAGAAAATTGTTTTAGTAGCTTTTTTCCTCACAGAAAACCTGTATCATTCATCTGGCTTTTCAGATCAGAGTGTGTCAAAGAAGCAGTCTCTTAAATACAGCTTTTCTTTTAAAATTAATATCAGGTGGAACAAAATATAATAAAATATATYTTTAAAAAACATCCAGATAATACATGCTTCTTTTGCTTTGTTTCAGGATGCATTGCAATTGTTAAATATCTCTGCTAGTGATATATWAAAACCACAGTTGTGGTTTCAGGAGCTGGAAGAAACACTCTCAGGATCAGACAATGCCACTGTTTTTTTTAAATTTCCTTTAAATTCTTTTTTTTTAGGTGTTTTCCCTCTTCCAATGCTGGTGGTAGAAGAACAGTTCAAAGGATTTTGACAGCATGCATGGTTTCCCTCTGCAGCCTCCTTGGGGCCATTTCTTTTGATTTGAGCAACAGCTTGGAAATGTGGAAAAACACGGGCAAAGCCCTTGAGGAGCTTGCCTCGTGTGAAAAGCTTYGGGCTGCCCACCTCATCTCTGTCCTGCAGGAGGAGAGGCACAGCTGGCTGCTCCCAGCAGCAGGCACGAGGAACAGATCATCCCATTCTCAGCTCTTGGGGAATTTAAACTCCCTCTGTATGGCAAGTGAAGCACAACTGCACTGCGAGAACTGCCAGTGCAAGGAGGAGAAAATCTCCATTTGTGGGTTTTACACGACTGACCTGAGACACAAATTGAACGTCTCAGGGGTTGCTGAAGCCAGGCAGGTGCTGTCCAGAGCCATCTCTGAACTGCTGGAGCGTTTCAGGAGTCCCCACGAGGACCTCAAGGCCATGAGACACAATCCTGACTGGGCAGACACAGTGGCTTTCAAACTCTTCCTCCAAATCAGAGAAGCTGTGCTCCAAGCTCAGCCAGTGCCAGCCCCCGTGAGCCTTCAAACCACGCTGCACCAGCACTTGGCCACTCTGAGCTATGCTCTCCTCTCCTCAGAGACTGCACATAAGTGCTGGACAGACCATGTCAATCTGTCACTGCATTTCACCCCTTTTGAAGGAATCACTTTCTTTAGCCCATCCCTGGGTGATTTTGTGTCCCTGGAAGCCACAGTGAGGGGACTGCATCATGCACAGAGCTGTGTGCTGCAGGAGGGGCAGGAAAAGCTGCACAGGAAATCCAGGGAAATCCTGTCCACAATAAGCCTCAAGATCAGTCTGCTGGTGGTTGCCTGTCTCATTTACCCCATTGTACTGATGTCCTTCAAGCAAATGACAGATTGGATCCACAATTATGCCAGGAGCCTCAAGGAAAAGACAGAGGACTTGAAAAGGGAGAGGCGTCTGGCTGAGGACCTCCTGCACCAGATGCTGCCAAAGTCTGTGGCCAGGCAGCTCAGGAAATGCCAAAAAGTTGAGGCAGAAAACTATGACCAGGTGAGCAAATGGAAARGATGTTGCCACCAAGAGTAGAAAAGTATTTATTCCCCAAAAACAGCACCTACCTTGTCACGGTTCTGAGCATCCTGGGGTTGCAGCCGGAGTCGAGCGTGGATGGAAATCCAAATATTCCCAATGGCTTTTGGAAAGAGCTGTGCAGTGTGCCATGGAGCACCCAGGCTGATGGGGAAGGAAGAAGAGCTGAGATTTCCAAATTCACAGCTTTGGGCATCAAACATCCTATACTGGCAAATTGTCCTGGTGTTTAGGAGCCTCCCACAACAGCCAGCACCACTGGATCATGAGCGCATAGGAGAAAGAAATTCTTCTCCTCCTTATTCTCCTAAAATATGAAGAATAAAAGAGTTGCTGCTGTCATTGTTGAATTTAGCAGCTGTGCTGCAAAGCCCTCAGCCCAAATCCTCATGCTCCAATAATTGCAATTCTATTCTCTCTTTTTCCCTGGACACCCCTTTACTTTCAGCTGTGAAACACAGTACTAAATGTGCTACATTTAATCTGCAGGCATCATTATCAAAACAACAACCTGTAATTGCACAATTAATTATGATCCACAATAGTCATGACATCAAAAGTGCTGAACCAAGGCAGAGTGAAAAGGTGGCCCTTCCAGATTAATTGGTATTAGCAAGGATGATTTGAGTTTAAACACTGACAAAATTCAGACAGCATGGAGAAGAAAATTCTTTGCCAACAGCTGCAGCACACATTTCTCTTCCTCAATTCTATTCTTTCTTTTATGTTTGATTTTTTAACTGATTTTTTTCTGTAAATTACTTGATCATGACAAACATCATTTGGAAATGAAACAAAACCCAGKTAATATTTTTAATTCAACAAGAGCAGAGCCAGAAACTGAGATTTTATTTCACAGGATTTTTTGGTACCTRGTTTTATCCCTATTCCAGTTTAAATCACTTTTAAAGGCAAATGAGACCCTACTTCTATAAAAAGTCTCTTGATCACTGCTCACAAGATTCAAAGCATTTGACTTTAGTCAAATGAGGTATTCACAGAAGCGCAGGTGCTAAACTTTGGAGATCAGAATAATTTTATCTATCAAAGTAGTAGAGAACAATTCAGAGTCAGAACTTGTTAATTTAGGATTGTTTCTACTGAGCTGTGCAAGACTGGTGCAGACTGTGSCTTAGGTTCAAGATTTCACAAATCCCCAGACTCCACAAAGGCTTCCCCAGTGCTGCCTGGAGGTCCTGGCCTCATGCTCTCCTTCTCCTGTGACAGGTGACCATCTTTTTCTCTGACATCGTGGGCTTCACAAGCATTGCTGCCTCCTGTACTCCCCTGCAAGTGGTTGAGATGCTCAACAATCTCTACGTCTGCTTTGACACCAGGATTGAGTCTTATGATGTGTACAAGGTGAGCACAAATCCCCAGGTGAGGGATCTGCAAGCTGCTGAAATGTTTCTTACTCTGTTTTCTGGTGAGTATCAAATACCCCTGTCCAGGAATTCAAATCCATGAAACACAAGACCCACCATCCTACAGGGACTCTACACCACATTTTGGCAAGCGTTGCTTTGATTTTTTTAAGTTTTTCTAAGTTTTTTATGTTTATATTTTTGTAACGAACTTTCTCACACACGTTCTGTAAATAACTTATTGTTTTGCATTCTTYTGTGGAGGAGGAGAAATTTGATGAACTGTTGGTTTGTCCAGTGTCATTGGAGAGGTGGCACTGTCACCCTCCAAYCCACTGTCACTTTTAGAAATCTATAAATGTTGGAGTCAGAAATTAAAAGTGCCTTTTTTACCTTGAGAAGAGCAACGTGTCTGGGTTGTGTTATTTTGTGTCCTATAGCAACAGGTGAGTCCTGGACAGCTAAAACAGATTTTACTSTGATTTTCTTTCCAAAGGAAAGCTTTTTAGCATTCAGGAACACATGATCTGGAATGATTATAGGCAGATGCTTTTATTGAAGATCTCTGGGTGTCAGGGGTACACAGACCCAAATCTGACTCTGCCATGGGTTCAGGATRAACACGTTTTTATACCCCTGTATAAAACTTTATATAACTACTAATTTATACAACATTGCATCACTACATATTACTTATTAAACTGATATTATTCTATTGTATACATTGATTTCATCTAAGSATGGATCTTTGTAATTTCCATCAAACTCCTCCAAACATCATTTCTCATGATTCTTGTTAYGATGAAACAATAATTWTATCCAATTACCAAACAATAATATCATTTATCCTATAACAATCATATCATTTATCATGGTCATTAAATGATTATACAGGTGCAGCCTAACAGTTTCCCAGGGCCTACCATAACATTTTCCCAGGRCCTACCRGGYCTATCCTTCCTTTCCAACTCCCCTGAATATTCCATGATTTTAAAAATATTTTATCCCTATCCTATCAAGCTCAGTGCCTGCCACTTAGTGTCACTGGCCTTTCCTACCAGGTGGAAACCATTGGGGATGCCTACATGGTGGTGAGTGGCCTGCCAGAGAGGAACGGCAGCAGACACGCTGATGAGATTGCCAAGATGTCCCTGGACCTGGTGGCAGCCGTGCGGCAGGTGGTGATCCCTCACATGCCAGCGGGCAGGCTGGAGCTCAGGGCTGGGATCCACACAGGTAACACGGGGCTGGGCTGAGGGCAGCAGGAAAACACAACAGAGCACAGTCAGTTATGTGAGAATGTCCTGGGCTGACAAGYAAATTGTGTTCTGTTTGTCATCTGGATGGCAGCTGTCTTCTGTCCAGTGGGCRGTTTTCCTTATCTCTTCTACAACTACTCCTCCCCCTGGGGAGACAYCTGCTGATAACAGCCATTGAATGTCCCTGCATGGCTGATAAGAACTACAGCATCCCAYTGGGAGATGTGAGCCCAGAGGGAGGAGCCAAGCATTCCTACCTGGATATAATCTGGAGATTCTGGAACACCAGCACAGCTTCTCCACTGGATTTCCCAGAGGAGCAGCAGCTGCCTCTTCTTCCTCTGGATCTTCAGAGGAAGATGCACCTTTCTCCAGGATCCCTGCTCCAGCAGAGCCACCCCTGACACTGCAGGAGGGCTGAGCCACAATTCCARTGGGRCTGCTGCCARCACCCTGACCCACAGGGTGTCAGGCTGGGTTCTGACTCTGGCAGTGCTGGTTTAGTTTACTGCATTGTTTCTTTTACCTTTTTATTTTCTTCCCTATTAAAGAACTGTTATTCCTGCTCCCATATTTTTGCCTGAGAGTCTCTTAATTTAAAATTTATAGCAATTCAGAGRGGATTTACATTTTCCATTTCAGGGGAGGCTCCTGCCTTCCTTAGCAGGCACCTGTCTTTCCAAACCRAGACAATTGGTGGTGATAGCAACAATACTAAATTGCTTCCCAGACCTGGTGTTCCAGAATCTCCAGATTATAYCCRGGTAGGAATGCTTGGCTCCTCCCTCTGGGCTCACATCTCCAGTGGGATGCTGTAGTTCTTGTCAGCCATGCAGGGACATTCAATGGCTGTTATCAGCAGGTGTCTCCCTGGAGGGAGGATTGGTTGTGGAAGAGACAAGGAAAACTGCCACTGAACAGAAGACAGCTGCCATCCAGATGGCAAATAGAATAGAATTTGCTTGGCAATCCAGGACATTAATCAAATTGAGACTTCTCTCACTAAGTGAATGCTGTGCAGCCAGGCCCCAGGTGCACAGAGCACTCCCAACCACCACATCTCTCTGAGGATGCAGAGYGACTGGCAGAGGCCCTGGCATTTGACACTGCCCTGCACTTACCTCTCACTGCTTCTTACCACTTGTTTCTTTTTGGGGTGTCTCTCTGCCTTGTGTTTTCTCAGGAGCCTGTGTAGCCGGAGTGGTGGGGTACAAGATGCCTCGGTACTGCCTCTTTGGGGACACTGTGAACACGGCCTCCCGCATGGAATCCACCAGCCTGCGTAAGTGCCTGGCAGGATCCCCCTCCAGCCAGACCACACCTGCACCCTGCACCTCTGGGCACTGCAGGGCAAGGAAATCCCCAAACTCCCTCGCATCAGGCACAGCCAAGAGGGAAATAAGGTCTGTGGAGGAGAAGGRGTGTCACTGGGTGCTGAGAATGACACAGGAACAGGCGGGAGGCAGGCSTGTAGAAAGAGTAAAGAAGGGTTTATTCTAGAGAACTGCATGGTTTTGTGATGACACAGGAACAGGTGAGAGGCAGGATTGTAGAAGGAGCAGAGAAGGTTTTATTCAAGAGAACCACAAAGTTTTTATGACAGGGACAGGCAAGAGGCAGGATTGTAGAAAGAGCAGAGAAGGTTTTATTCAAGACAACAGCACAGTTTTCATGGCACAGAAACAGGTGAGAGGCACTGTTGTAGAAAAAGCAAAGAAGGTTTTATTGAAGAGAGCCACACAGTTTTTATAATGACACAGGAACAGGTGAGAGGCAGGATTGTATAAAGAGCAGAGAAGGCTTTATTCAAGAGAACTACACAGTTTTTATAGTGACACAGGGACAGGCAAGAGGCGGGATTGTAGAAGGAGCAGAGAAGGCTTTATTCAAGAGAACCACGCAGTTTTTATGACACAGGAGCAGGCAAGAAGGCAGGATTGTAGAAGGAGTAAAGAAGGTTTTATTCAAGAGAACCACGCGGTTTTTATCGAGTGATATGATGGATTCTATTTGATTAGTCCATTTGATTGGCCATTCTATTGGCTAGTTAACAAAAACACCTTCCTCACACACTGTCCTTGAGAAGAACAGAAAGACAAAGTAGAAAAAGAGCACTTGCAGATTGTTTCTACTCAACAAGTTATCACATCCTTAGAACTCTCTAAAAATTCTCACATGCTGCTGTGAGAAATGCTTGTTGTTTCTCTCTCTCTGTCCCATGGCATCCACACAGGAGCACTCCCTGGGACCAGCCCAGGTCACAGAATTAATTATCACCCATCTAAGGGAGAAGCACTTCCTTGACCTGCCATCCCCACTGTCCTGCACGTGCACCAGTTACCAAATAGACAASAGAAACTTGTGGATTGGCATGGCCATGAAGAGTCACATCCTTTAATGCCAAAAGAGGATGTGAAAAGTGCATATTCTATGGCTCTACACAGATATTTACTACATGTATTATGTTGTATTGGATAGTAGTGCTGTATTAACATTTTAATAATATGATAAATGTAGTCTTGTAATTAAAAGGTAACTTTTGTAGTTAAAATAGGACCTATGTATGTGGGATATTGTTTAAGAAGGGAATGAGGTACTCCCACCGAGATAGAGCCACCTGAATTTTTCAGAGAAAAATAATTTATTGCTGTCTTATCAGAAGAAAGGAACTTCTTCCTGCCTTGCTCAGTCATGAATACGCACATTAGGATTCAGGGGAAGAAGCTGACACTGCCCAGACAGAATCCTGTGTTTGAATGGAATTGATGCATCATGGATGAGGTGTATGAATATGCAACAGGCTGTTGCTTTTAAGGGTTAATCCTCTGTTAACGTGGGTCCTTTTTCAGGCTTATTTTGCCCAGAAAGAGGTAYCTRGACTGTCTCTAACTCTTTGTTTTTATTGTCTYGTATTGTCCTAATCCAAATTCTCCAAATTATTAWTACTCTAATTATATTGCTATTTTATAACCATTTTATTACCATTAAWTTTTTTTCACAAGGAGGTGGAAACTCTGGGCTGATGAATGCAGGAGGGCTGGTGTGTTTTCTCTGGGATTCAAGGAATCATTAATTCCTGCTCTGCTCTGAATCCTAGCACAGAAGATCCACATCAGTTCTGCTACATACRAAGCCCTTCTCACAGAGGATGCCTATGAAATTGAACTGAGAGGAGAAATTGAAGTCAAGGTAACAGTTTTTCTGTAACTTTATAGCAATAAAGGCATTTAATGGGATAGGCAGGAGATGAGAGGTTTGACCATTGCTCTTCTGTGAAGAGCACATCAACTTTTAACCGTGCCCTCAAGGCTCTTTTGCTAATTCAATTGGAAGTGGCTACACATTACTCTTAAAAGTTGAAGAAAAAGTGTTCTGTTTGCTTTGAGACGTGGCTGCTGTGTCTGCACCTGCTTGGAACCACAGGAGTACAGCCCAAAGTGCAAGGATTCAGTCAAAACACATGGGTTAAAGCTTATTTTAAACCCTTAGCAACACTGCCAGTGACCAGCAAGGCAGTGCCCTCTGAACAGGAGATTATTAGCACTCAAACTGCACATAAATTATAATATCATAATAAATAAAAATTATAAAAATATCTGAAAATTATAATTCTTTCCCTGATCAGCAGCCATTTATGAGAGAAGGAGAGATGACAAATGCAGGACAGGGAGTAGCTCTGGCCATAGTGATCCCTGCTCTGCTTCACATCTCATGAAAAGAAGCTTTTTCTCCTCTCTCCTTTTCTTGTCCAGGGCAAAGGGAAAATGAAAACCTACTGGCTTCTTGGGAACAAGAACTACAGTGTTCAAAATGACAGCCTGGTGTGCCACTGGAATCCAGCAATCTCCAGGAAGAAAAAGATGGAAAGTAGCCAGGGATCTGTCCAGCAGGTAAGGAGGTGAGCATCTGCCTGGGGGAGGCTTCCTAGATATCAAAGCATTCACTAAAGGCTGGGGCATGTGGAAATTGCATATTTGCCTGGAAAGAGGGGGCTCTGCTGTGTGTAAAACAGCTGTAATGTGT
>JACDOX010000180.1:777627-822199 GCA_014549065.1 Cardinalis cardinalis
AGTCTGAAAAGCCCTTGTACCAAGAGATTGTTGCCATTTTGTGCCTTCTAATGAAAAGCTGCTGAACTCACAGCAGTGAGACTGTTTCATGATAAGAAATAATAAACACCTGAGTGTGAACATGAACTCCTGTCTCAGTGCCTTCAATCCAGATCCAGAGAAACTCAGGATGGGTCTGACAGTGCCAGCACTTTTTGACACAGGCTCCTGCTCCTTCCCACAGCTCCCAGGCCTTAGCTCTGGACCCTTCGGATGAGGGRTTTTGTTTTTAAACTCTCAAGTACATGCACAAGGCAGGAGAGAGCAAGAACTTATTTCAGGAAGGCGTTTGTGGCAGGCAGGTTAAAATTAGACCATTTGTTCCTAAAAAGTCTGTGTGGAACGACCAGGGCTTGGCAGGAGGCTCTCCAGAGGGGAATGTGACACAGGAAGCGCCTCCGCAGTGATGTCACCTGGCTGCTGCATGGASGGGTCCTGGGAAGCTCAGGGCTGGAGCCCTGGAGCTTGTTCAAGCTCAGGGATGGAGCCCTGGAACTTGTTCAAGGCACTCTGTATCTGGGGGCAGGGGGAGAGGAGCAGGGTGTGAGGCAGACGTGTGGACAGGACCCCCCGCCCGCGCTCCCAGATAAGGGGAGCTGGGGCCAGGACACACAGCTGCTATTCCTGCACTGTTGGTGAGGGGCTCTTCAGCAAATATCAGCCTCCTCTTCCTGTCATACCCCTCCTCTCACTGCTCCAGGAATTCCTGCCTTCTGAGCTGTCTGCCTTCCACACATGGCTCAGCAACTACTGTATTGCTGGGAGTGTCCTGACAAAGGCAGGAATGATGGATTGGGCTCCATGTTCTCAGAAGGCTAATTCATTGTTTTATAATACTATATTATATTAAAGAATACTATACTGTACTGAAGAATACAGAGAGGATACAGACAGAAGGCTAAAAAGATAATAATGAAAAACTCGTGACTCTTCCCAGAGTCCTGACACAGCTTGGCCCTGATTGGCCAAAGAGTGAAAACAACTCCCAGCAGAATCCAATGGAACAATCACCTGTGGGTGAACAATCTCCAAACACATCCCACATGTGAGCACAGCACAGGAGAAGCAAATGAGATCAGAATTGTTTTCCTTTTCTCTGAGGCTTCTCAGCTCCCAGGAGRACAATCCTGGGTGAAGGGATTATTTTAGAGARTGTGAATGCCACGAGGAACAGTTGTGCTTCACACCTCAGGCTGGTGGGATCATTAGGGAACAAACTGGTGGGTGCTGGGCCTAGAAAAGCTCAGCCTGAAGGGCTGGGATGTTTTCTTTCCCCAGTGAAGGTTCTTGCTCTGAAGCTAAGCTAAGGAGTACCAGATCAAGCTCTCAGACTTGCCCTTTTTCTGAGKTTTAAGGTACACTGTAGGAATGTGCTCCTATACTGTACTCCGGAGTGACAAAACTATCTTTGTCCCCTTAGAAAAGGAAAGAAGCCCAGAAGTTTCTCTCTTTGATTAGGTGAAAAAGACACTTCATAGGCCTGAGGAACTTCACCTCAAACTTAAGGATACCTAATTGGACAGGAGCSAAAAATCTTGTCCAGGCAATTTACTAGAAAAAGAAGAGAACAAAGAAACCAATGGCTTTTGTGAGGTGTTTTACCAGGAGCAAGAACTTCTTGCACCTGGCTCGGTTTTTCTCTCTTTGTTATTTTGATTTTATTAAACCTTTTTGTTTCCAGCRCTGCAACTGAAGCCATCCTGCTGATTTTATGCCTACAAGGGTAGCTGAGCAATAGACCTCAAAAAGCTTATGAGACCTTAGGAAAGACCTTATTAAAGCTTATTTAGGACACAACTATCACTGTACAGTGACTGGGGATGTGTAAAAAATAACTCTGGAAAGCCACACAGTGTTACAGTGGGRAAGAATGGAAGTTGGAAATGCAGACTCTCTCTTCCAGTGGAAACTTTCTGGTCATGAGGCAATTACTGAGTACCTGCAAAAGCTCTTTTTCATTCTTGCCTCTGTGACTGTAGAGATGCAGAGACAGCAGCCTTGCTTTGTGCCACAGGGGTGCATCACACACATTTTTGTAGAGGAGAAATACAAACAATTGCTTAGACTGCAGGCCAGATCATCACAGTGATACCCATGTCCACTTCTCAAAGCAAATCCTTGGTCAATCTTTGGCATACAAATGCAATTGCATTACAATTACAGCATAAAAGGCCTAAAGCAGCTAAGTCTTATTTGAAGTGATCTTGCTCTCAATATTTGATACAAGGTGAAAGATGAACAGTGATTTGTGCTCTAGCAATTCAGAGAACAGAGGACCTACAAAACCAGCAGCAAGAGAACCTGAGACTTACCTGGAAGTCAGCTCTGCTTGAGCTTTAATGAAGGTTTTCCTGTGCTGTGGGAAAAATGAGTCCAAAGGAGGCAGCCCATTAACCCRAAATTCACCTTGGCTCTGACTTCAGTGATCAGCTCATGGAACCTTGGACCACAGAGCTGTAATATTTATAACAGTAGAGATTTTAGTCCCATATAGGTTGAAATCTTTCAAGGATTGGACTGAAACAAAAAAAGCCCTCAACTCTGTAACCCAGTCAGTAAGACCTCACAGACAGTTCAGCTTATAAACCTCCCTGACTCCCTTTAAAAAAATATTTTAAACTGACTAATCTTCTGGTTTACATCAGTTAAAATAGTTGAAACTATTCAGCTTATGAATAAATATTTATAGTTATTTATTTTTGCAAAACACCATTACATTTTCTAGAAAATACAGCCTGCTGTTTTTCTCCTATTGTCAGGAGACAACCTTCCTTCCCTTCTACCCCCCCAAAAAGCCACAGATAGCCATTAAGATATTTTATTTTTTACATGTTATTAACATTAATATATATGTTAATATATCTTATTTTTAATAAATAATATTTTATTTTTACCTTATAATAAATAATATCTTATTTTTATCTTATTTTAAATTTTAATTAATATATTTTATATTAAAATTAAATTATTCATRATACCATTTTCTCACTGGTAGTTTTGATACATCTGGAGGGGAATTACTATTCTAGCTGTGTTTGGAAGTTGGGACCCAGAATTMATTTTAAGCCTCCTGAAGTTAACTAAAGGTCAGATTTGGAGCTATTCAGRCCCATATTCCCTTTACTCCTCACTTTGTGAGAGCAGCTCTGCTTTATTAGCATGTCATCTAGAGGATTTGCACCCTGATTCACCTCTCACAAACCATCTCTCAGCACTAAAATATCATCATGTGCTGCAGTGTGAAAGATCTCCTTGTCCCATTGCACTTGTCAGGTGCATCTGACCTATCTAGGCTGAAGAATGTTCATTCTTCCCATGGCCAATATTTTTGGCCTTCTTGGTCATTTCCTGCTCTGCCCTGGCCTGAGATATGATGTCATGGCTCACAATGGTCCTCACACTTCAACACCACGCAGAAAATGTGCTGTTATCCTCAGGGAGGTGACAGRGTAAAGCAAATCCTCTTGGTCAAACATCACAGAAGTTATGTGAAGAATCTCCAGCGGGAAAGGAATACTAAAAACATTTTCTGCCTCTGAGGTCCTGTGGCCTCTCTCTGTGCAACCCATACTGATGTGTTGGTTTTAACGGAACAGTTAAGGCATTTAAAGTGGAGGCAACTGTTCACAAAGCAGGTTTTTTCTAAGATGGTTTTTGAGTGCTCAAATGAAGGCCCTCTGGGGGGTTCTCCCATATTTCAGAAAGCACTGAAGCACTATTTTCTATAAAAAGCAGATGGTGTTGCTGCATTCTCACCCCACCTTCCCATTACTGCTTATTCTCGCATGGCTTTCCCATCTTCTGGAACCCTGGATGATGAGAATTTTAAACTTTCTGTGCTTAAAGGCACAGACCCACAAGAGAAYACTGCATTKGATCTGAGGCTGTGAAGAAGGCTTCCAAAACTGATTGATAGCACTGGGATTACAGGTGTGTAGTTGGTTAGACGTGTGTAATATCACATGGTGGAAAACTTAGAGTCTGGGATTTTAGAACATAGAAATCAATATGAAGCAAGATGGTGGTTTTAGGGTGGAGGCAGGTGGTTCTTTACCTTCTTCTCCATGGGTTTGGGTGGCATTTTGTAATTGGGCAGAAAAGTCCCCATTGCAGCTCTTTGGGATCAGTGTTTGGGTTAAAAGGGAAAATAATCCAGGTGTCAGCTCTTAATTGGACAGTTCAGTCTGAAAAGCCCTTGTACCAAGAGATTGTTGCCATTTTGTGCCTTCTAATGAAAAGCTGCTGAGCTCACAGCAGTGAGACTGTTTTACTGATAAGAAATAATAAACACCTGAGTGTGAACATGAACTCCTGTCTCAGTGCCTTCAATCCAGACCCAGAGAAGCTGATACCCATCCATCTTTAAATGCAGAGCAGACAGAGCCCAGTCTTGGGGGACAGAGAGAATGGATACACAGAATAAATTGCTGCCATGATCAGAAGTTCAGAGAGAYACAGATCAAACTCAGACTTGGATACTTTTCTCTCTGCTCATTTTCCCCATCCATATGAGTCCATTTAAGTGTGGGAATGACACCCCTTGCCATCACCAAGGAGCACTTTTGTGAGCTGAAGCTGGCACCATACGTGTAGGTGGAAGCCTTTGAAGCTGCCCTCATYCTGAAGGACTGGTTTAAACTCTGGGTTTTGCAGTGATTAAATTATTTTGAATACAGGAATGATTCTTTTGCCCATTGGCACAGCTACAAGGGTTTTCTAGTGGCATTCAGTTGCATAACACAAGTGCTTTTTGTCCGTGTAAGTTAATTTAATGAATTTCTGTAACTCCAGAAAACTCTGCCAGCCCATAGACAYTAAACAATTAACTCCAAATTAACTTTTACAAAGTGAGATTGTAAGTACCTTGGGAGAAATCACTGCTTTCTTCAGCATCCACAGGATGATTTACCTGCCTGCCCACAATTTCTGTTGTTTCAGAGAATGCAAAATCTGGTGTTTGCACCAACACAGGGAAGCAGCCACAGCACTGAACATCCCACAGCTCACCCCTGGCGTTCACTACTCCACCTGTTGGGAAGGATGAARGTTTGACAGGAAGGTCCCACAGATATTTCTGCTTGGCAGAAAGATTTTTGAATATAGAATCTGAAGAAGGAATAGAGATGGAAGCAAGTTTTGATATAGAGGAAAAGAATTGCTGAGCCAATTGCTCACAGGATAACCAAGGAGGCAAAGGGTGTGTTAGTTAGAAGGGGTTTTTATGVCTTAGARCAAAGGATAAACCCACCCCAAACAAGAAGATGTTTTTACCAAGCAGAAAGAGAGCACAGGCAAACAAGGCAGCAAATGTGGCAAGTAGAAAAAAGGTCTCAGAATTTTCTACTGCAAGAAAACTGAAAACAACTTCTAGCTTAAACTGTAATGTACTAAATTTAGTGATTGGAGAACAGTAACATGAATATGGTAATTACAGTAGTTATGATGGGCTATAGATAATAGTTAAGGTATTGATTGGTTCTCCTGTATTAAGATGCTCAGCAAAGAAAAGTATAGAATGCATTGTAACCAAAAGAAAAGGAAATAATGCAATGTAACCAAAACCAAAGGGTCTCCAGGCCTGCCTGCAGCTGGAGCTGACAGCTGTAGGCACAGCTCTGTCACCCACRACCCTGGGCTGCTGTGACACCTTGGATACAATAAACTGCATTTTGGAGAGCTGCCTGGAGTCCCACATCCCTCATTCAGGCTCTTACAGTGGCGCCCAACGTGGGGTGCCATTAGTAAGAGGGATTAGTAAGAGCCTGAATGAGGGATGTGGGTCTCCAGGCCTGCCTGCAGCTGGAGCTGACAGCTGTGGGCACAGGCTCTGTCACCCACGACCTGGTCTGCTGTAACCTCTTTGATACAATAAACTGCATTTTGGAGAGCTGCTGGAGTCCCACATCCCTCATTCAGGCTCTTACTCCACCCACTCCTCTTCTATCCAGACAGTGCATCCCAAGGGAAAGGGCTTGAGTCCAAAGTTGTGATTGACAATCCTTAGTCACAAATCTCTTCCACCCCACAATATTCCCTGYAAGCAGCTCAATGTCACCCCAAGGGCACAGGGAGCTGTGCAGCCCCTGTGGGCACAGCACAGGGCCTGATCCCCCAGGGCTGAGGCTTTGCAAGTGGCTGGTGGGAATGGCAGGGCCAGGGACTGCCTGGTGTGACAGGGGAGGTGTGAATGTGCTGCTGACAGTGAACTTTATCTCAAGCATGAGCACAGCCTCCAGCCCTGTAGCCTGAGCACCTTATCACAGCTTTAGGAGTGTTGGTTTTTGAAAGGCTGCTTGCCAGTCACRCTGTGCTGAGAAGCAACAGCTAAAATATCCTGTCCCTCTGGCCCGCAGCCGTGCCGCCCTGCGCCACTAAAGGCTCCAGCTATTTCCAGAAGCTTGGCAATCACAGTGAGTATTTTCTGGGAAAACAAAGAAAGGTTGTCAAATCAAGAACAGAGGGTGATAGGAGCAGCCACACCGAGTTGCTGAGAGAGAGCAGCTTTGCTTTTCCAAGCTCTGGRTGAAGCTGCATCCTTCCCACTGCAGCTCACCCACCCAGGGCAAGAAGGGGACTCTGGTCACATGCAGCCTGATGTGCACCCACTGCAGAATTCCAGGATGGTCATCCTGGCACCACCAAATGCTTGCAGCTCTCAACAGGAAGGATTTGCCCTCTAATCACAAAAAGCAAGAGTGGRTACATGTCACAACAGGGCACGAAATGAACGATGAACGACACTCACATGCTRAGATGWCCAAGGTAAAAAGAGGGCAGGTTATTTCCAAACTCCAATATTTATAGAATTCCAAAAGTGACCATGGATTGAAGGATGAAATTGCCACCTCCCCAGCCACACTGGTCCATCAGTTCTCTCCTCCTCCAGAAAGGAATGTAAAACAATCATTATTTACATGAAAAGTGAATGAGAAACTCCATTACAAAAATGCAAACATCAGAAGGCTTAGGAGAACTTTAGAAGAACAGGACAACAGGTACATGCAAGTGTGCAGTTGTACCTGGACTGATGAGAAGCATTGATGAAAAGGACCATAAATGTTAGCAAGAAGAAGAAGAATATGTGCATGAATCCCAGACAAAAATCAGGGTAGTTTACCTTGCTATTCTCAAGACACAGGACTGGCCTACACCACTGTCTAGTCAAGCACAGTCCACAAATCTGAGATATGTCAAAACTAATGGACAATTGGGATCCTGCTCTGGGAATACAAAATGTGGGTTATGTACAGTGCCACCCTCACAGGCTGAGGAAAATCTGCTGAGGGTTTTGTGGAGGACAGGCTTTATGTAATGATTACATTTTTAGTTAGTTAGGTTATTTTTAGGTTCATCACCAGTCTGTTAGGGGAGGGAGAAGGGAAGTAAACAACCACTGCAACTTCTAGGACAGGTGCCATTTCATTCCTGTAGCTGTTTAGCCATTTCTAGAAATGGCTTCGCCTTCTGCAAGCTCCACACTGACAMATGGCATGCAGCAATAAATAGCACAATGGGATAGTGTGACCTCTTGCCCCTTGATCTGGCTGCTTGGCAAGCAAACCTTGGTCAATGGGCACTGGTGACACTGCTCCCAGCTATGCCAGGATGAGCTGAGCTGCAGAGAAATACCTGGCAAGTGTTATCCCAGACAAAATGCCTAAGAAATATCCTCCCTACACCCTTCTCCTCCTACACAAACCTACATTCTGCAAAATATTATTATGAGAATCCAGATCAACATATCCAGTGTTGAACTCAACCATCTGTGTGACACTGAAGCTTTTAATAAATTTAATGTTTAAATAAACAACAATACACCGCAGACATACCAAGAGCCTTCCCAAGACACGACCATTCACTCACACTTCCATGACTAAACCCTGAAAAAGAGACACTCAGAACCTTGTTGTAGTGCATGCACCATATTTTTGATTATGAAGYGATAATTTTATTGAAACCTCTGAGTGTCTGGTCTATTATTTTCTCTGTTTTTAGCAGAAGTTGCTCTGGAACTTGAGGCACGTTCTCCGCTCACCAGGAGAGGTCACCACACACCTCAGCAACCAAACCAAGAGCCCAGATGGGATCTCCCAGCAGGGACCTGGGTAACTGTCCCAGCTCAAGGCAGCTGGGGATGCGCCGTGTCCACGCTGCCCACAAAGGGTTCTGTTTCTCTCTCCTGTCAGGAGTCTCGAAGGGCAGACAATGCCACAACTTTCCTGCCTGCAGCTGCTCCCACTGCAACTCCAGCCTTGCTCCATGCAGACAAATTAGACCTCAGTCCAAACACCAAAGATGTCTCATAAAACACAGAGAATGAAAAACTTGGATTCTGAGCAGTTTGGTGCAAGATCAGCCTATTAATTTCTGAGATCCAACTTAAAGATTATGGGGAAGCAAGAATGTCCAGATCAACATATCTAGTGTTGAACTCAGCCATTCGTGTGACACTGAAACTTTTAATAAATTTAACGTTTAAATAAACACCCATTCATGGTGGTGATGCTGGGCACTGAGCCTGCACAGCCCAGCTCCAGCCCACTCAGGGAGGGGAGGCAGGGGGACACCAGGAAAATGCTTGGAGRTTCCAGCTAAATGTCAGTGTCTCAGTGAGGGGCCCCTGGTGCCAGCATCCACCACAGACTCAGTGATCCCTCTGTGATGAAAGTGCTGCAGAAACACCACTGCCCTTTCAGCCAGCCAGGGAATGTTGGCCTGAGCAGCTGGGAAGGAGAGGGAGGCTAAARGGGTCACTGAGTTTGGAAGGAGGAAGATGAGTTACTGCAGCAGTGCTCTAGTGATCCCTTGCCAAGACTAATTTATGTTTTATCAACTTCAGTGCTCAGCTCCCTCATGGGATGGGCAGGTAAATCCCCAGAGTGTGGRARCCCAGGGCACTGGGAATATTTCTGTGTCTGCTCTGGGGTGCCCTGACCCCCAGGGCAGCACTGACTCTGACCCTCATCCATGGAGAAAGTTTCCCAGACTTCAAGAAAGACTGGAATCCACAAAAGTGTGAAATAGATTACAGAGAGCAGTGTAGGTGTATCACTTGGTGAGAAATTGAGGTTTTGGGATTTTTAGCATGTTGTGGATGGCAGCAAGATGGAGGGCACAGGGTGTCATCCTGGGTTTCTTCTTCATGCTGCTTCTTCCTCCTTCTTCATGGGTTTGGGTGGCATTTTGTAATTGTGCAGAAAAGTCTGCATTGCAGCTCTGTGGGATCAGTTATTGGGTTGAAAGGGAAAATAATCCAGGTGTCAGCTCTTAATTGGACAGTTCAGTCTGAAAAGCCCTTGTACCAAGAGATTGTGGCCATTTTGTGCCTTCTAATGAAAAGCTGCTGAGTTCACAGCAGTTAGACTGTTTTACTGATAAGAAATAATAAACACCTGAGTGTGAACATGAACTCCTGTCTCAGTGCCTTCAATGCAGACCCAGAGAAACCCACAGCTGGGATGCCCATACCAGAGGAATAGTTTGCCCTAATCTTGCTCTTTAATCAGATTTCTGATGATACAGGAGAAATATCTCAGGAAGCTGGTAAACAACTTGTTGCTGGAGATGAGCAACAGACATCAACTTCTTCCACCCTGTATGAAAGACTTACCATACAAAGGAACACAAAAAAGGGACACAAAGCCATTTCCTAGCTCCAAAATATTTTCTGCTGTCCTCAGGGGTTCCTCCCTTCTTCTAGACTGATGTTTGTGCTGAAATCTCCATCTTAGCTGCAGCGCTAAATCCCTGTGAATGTTCAGAGCCTGAGTTTGATGCTCATCTGAGCCCTGAGAAAATCTGCAATGTAAAGCAGAGACATTTGCTGGTTGGCTTTCTGTTTCCAGCCACTTGCCACTGCAGCAAATCTGATCTGAACCCAGCTGTGGGTTACCTGAAGCTGCCCTTGCTGCGTGGGTTATGCAGCACTCTCTGAAATGCAATCCCATGGAATGTCATTGTTTGGGGAGATGGAACATCCTTCAGTTGTGCTTATGGGCAGCATCCAGCTGCAGTGCATTAGGRTGAGAGGCAATGACACAAATGGCAATGGGAAAAATTCCAAGTAGATTTTAGTAAATCGTTGTTTCTTGAAGGTTTTAAAATTCACCTTGACAAGGCATTGAGAAATTTCATCTAAGTTGGCTCTGCTTTAGCACAAGATTGCACCACAGATTTCTAGAAGTCCTGTGCAGCCTTAATTATTCTTCTMCCAACACAGTCATAGATGAGGACTGTATGAATGTCCAACAGTAACCAGAGAGACAATTCAGCAGAAYCCCAGGACAGCTTCAGAGATCTCCAGATCTTCTCAAGAAGATTTATTATCCATTTATGCAGACCTGTGAGAAGCCAATCAAAGCAACAGAACAATCCTGGAGAAAAGATGAACCTGAAACTGCCCTGACCTTTTCTTACTGTGTTGTTACATTGAGAAGCACAGACCACAAACCTCTGGGATGATGATWTCATTTACTAATAAGATTCATACCAAATGTGGTTTTCACCAACATCAACCACAAAAAAACCCCAACAATATAATGAGACTTTCTTTTCTGTCACAGAGGGATGTTTCTAAGCTGTCTCCTTACAACACTCATTTCTAGAGACACTCAAAATGATACCTCAAACTGATCTGCACATGAAAAAAACATTGAAAACATTAAACCTGCTGCCACATMAAAGAATTATTTTTTCCAAGCTTCCAGGTCCAACAAATTGGTACAGAAAACTGGTYTGCAAGCTTTCAGTAACTCAAGTATCAGATGAAAAATACCAGATGGTCTTTAGTTTCCATTTCCTCCATGTAGATCCAGCTTGATGGCCTTTAACTCTGTGCATCACATGTGTGCAAAAATGCCATGAAAGGGCAAGAAGTATTACTGCATTTCAATTTTTCAGTGAAGCCAAATTTCAAGCCTGTTCTTCCTTTCAGACTGATTGCAGATTTAATAGAAATTGTGTACAATAGACAAAGATCACACAAAGGAACTATTTTAAGCTGGATCCAGGGAAAGAGGAATTTCTTCCTCAACTTAAGCCTTGTAGAAGTTGTCTGTGCATGTCAGCTTGGTTTTGGCCACACTCACAGTCATTCAGGCCAATAACCACTGCAACTTGTATTTGTAATACTTGGTTTTCCCCTTCTTCTCCAAATCACACCCTTTCATCTCTTAAGTCAATAACATCATATTAATAAGTTATATTATTATGTTATGATAGCATTATTATGTAATAACCCTCAGTTCTTAGCATGTTTTCTAAGCCCATCCCTCTGGTATGGAGCTCACAGTGACAAAGGAGCCAGGTGGATGTGCTGGGGACACCAATCACTTCCTTCCTCACTTCACAGCTCTCTCACAGTCCTTTTTCTTTGGATGAAAAATAAAAAGTGAGCAGTCAGCCCAAGGACACTGAGCTGTGCTCACTCATGTACATCAGTGGCACCAAAACACCAGATTGATGCTGCATTGCCTGAGTGGAAAATGCTCCTTTAATTCACCACCAGAAAAGAGAACTATTTCTTCCCTCCTCCCTGTCCTCCTCCTCCTCCTCCTCCTCCTGGGTGGAAGGAAACAGATCAAAAGCTCAAACCAATCCTTGCACTAGCAGGAACTCAAAAGGTAGATTTGGGAGGGGTTGGAGGAAGATATAAATGCTGATAGCTGGAGACACAGAGCAACACTGAACTGGAGAGACTTMAAGGAAGAGGAATCAGACACCAAACATGAATCTGAAACTTCTTTTTTGCCCTGGATTCCTTCTGCTGCTTATTGTCAGTCAAAACCAGGCAGGGGCCAGATCCATTTCCAGCTTACAGGTAAGTGACTGACTGAATTGAGCTGAAAGGAGCTGATGCTTCTTTAGGAATTGGACACATCAGATGAGCTCTGTTTCTTCCAGCCCCATCCTAAAGAGATATCAGGAATGCTGAGATGGGCAGATACAAAGTGATTAAACAGAGGAAATTAAAGTCATTGATCACTGGATTTAAATTTCTAATCACATGAGGTGATTGWAAGGAAAATTTTTGGGTTTCTTTTTTTTTCCCTGTGGATTCAGTAAGGGGATTGTACATTTAGGGTCATCCTGTGAATGTAGCAATAAGCTTTTGGAGTAAAGAAATTATTCTGGAAGGACTGTGATCTGAAGCCCTGGRGCAGTCACCTGCATGTGCCCCCCTGAAGCTCCTGGTTTCAGCTGAAAAAGGAATTAAGGGTTATACCTGCAGGATCTCCTCCCCAGCTCAGCTGTRCAGCAATGCAGCCCCTGCTTGTGACTGCCAGGCGTAGAATATAAGAAAAAGAGAAAGTGTGTGTGTGTACCTATGTGAATTTGTTTGTGCAGGAGCTCCAAGTCATCAAGAAAAACATTTTAGTTACTGCACTAGGGAGCTGGCATTGCCATATATGAAGTAACCTCTCAGTGTGCAAAGACATGTATAAGATAATCCTTCAGAACCAATTTCAGCATGTCTCCTGCCATTGCATTAATTCTCTTAGATATCAACTATTTTTTATTTTTCCTTATTCACACTTTATCCGGCCTTTTTCAAATTTTTCATAATTTATCCATATGCCCAGTTCTAGGAAACACTTAACTGGCAGTCTGGCAGCTCAGAAATACATCCTCAAACTTAGCACTGAGTATGGCTTACATGGAAATAATGAGAGTTTCCAAAAACCTCCTTCTCTCTCCACCTTCTACCCTTCCCTTTTTCCAGAGTCTGTCCAAACTGTTGGATGAGGACCTGGAGCATCCCCTGGTGTCAGAAGAGTGGGAGCATGAGCAGGATGACCTGATGGCAGGAGGCRTCTTTGATCAGCCAGACCCTGAGCTCCAGTGGATGCAAAGCACCAGGGAGCAGCCCAGGAACATTTCCATGGGTGATGCTGCTGCCATCCAGAGATTCCTCAGCCACCTCCTGAGCTCACCCCGCAGATACCAAGGCAGAAGGAAAAAGGGCCTCTCCAAACCCAACAGGGGCTGTTTTGGTGTCAGACTAGACAGAATTGGATCACTGAGTGGATTAGGATGCTGACTCTGCTGTGGTAAGAGAAAGCCAGAGGCTGCTGGTGTGTGTATTCAGTATAACTTGCAGAAATATGCAAAAGAGCAGAGTTAATTCAGCTTCAAGGAAATGGTGCCTTAAAGTGAGTTTCCCCCTCCTATCACAAACACAGTTTATTATTTTACCTTCCTCAGAATTCACTGTCATCAGATGTAGACTTAAAACCTGTGAATGCCACTCCTCTGTTTTACTTCATTCCCTCCTTCCTCTGAGCCAGCTGTGAGCATTTCATCTTGTCTTAGAGGATCAGAGAGRTTTTCCACCAGCTCCCCAGGGATAATTGTTTCAATCCAAACAAACTCTAAGCAGGACAGGGGAGCTAAATCTGCCACTAGAACAGCAAGAAAACAGTTCATTTCCATGTGTGAAATCCTGTACACTCGTCTATTTCTTATTCATCTTCTTTATTGACAGGAGTGACTTTGGGGTTTCAAAGCACCCCTTGCCTGCTACAGTTCTACTCTGTACTGAGCAAACACACCCACCTCTCCCCTGAGGTACTTGGCCAACAGAATGCACCTTTGCTGTACTGCCTGTCTCTATCAGAGTATTTATTTGTCAACATCTGTCTGAAAACTAATTACAGAAAACTACATTTGTACTCTTTGTTTAGTGAATGTATAAATAAACAAGTCTTATTATGTCACAGGCAATAAACTGTTTTCCATGATGTAATGAATTTGCTTCAGGGTTTGCTGTGTGATTTGTTCATATTTCATTCCTGAAACAGAGCCCTGGTTTGCAGTTAGACACTGGAATTCAGGACCATTTCATAGGCTGCTCTCTGGTAAACAGAAAGCAGGACACAAAGCCCCAAGTCTCTGACCCACAATTTGAACAAAGGGCAGCTCTCTTAGCAGACATCACTAGAAAGCAGTGACTCTGCATTTACATCTGCCACTGATTGAGGAAAACAAATTTTTCTTAATATTTGTTTCATTAAAAAAAAAAAGAAACAAAAAACCCCATTTATTAAAAAAAAGGAAAAAAGTTTTATTAAAAAAAAAAGAAAAAAAAGAAACAAAAAGCCCCCAACCAAACAAACAAAAAACCCCAAAAAACAACCCCAAAACAATCCCACCCTTCTTTGAAGGAAATTCAAAGGCACCCCACTCTTCCACAGGCAGATCCAGGTATTTCAAACCACTGAGAAGAAAATTGAAAAACATTTCCTGAAGGCTTCTTTGTTTAACATTTTTGGTTAGGCTTATGTTGTTTGCTAGTTAATCTGTTTAAGTTAACTTTATTAACAAAGCAACAGCAACTGTGGAAATGTGCTGAACAGGTATTTGTTGCCATATGCATACACAGCCCTGAGTACAATGATGGATCAGTTAATAATGAATTTATTACACTCTGAATTGCCATTCCTAAGAAAAAAAATCACAAGAAAATTAAGATTTCTACCAATCAAAAAAAGAATTAAAGGCCAGAATGAAAACTGTGTTATTCTTTCATCTTCCAGCATAATTCCATACCAATAGCTATAGTCTATATATGGCTTAAAATCAACTATTTAGGCTAAGAAGCAGCAGATCTGATTACTTGGGGGAGCTTAACAGAAAGCATGCAGCTTTCTTGGAGTCCCTGTTCAGGTGTGCTAGGCCAGGGCTGGCCCAGGTGCAGGTGGAAAGGTTAATCCACAAAACAATGTAAATCAGTATCTTATGACATCTGAAGCTAATGGGAAGTTTGCAGCCTCCTTTCTGATAATCCTGAGCCTAAAGCTTGTCCCTAGCTCCCAGTAACTCTAGAGCAGGGATGTTGTCACAGACATAAAGGCTTCTTGATGTTGAAATTTCACTGAAAACCCAGTGGAGGACAAGCACTACTGAAGTTTATTTGCAGAAAAATAACAGAGGTCAGAGTAGGTTGAAGTCTGAGCTGTGAGCACTTGTGAACAGAATCCTACAGAAGATGAATAAGAAACAGATAAATTATTGAGGTCAGGCTGGTAATGTGCCAGCCCATCACCTGGCATTTTGTGGGAACACTTTAAAAAGGCACTTTTCTCAAAGCAAGAACAATTTATCTCACATAAAAGGCTCTATAATTAGATCCCCAAGACTGAAGCCAGGTGTGTTTGTACTTTAGGTAATTTGCTGAGTTCTATTAGCATTTAAATAATCAAAGCTAAGCTTTGAAGTGAGGATGCCAGCCAGATGAGGGAAGCTCATCTCTAGCTGTGCCATTTCCATCTTTGCTAAGAAGCAGTGCATGAATTTACAGAAGTTGCTGAGGAGAAGATCCTCCAATAAAAGTATTCCTACATAGAAAGAAACATACAGATATCTTTCTCAGATATGTGTGTTTTTGGTGTACCCGATTTGAAGTGATGTTAGGCAGCAATAGAGATTTGGTCTCATCCAAGACTCACCTCTGGCTTATTAACAGAAGGCCAGTTGTATTTATTCCCCTTGACCATCACACAGATCCTGTTCAGCCTCACTGCTTTGTCCCTTCCCACTCCTGTCTTCAGTACACACCCGTTCTGGAAAGGCTTTGGCTGGAGGGTGCCAGCAGCAGGAAGGAAGGAATGATGGTGGCAGCAGCAGCAGGAAGGATGGATGGTGGCAGCAGCAGGAAGGATGGATGGTGGCAGAAGGAAGGAAGGATGGTGGCATCAGCAGCAGGAAGGAAGGATGGTGGCAGCAGCAGCAGGAAGGATGGTGGCAGCAGCAGCAGGATGGATGGATGGTGGCAGCAGGAAGGATGGATGGTAGCAGCAGCAGGAAGGAAGGATGGTGGCAGCAGCAGGAAGGAAGGATGGATGGTGGCAGCAGGAAGGGTGGATGGTGGCAGAAGGAAGGAAGGATGGTGGCATCAGCAGCAGGAAGGAAGGATGGTGGCAGCAGCAGCAGGAAGGATGGTGGCAGCAGCAGGAAGGAAGGATGGTGGCAGCAGCAGGAAGGAAGGATGGTGGCAGCAGCAGGAAGGGTGGATGGTGGCAGAAGGAAGGAAGGATGGTGGCAGCAGCAGGAAGGAAGGATGGTGGCTGCATCCTCCCAGGACTGTGGCAGACCCTCCAGACCGTACCGAGGTGGCACTGCCAGGCACTGCTGCCAGGTGGGGAGCGTGGCAGTGAGCCCCCTTGCCTTTCCTCCAGGCTTCCCTGCTGCCCCCAGGGAATCCTGCCCGGAGGTGGGCACGGGGCTGGGGGTTCATTCCCGGCAGTGTCCCACACCCACCCCTGTGCCATGGGCTGAGCCGCTGGTRTCAGTGCCAGGCTTGGCACGGCAGACCGGCACAGGGGCACTTCTTGGGACAAAGGGCTTTAAAAAATCGCTTTAAAACCACACCGGGCAGCGGCTGCAGCTGCAGGCAAAGGGCTGCGAGGGCTTCAGCACCTGGGACAGACGCCAATGGCCCCGCCGGGCCGCCCTCGCCTGCCCGGGGCTCCCGGCAGCCTGCCCTGAGCCTGGAGGGTCCAGCACACAGATAATGTACCACAACCACCGGGAGAAACATCCGTGTTTAGGGTGCAAATTAACTTCCCCCCTTGGAAAAAGTGAGGCACCACTTAATTGCAGGATGGCCACTCCAGACATATTTCTGTTTTGATTCTTGTCTGATGGCCTCATCAATTAATTTCCTTCTCAATCTAACTAACATGCAGGGAAAGAGAGCCTGGGTGGGGTGCGGTGTCRCAGAYATCTTTTATGAAAAATCCYTTCCTTAGGATTTTTCCTCCTGAGAAGCTGAAAAGCCTCAAGAACAAAATGTAAACAATGGTTATCTGCTGCTGTGGAATGCAACAGGTGCATCTGKGATTGGCCCATGTTGRTTGTTYCTAATTAATGGCCAATCACAGGCAGCTGGCTCAGACAGAGAGTCCAAGCCACAAACCTTTGTTATCATTTTTTCTTCTTCTATTCTTAGCTAGMCTWCTRATGAAATAMTTTCTTCTATTCTTTTAGTATAGTTTTAATATAATATATATCATAAAATAATAAATCAAGCCTTCTGAAACATGGAGTCAGATCCTCATCTCTTCCCTCATCCTCAGACCCCTGTGAACACTGTCACAGTGTGGCATCGTTTTGTCAAAGGTTTTGTCCCTGGGAGATGAGAGAAATCCAAATCCAGGCTCTTCCTCAGAACAGGAGGCTCTGTACAAMCAGCTCACACTGCCCAGCCCGGAGTGGCAGCAGGAGAATGGACACAGTGGCAGGACGTGCAGCAGGTCAGGGCAGCACTGAGGGCAGGTCTGTCCATCAGCAGATGGAACCCACACAGTGCCAACCCCCAGGGTTACAGTCCTTACCCTCACAGGGCTGAAAAACAGGGACACAGAATCACCTGGCTGGGAAAGGAGCAATGTCACCTCAGCTGAGCTGTGTGTCCATCCTCCTCATCACAGGATGCACACACAGGCTGCCAGCAGCATCCCTCTGATCTGAACAACCAGAGCTGCTCTGACAGAGCCTCCTGGCACCACAGCTCCCATCCCACACCCTGGGGAGCAGGGGAAATGTGCCAGATTCCCTAAAACCAGTCACAGAAAGCTTTTCAGAAGAACCTGCTGCCCTGTTAAGGCAGATATTTTACTGGGGAAATGCCCAGCTGAGCATGGGCAATGCCTAGATCTTGACTTTATAGCCTAGCAGTAAAGCCTAAAGTCCATATTAATTTACCAGGGTGATAAGACTGAGATAAACAAGTGACTTTTATAGCTTAACAATGATGAGCTGAGTTCTGACATTTCACACTCCGTTTGCTTTGGCAGAACTGCAAGATGGATAATTGAGGGCAGAATTTGGCTGTGAAAATACAACTGCTACTGTGACAGGCAGCCATTTCATCCCATCTCTACATTGTACATGGAATAGAGCACAAAAGCTTCCTGTCTTAGAAAAGTATTGCCAAGGTTGAAGTCATGCTGCTGCATCTTATTTATCTGCCATGGAACACAGAAGATGAAAAAGAAAGAACCAGTAAAGAAAGGACTTTCTTGGGGTCTGACCTAATGACTAAAATCCTGGACAATTAAGATTGTTTCTCAGGGACAAGTCACTAAAAGCAAAATATTTCACATCTGAGATTAATGCTGTGTTCCTTAATTTCTTGCTGCTGGGTTTGTGCCCCAGGAGCTGCTGTACAAAAAAAACCCCCCAAAACAAAACAAACAAAATAAAAAAAACCAGACACAAAGGAAATCTCAGAGCAAGCTACAAAATGTTTTTGTACAGAGAGCACTAGAGAATACTTTGTGTGTGTGGGGGGGGAGTGTGAAAGGAAAGAAGAAATACAACAATAACAGATTCTAATTATTTTAAATTGGACACTCAAAATGAACGAATAATTCTGGTTTATCTTCTCCCACTTTTGCAGTTTACAAAACAAAGTAACACCTTGACACAAACAAAGAGCAGCAGGAAGAGAATATTTGTAACTAATTAATGAATCATACAGACACTCAGTATAGAATGTTAATTATAAAAAATAAGCTATTAGGATCTTAATTAATTTTTAAAAGCACAAAATAAGAAAGTGTTGGAGTATACAATAATACAAAAAAAAATAGTATTGCCTTTATGTTCTGAAAAAAAATCATTGAGGAAAAGCAGAGAGAGCTCTTTTAATAAAGGGCTTCATCAGAACACACACAGAGTTGGGCTGACTTCGGGCTATATTAGGAAGAAGTAGCATTTGAGCATGACTTCACAACCTTGAGAATGTCCTTTCTAGTATAATTTTGGTAGCTTATCATGTGAGCAGTACGTGCACATGTTTGTACATAAACACCATGTTAAGACTTTTAAGACATGGGCAATACTTTATCATTCTATTATTATTTTGAAAGCGTACTCAGGAGATTCYTTCCAGATCTACGTTCATATGAAATTCAACAAATTATTACTAGACTGACATTCAACTTACTCCTACATTTGTTGTTGTTTCAATTTAAAATAACAAGAAACATTAGGAAARTGAAAAAAAAAGCTATTGATTAATGATTTAGAATGCTCTTGCATTTCTGTAAAAASATTAATTTTTAGTTATATTATATGTACAAACACAAAAATGGAAGAGAAATTTGAAGCATTTCTGTACTTTTGTAATTTCTCATCTAAGCATAGACAGTTTCTGGCTAATTTTAAGACATTCAGCACTTAAACAAATAAATACTTTTATTTAAGATTATTAAGATTTTGTTTTAACTCCTCACAAAACTCACATATATACAAATTCATCCATTCTTTCTTTGCGACARATTCTGAATAATACCAGCTATCCAYATAACTTCTTATTGAACAAGTTTCTTTCTTGTATGACGGTAAAATAAGATTATTGCTGAAACTGGCTGCCTGATCTTTAAATTTTATTGATGCAGGATCAAGCCTTACCATCAGTGCTTAAAGAAATCCCATTATTTAGGCATCTGGCTGTTAATAAACTCTAGTGTTTGTCAGTGGTGCCGGAGCCGGCTGTCGCGGAGGGCTGGAGGTGCTYGCTCTCCCCACGGTCAGCTCTGCACTGAGGTGCAGCTCGAGGTGCTGCTCTTGTTGGTAACACACAAATACAAAGTTTCAGTGGTGGTATCACCTCAGCAGCAATGGGAAAAGTGGCCCAAATCTGGGATTTTCAGCAACTTTCTGGTAGGYGGTGGYCGCGCATATTCCACACAAGAAGGARAGTGTGCAYAATGCCTTAGGTGTCCTGAAAGACAATTTATCTTCATTCTTGACTCTTCACCAAACACTGATCTGAAAGCCTGTTGTTTCCCCTTTAAAAGGCATTTTCCTTATGGAAATCTTCTAACTGAGCAAAGTTAGAGCASTTTTGGGGATGGGATTTCCAGATGGGATTCTTTCCCATCTCTGTAAATCTGACCATAGGGGTCTCTTGAAAGAGAATTGCTAAGAATTTCCAACTGGACTATGTAATCACAGCTCCTGGTATCAAGAGGAGGGGGAGTGACATGAAATCACTGACTTGTGACATACATTCCTCAGCAACAGCAGCTGCTGCCTAATGACAGCTAATAAAGGGAATCTTCCCTTGACAGAGCTGCATGCCTGCAGTGGGACTGGAATGTGCCCAAGATAAACCCASTGATAACCTAGGAAGCAGGGATCACCCAAAGAGTATAAAAGACGAGCTTCAGAAGAGACACAACACCACAAGGAAGAAAGAGACTTGAAGGGACATCTCAGAAGAAACAGCCTGAACTTCCCTACTCCCAACGAGGTCAGCGCCATGGACACTAAAGGCTCATTTTTCTATGGCTTCCTTTTGCTGCTGCTCATCCAGCTCCAGCCCAGCAGAGCCAACCCTATCTACAGCCTCAGTCCTGCCAAAGAACTGGCCAGCATGGAGGTGAGGACTCTCATTTTGCAAGGGTAAACTTTTGGGGTGCTTAGCAGGGTGTGAGGTGGTGCTTTGCCTTCTTTTTGCATGATTGGATTGCAATAACCACATCAGCCATCACATGCTGGGGGACAAAGCTTTTCAAAGGGGTTCAGAAAAGCTCTGTAGGGCAATATCCTCCTGTGTTGGGTTCACCCCCGCTCCTGGGCAGTAKTGGGAACCAAAATTGTGATGTTGTAGGATGTCTGCTTTGGTGTTTTAGTTCTTTTTCTTTTAAAGACACATCTTCCTGGGAACAAAGTTCCAGGGAAGGAAAAAACCATCAGAGTAGCTCTGTAAGAACAAATAGAAAACTCTGAGGTGGGGTCCTGTCTCTGTGTTTACCCCTGCTCCMCAGGGCAGCCATATGGCTCTGGCTTTGTGAATTTGACAGATCTGGCTGTGTATGGATGAGAGATGAGGAGGTAAAGTAGGGCACCCAAAGACAAATTTTTAGAAATATTACTAGAGGAATTRACACAATCATTTAGTGTGGCTCATCCAGAAAAGCCTCCAGAGCTATAAAAYTACTGCTAAGCATTTTAACAAATAATAGAGAAAATCTATTGTTACAGCACAGCACGAGCTTGAGACTCTGATGGGATCTGAAAGCTCAAACCTTTCCTTGGGCTGGTTGGTACCAGTAACCAGCTTCCCAAAGCTGTTCTCAGGCCCTAAGAACAAACTCCCTGAGCTGATAAGGAAATTGAAGCTAAAGCTGCCTCTGGGYTGTTTCCAGCAGCCAGGAAGAGTGGCTTCCAAATGCACTCACTGTCAGGTCAGGCAAGCCACAAGGCTCATTCCTCTATATTCATACTCTAGAGCTGGGCAATTAGATTCCTCAGATTGGTTGAGCTGCCCTTGAGGAGGTTATCTGACCCCATTACACAAAACTTTACAAATTACAAGGAATGGTACCCAGCAGCAGTCCTGTAATCCCTGGGGCAGAGATTAGTGAAAACACCTAGAGCTTCTCCAAGTGATGTCCATTGAAATAGCCAGGGGTGACARAGCAGCAATGTGAGAATGTGGGGCTGGGCTGTGTGGCTGGAGGTTCTCTCAGACTGTGTACCACTGGTGGGCTGAGTGGACTCTGTCCAACMCACATCTTGCATTTTCTTCTCTGCCAACATGTGCTCTAAACTTGCCAGTAAGATACACATGATGGCAAGCAGCTTCATTCACTTCACAAGGAGAAGCTATGCCTTCCCATAGATGGAATTAGTGTGAACAGGGAAATAAAGCAGAGGACACAACCCAGTGACCACCAGTAAGGCTGGGATCCAACCTGCCAGTGTCCCCAGGGYGGGCTATGGGACCATCGATGAATACAGAATGGAATGACTTGAAGAGTTAGCAAATGATCACAAAACAAGGAATTTCATTAATTTAATCCTGTTCTTACAGGCTCTGCTGGAAAGACTGGAGGATAAATTTGCAATGATGGAAGCCCTGGAGTCCAATCCTGACCTGCAAGAACCCAAAACCCAGGAGGAGATCCTGCCGGAACTCGCCGATGACAGTGACAACCAGAGGGCTGAACCCAGGCTKGCACCCAACACCCCTCTGTCCTACAGGGACCCCTTCCTCAAGAGACTGAGGGGGCTGCAGATGCCCAAGATGATGAGAGATTCTGGCTGTTTTGGGAGGAGGATTGACAGGATTGGGTCCCTCAGTGGGATGGGCTGCAATGGTGAGTCCTGGCTAAGCCACTTCACTGAACAGCACAGACTGTGTCCGTGCCATGGCACAGGGAGGGAGCAGCTTCTCACTTAAAYCTTTAAGACACAATTTCAGAATGGAATTCATTTGAGTCTAATATTTAAGCTAGTATTGGTTTTTCAAAAGCATTGCTGACAATGGTGACRTGTATCAAGACAAAAACAGATTCTAGTAACATTTATTTCATGTTTGSTTTGCAGGTTACCGGAGAAATTAGGATCAACCTCCCTAGAACCTGCTCTGAAGAATGCTTTACAGTACCCCTTCCTCCCAAGATGAAAGCCAGATGCTTTCCAAGCTCCTCAACAGAAAGTTATTCCTATTTTTATTTATTTATTTATTTATTTATTTGATGTTTTTTAAAGAACATTTCTTACGTTAGCACTGACAGACCATCTTTAAATAAAACTAACACATTAGACATCTGTGCTGGACCTCTCTCCTGTCTGTTGCATTAAATTTTCTTGTATTTGCCTAAAGTCAAAATCTTAAGTTTTATTGATATTCTGGTACCCACAAGCCTGGATCTTACTTACGTGAGACAGAGAAAGCTTAGTTAAAATGAAAATGAGTTTTTGACTAGAGGCTTTTCCTCTGCAGTAAGAAATGTTAATAGGTTAGCAGGAAAAAAAACCAACAACTTGCTTAACATTGAAAGATCATCATGAGTCCTCCTATAGACAGGGTTTCAGTGATAAGAGAGTCCTTTTGCTGGTTTAAATTATTCAGTCATGGGAACTGCCACAAATGCCTCAAGTAAGCAAAAGTCACATGAAAAGAAATAAATAAAATCATAACACTCCACAAGTTTCAAGATAACCAGAGGGAGGAAAGGGAATTCATTGTATATGCTTTCTAGCAGTGACCCAATAAAGGTTACGAGCATCAACAGAAAGATACATCATGAACTGTGTCTTGTCTCACTCTGCACCTGGCTGAGATGCTGATTCCCAGAATTTCTTGAAGGATCCTCAAAGGTTTGAATATTATCATGCTATTCCTCATGAGAGGGTAGGTGGGATCACTGAACTACACAGCAGCTTGTATGCAGAAATCATTTATCACTTCTGGGAGTGGCCCCTGGCAAAGTTGTTCTGACACGGCTACTGGGAACMCTGGAAGTCTGATTAAGGTTTATTTAACCTTGCTAGATTTCACACCTAGGAGCTGAATTTGACCCAAAACACATTTTAGCACCCCACCAAAGAAGGAAGTATTGCCAAAACCACATTCAGTCAGCATCCCAAGGAACAAAGAGCTTGGATCCCCGTGTGAGCCCCAGCAATGGCATCAAGCCCAGCTCAACACAACTGTCCTGTGGTTGACTGCATGTACTGCTAGGAACTGTGTTATTTTGAGCACCTCATGAGTCTCATTCCCAGAATCTCAGTGCATTCCCATGGACCTGAGTACCCTGAGAAGCTTGTTCAGGGCTTAAGAAGGCAGCACCAGGACAGACTCAGCTGGAACAATCCAATTCTGACTKTGCTTATGCAAAGGTGACAGAAACAGTACTTGGTGAGGATAAGGAATTGGATTGCAGGTGTTCCAGAGGTGCTGACAGCAGCTCTCAGGGACCACAGCTCCAGGGAAAGGGTAAATTCAAGCACACACCCCTCCTTGCACAAGGCCAGGCACAGCTAAGGCTGCAGCAACACTGATAGGGCTCATGTCACACATCACATTTGTGACAAGCCACCCTCCCAGTCACTCCCTGCAGTGCTGACATGGCCTCCAAGAGGGATCTGTGTGCTCCTCTCCACACTGGGCCTTGTGATTCTTTCCKAGGGAAGAAGGGCAGGAGTCCAATCTGAGGGACTAATTTTGGAACACTCCAACAGGAAACCACAGTGTGATACAAATCCTCTCCTTCCAGCAGCACCAGCTRCAGATAAAATGTTTTGTGGAATAGTGTCCACACAGGTTTCCCTGACAGAGGAATAAATTCTCAGGCTGAGATTCCCAGCAGCATCCATGGGACATCTCTGCAGTGAAAGATACAGTGACTTTGCATTTACTCAATTTCACAGATCATGGGGGTGTGAAGCCACCCTTTGGGGAGCCCTTGGGGGGACAATGGGGCTTTGTCTTCTTAAAAKGCTTTCCAAACACACCCCCTGCAGCACAATGGGAACATGCAGGTGGATCCCTCCACACCAGCAATGGGCAACAGCCTCACTTCCCCTGTGCTGCTGAAAATAAAAACAATYCATGTACTCTAACAATAGCTGGAGCTCAAATTTACCCAGTCAAGCACAACTTGCACAGACACTGTAAATTGTCCCTCCCTGTCAGTCCCTCAAGGCACAAACCACTGATTAGTTCAGTGGAATGTGCTAAAAATGGCAAGAAGAGGCAATGCTTCCTGACCTAAAGCCAGGTGGGTCCAGTATTAGCAGCAAGCCAGTTCCTGGTGGAACAAGTCTGTGTTAGCTTGCAGACAGTGAGTTAATAGACCCTGCAGTCTGGGAGAACCTAATGGAGGGTAAGCAATCGAGGAAAAAAGCATCTCTGACTGGATTTTTACTGCTACTCCCATACACACAGTGAGCTGTAAAGCACCCTCAGGGAAATCCTGCAGCCAGGTCAGAATAGGGCTGCACTCAGGAGTAAGCACTGGGAAAAGCTGAATGGGAGAAACTCGACACTGATCAGCTCTACAGGCAGAGAACATGACCCCCAAGGATGGAAAAAAGCTGCCACTGCTGCTGTGAGTGCTGGATCAGAGAGAGCAGGGGACAATCYTGTGAACAGCCATCATGTAAATGAAGAAATATCCCAGTGGGACYAGAGAAGGACCAGGCTAACACCCTCCACACAGCTCTGATGACATTTGCCACCTCCTGCCCTGCCAGACTTCATTCTAACTTCTGAACAGTGTTTGGCAGCACCCATTACTGGCCATGCACAATTCAGCAGCTTGCTTTCCTCTGGACTCTGAAACACAGTAATTCCATTAGTGTGCCCCATGCACTCTGTAAGGCATGAGCCTTGTTTGGAACAGGGGTCTGCTTGGCACTGAGTATATTTGCAAATTAGATTTGATGGTTTCTCTGCCCCTCAGACACTGCACTATCCCTATCCAGCTTCCCAGTAAACAAAATGCTCCCACTGAAATCCAAGTTGGGAGGGAAGAATGCCAAGAGGAGCTGTCAGCACTGCTTRGTTCCTCTAAGAAATCACATGTGAAGGACAGGGCACACACCCACCCTCCACTGCTGCAGGGAGACGTGGAGCTGTGCCAGTTCACATCCCAATCTGGCCACAACCAGCTTGCTTGATTTACTTCTCCTGAATCTTGGCCCCCAAGGGCCTTTGCTGATTGACATCTGCTTGATAAGTGTGTCCCACACTTCTACGTGGGAAGGAAGGAAGATTTGTAGGACTTTCCCCCTCTATCACCATCTCCTGATTGCTCTCTCAGAAAACCAGCACAATCCCTCTCAGGAGGAGGTAAAGTTTATGACAACAGAAGGTGGGGGAAGGCAACTAAAGTCAGGCCTGCTGTGCTGGGAATTGGAATACAAGAAAAGAAGAATAAAACTGGTGTGTTAATTCAGCCATCCCAGAGAGATATTCTCTAGTATAGGCATTAAAGAGCTGCTGGGGGAGTCAACAAAGGTCTCAAGGTTGTCATGTCTTAGTTGTTAGTCATGAGTTTTCAACACAGTATTGTTTCCTACTGAAACTGGTGTATATGGGTTCCAGTCTGCTTTAAAATGCTTAAAGTATCAGTAAGATGTGTGTTAAACCATACACAGCCCATACAGCAATTGAAACAGCCTGGAGAAAAGGACATCCTACTCACTTTTAAACTGTTATCTTGTTGAGTTTTGAGGGTTTYCAGGACGAGGTGAGAGATGAGAATCTGACTTTATGTTCTCAGAAGGCTGGTTTATTATTTTATGATATTATATTAAAAGAATACGATACTAAAACTATAATAAAGAAAGTGAAGAATACAGACAGAAGGTTTAACAAGAATGATAATGAAAGCTGGTGACTGACTCCTTAGTCTGACACAGTTGATGGTGAYTGGTCATTAAATAAAACCAATTCACATGAAACCAATCAAACATTGACCAGTTGGTAAACAATCTCCAGACCACATTCCAAAGCAATAAAACAGGGAGAAGCAATCAGATAATTAATTATTGTTTTCATTCTTTTCTGAAGCTTCTCAGCTTCCCAGGAGATGAAATCCTGGCAAAGGGATTTTTCAGAAAACATGACAGTGACATTATCTCAACATCCAAACCTCACTGACTGACTCCCTTCCCAGACAGCAGTGGAGCTCACTGATGTCTCATCCCAGCTCCCAGTGAGCCTTTTCAGACACTGCATTTGAACAGTGGATGCAGAGGAGACTGAGTGTATCCCACTGCTGCTGAAAAGCCCTTCAGCACCCTGGACAACAAGAGCAGCTCCACTCTCCTCTCACAGCCCTGCAACAGCCAAAGCTCCAGGCAGCCATCCTCTGCTCCTTCCAGTGCCTGCTGCATGATTCACAACTGGGAATGCACACACACTGAAGAAGCAGCTTGTATCCTGCTAGCAAAGCAAAAATTAAAATAATAATATCACTGAACATCACTAATTTTTTTCTGCTAGAGCCCCAGTGTGTCCTTACAGGGACAATGATGCATGGTTGGATTCAATCAGTCTATAAACCTCTCCCATTCCCTCCTGTGTTGCTGCATTTACAATCAAAGGCAGCACAGAGCTGAAGCAGAGTTCCCCCAGTCCTTTCTCCTGACGACTCCTTCCCACCCCTGCCAGGGTATCCTTCCTATTCCTTGCTTAGTTAAGCCCTCTGTGGCACTTCTTTAGCTCCTCAAATCAGATYTTCTGCCATTCCCTCCCAAGAAATGGTTTTACCCATCTCAGGCTTTCCTGGCATTACACACCCACCAAGGGAGAGCCAGGGGGCAGAGCCAGACAAGCTGCTGGCCAACTCTGTGTTAGAGTGCCTCAGAGAGCTACTGTGTGCACCTGTACAACATCTGTATATTCTGTACTGCATGAATCCTGTACAACTCAGCCCCTGATGCACAGAAACATGGAAAGGCAGYGAGGTTTTGGGTCAGGTATTTCTACACAGCTCAAAAACTGTACCTACATTTTGGCTTGTAAGCCAAAATGAGATGAAAGCTCAAAAATTGTCACAAATTCTTTTCTGTAAGGCAGACAGCAGGACAAAGCAGGAAAGACAGGCACAAACTAAATAAATATTCAAGATGAAATTAAGATGCTTCATACCCTGGAGAAGCCAACTGTAAAACAAGAGGTGACACACTGTTGTTTTAACCTCTTTCATTAACTTACTGGGAGGAAGGTGAGTTCTCAGGTAAGAAAAGCAGCACAATGGGCACAATTTAGCTCTTTATCAAGCATAGCAATCGGCTCCGTTGAAAGAGCTGTGGTGAGAATGTGGAACTGCAGTGGTCACAAGCTAATGGATCACAGCCATTCCTCTCTGCCTAGTCTAAGAGCACCTTCTGTACAAACTSTTAGATCCAGACAGCTCATAAATAGCAACAACTCAACTACCTCAAATCAYTCTCTTGGATGTTGCCATGTTCAACTGGTTTTATTATCATAAAGGGCAAAAATAAAACAATACTAGAAACATCAAAAGGCCTTGAAAGTGCTGAAGGAGACACACAAATATTTTACTCTCAGACATGTTACAGCTACATGAATACTTCCCAAGTGCCATAGTTCAAATAAAAATATATTCATACAAATTATAAAAAAAATACAATTTATATACACACACACCATGGAATTAGCTTACATCATTTCATAACAAAAAAACAGTGCAAAAAAAATCAAATGGAAAGGTAAGTTGATACCATTGGAATGGTTCACAGTAATTAATAATTCAAAACTGCATAATTAACACTGCACAGGAAGCCACAAGGCAAGGAGGAAGGCCCCAGACTAACCCCCTAACCTTGCCATCAGAACTAACCCAGTTCTGGGTTATTTTTCCCTTAGTGTTGCTCTGTTAAAAYGTTCCTGGCACCTATGTTAGAATAAGTTCCTTAGTAAATCACTTAGCAACTAGAGCCAGGGCAGAAGCAGTAAGTGTGTTGTAAGAAAGGAATGAAGGAAMTGAAGTGTGAGAAGACTGATTCAACACAAACCCCTTGGCATCAGTCCTCATCAGAAGGGAAATACTGCATGTCCAAATGTCAGGTGAACTTGTAATTCCTTTTCTGCAGGCTACAGAACAATAATTGCACACTGAAATTTCCCTTTAAAGCAGCTGACAGGGTCACCCACCATCCTCATTGAAAATGTCTTTACTGAAAGAAGGAAAAGGTGTTTTTCAGCTGAAACAGTTGAACATGATGCCCAGGCAGAGCAGACAGTGCTGCCAACAGGTTGAAGGCAAAGTGCCTTTTCACTGGGCAGCATCTGGTGCCCAGAAAAACCTTGATAAGATTCTCCAGCCTGATTTGTCTGGATTGCCCAACTGTAGTCTCAGCAGCAATGACAAATTCATCCTGCAGCAAAACACCCTGCCATTTGTGTACAGAAATAAAACAAAACCAGCTCAAGGCATACAACCTAAGGAGCCTTGTTCATGTGCAGGAAGAGAAGGAACCTTCCCCTCCACACACACTCAACAYGAGCAAGAGGAGAAACATTTGTCATGGGGAGACACAGGATATTCTTGACAGGTGTTCTAACAGTACAGGATTGCCAACTCCACCTAAGTGATCTGAAATCCCACAAAACCAGGATTCCTGTGATTCCTAATTACCCCGATCCTTTGAATGAAAGGTAGCCTAACATAAGCATATTTCACACCTACAGCCCAGCTTCAGGGAGTGCAAATGGGTGCTGGAAGTTTGCAGGGACAGCTCAGTGTAAGACCAGAGCTCAGGGAACACAGGCATTTCAGACAACACCTGCAGAGACTATCCAGACAGAACAAACATCCTCACTCTACTTACAGGGAAAGAATTCACAAATCAAGGGTAGTACCTGATGCCAACTCCTATGCTCTAAGGAAATACAGAAAATCAGCAAAGTCTGCCTTCTGTCYCAATTCCCACCTAGCCAGCTCCTTATGGCAGACAACAGGTTAACTGCAGAGCTCAGAGGCTGTGTAGAAGCTTTTCTGGAATACATTCCCCATGCATCTTGGCTGAGAGAATGCTCTGTGCTTTATCAAGCCAATCAGCTCTGCAGTCCCTGAGGCACAGCACTGGCTTCCCACTGAGGGTTATCTGCACAGAGAACTCAGCAGGGCAGGTGCCTGCTGGAACAATGCAGGTGCTGGCCAGGATGGTACCTGCTAAAGCACTGAACTGGCTGCAACTGGCTCCTGAGTGCTGATTTTACCCTTACAGATTGTTGCAAACATGATCCCAAGCATTTATAGAGCACAGACAGCCCCACTTATCACCTGCAGGAGATCCTGCCTTAGTCACCAGCACCAAGTATCCCTCCTTATGGCAGCCTGGAACTACAGCAACTCCTCTCATGACACAGAGATAATTCAAGCAAGCCCAGAGACCATCAGTTCTGTTTTCTTCCACAAAGCAACACTTCTCCATGCTCTCAGGATGTGGAGTTCCCTGGTCTCTGATTCCAACTGGAAAGGTGCCCCAGGCTCTCACTGTTTGAGCAGTGCAGGGACAAAGTGCCTACAAATGTCAAGAAATGCAGGAATGTCAAAGTGGAGTGCCACCAAGCATCTTAGAAGAGTCTCTTACAGGGAGATAACAGCAACAGCTAACAGGGAAGAGATCTCCTTTCTCTGAGATGTTCACAATTGTATTAAATATTTATAAACCCAAACAGTAACTGAAGTGTAACCATTTTGAACTCTGAATTTGCTGAGCTGCTCTCAAAAACATCACAGCAGGAACATTTCCCCATGAAAGAARGAGAGAAATTAAGAACAAATGAAGCCAGAGTGAAAAAATATGGGCAAAGGGGAACACTTGCAAAGACAGGTACACTTCCAAAACACTGGATTTTTTAAAACTGTTTTTGCAAGAAACCATCTTCTAGAGCAGCTATCTGRTATCTGCAACCTTCAGTATCTCCTCTCAGTGGTGACAGTAACTCCCTTCTCACACAAATAAGGCAACAGTTGCAGGAACAAGGGAGGAAGAAGAAAAGGGAGTCACACAGGAGGAAGGGAAAGACACTGCAGTTCCTTGCCSAGGACACAGTGGAGGGAAATGGTTCTTTTTTCCAACTCTTCAGAAAACCCCAAAATAAAAYGTCAGAACACAGAGTGTCAGGACAACATCTGACAGAAGGAGAYAACTGGGGGACAGGGGAAGAAAACACCTGGATCAAGAGTTGTCAAACCAAGTGCCTGAGGCCAATCAACAGCTCTGGGCTCAGGCTGCTCCTCTAATTCTCTGGCTAGCAAAATGTTTTCCAGTTCCCCAGGCTTGATATGCACGTGAGAAGCCAAACGGGAGGTCTTGGGCCTTGTGTGGTCCAAGCAGGATGCGAGCATGTGTGCCAGCTTGGAGAGGGAGAAGCCACACTGACAGGGGGCAGGGGCATCAAATGGTCTGATAGTGCTGCCTCAGTCTTGCCTGCAGGAATTCATGGGTCAGGTTGTGCCGAGTGATTATCCCAACAACCTTAAACAGGAAGGAAAGAAGAAGAAAAGATACAAGTTTGTATCAGAGATGTGCCACTGAAAGACATCCATAATAAAGTGGTCATTCTTTTCAACACCCCAAAAAGAGGAAACCTGAGGGCAGTTCTAGACCAATGCTGAGTTAGAGCAGATTCAAGTTGAAATTCACAGAGACAACGTTCCTCCCTCTACCAACACTTACTCTTCAGGCAAGAATGCTGATTTAACTACACCCAAACAAACAACTTACAACCAAACAAAAACACTCAAACAAACAGCTTAACCACTGCTGTGGTGTCTGGCACCAGTAGGACTCTGTGCCTAGGAAGGGAAATCCTTTCCATGTCAGACAGCATAAGGATGTAAAATCCTTCAGGAAGTAAAAACTGCAATTGGAAATAACAAAGCTGTCTTTTAGGGCTTCATTCAAGACATTTCTGGTATTCCACATGGCATGACTTCAGATAGCTCCTGTCAGATACATTCAAGGAAGCTCTAAAGACCAAACAGAGAAATGGTCAAGACTAGCTAAGGCACAGTGGCAGGTGACAAGAGGGATCCTCCCCAGCCTGCTGTGGATAAAGTCAAACCCCACATTTCAGCTGGTGAAACACCTCTCTGATTTTACACATGGAAAGAGTTCAGAACTAGGCTGTTCTCTAGTACCACAAGAGCATCTKGTACTAAAATGGAATAAGCTAACATCTCATTTGCAACTCACAGGCCCTGCAGAGTAACTATGGGAACCTTGAGGCAGAAAAAGCAGTGCTGCCTCACACAGACCAGGTCAGGCTTAGGGGAAACAGTTTCTCATAGTGGTTACAGGAGGTTGCTGACATCTACTGACTGTTTCTGAGCATTGTAGATGGCAAAGGGACAGYGAGTCAAGCACTGACCATTTAAACATTTTTTTGCTTTGCTGCTCCTGTGAGCAGAAATAGAACACAACTCCCTTCCCACAGAAAAACCTCTTACCCCAACATATAGGAAATTTTGCTCTTGGCCTTGAATAAAGCTGTGAAAGGAAAGGCAAATTAGTGGCCTCTGATGAGCCCAGGGCTGCTCAACAGATAGAAAAATGGGACAGCTTCTGCAGGCTGCACACCTGAGACAGGAGAGATGCATGTCCTGCTCTTTGCAGCTAAAGGGGAAACAGGCAGGACACAAAAGATGCCAACAAAGTCACAGTAATCAAGCCCTCAGGGCCCTAAAAAATCCTATTCTGATCTCTTTAAAGCATTTCTGCTTGATGTTAAAAAAGATCTTAATTGTCCCAAAGATGGAAAATGTTGCACAAACATTGTGGTTTCCTTGCTCAGCTAAGCCAAGCCAAGGACTCACCTCTCCAACAGCATTCACAACTGGTAAATGCCTGAGTCCCATTGTCCTGAACAGGTTGAAGACTTGTGACACATGAGTATTTGGAGAGACAGTAAAGGGTGATGGGTTCATGTATGGGGTGACATCCTAAGAAAGAAAAGCAATCATGTTATTTACAAGAGGCATTTTCAATGTCTCTGGGAATCACTAACACACAACTCCTACAAGTCCYGCGTGGCACTGATGCCTGGACAGAGTATCTGACTGTGGTCATCTTCTATTTCTGCACAAATATGACTTATTTTGGTTTGGTTTGTTGAGAAGTTAAGCTGGACAGGCAACACCTTATTCTAGAAGTAAAGCACCAATGGACTCTGGTACCTCACAGCAGGGGATTTCCACATGCAGAGAAGGCTGAGTGCTTGAGGAGCACAGGATGTTGGTCACTGTGCCAAAGAGTGCATTAAAACATGCCCTCAATGTTTTTCAAAGGCTTTGGACAGTTGTAAATATATTTGAGGAGGGATTGTCACACTGCAGTGCATATCTTACCACTATCATACGAGGGTTCAGCAATGTGAGGTCCAGATCATGGATATCTGGGTAGTGGGGGTAATCCTCCAACATCTCTGCGTGGGACAGACGAGGCTGACTTGCACTCTGCAATGAAAAGAAACCCCACTGAGCCCACGTGTCACCATTCCAGACAACACAGGGGCTGCAAGCAGCACAGCAAACTATGCCTCCTAACTGCTCCCCCAGATCTTCTCCTCCCACATTCACCTTCTGTAGAGGTGCTGTTACCCAAACCTGTGCAGGCCTTTAGCTGAGAGAGCCTCTGACAAATCTACACTTGACACTGGAGGACAGCAGGAAACCAGCCTTGTGGGAGCTGGGCCAGATCTCAGTGACACACCTGACATTTTTCTGCTAGGACCTCAACACACAGCAGTAAAACACAAAGTATATACTGCTGGATGCTCTATTTGCATTTAATATCTGCCCTCTGTTCTCCAGTTYGGCATATCTTTATGTCATATATTTATATCATATATTTTCCATAGCTTTATGCAACAAACAGGTCTGTTGGATTACTTTTTTAACAGTAGCTATCCTTTTCCTGGGGATATTTTCAACTTCCTTTACTCTTAAGAGCTGCAAGGGAGAATTCACATGACCCGACTGCAACTTTAAAAACACACATGCATTCCTAAAGTGTAAAAATAGATRTATTCTTTTTGGCAGCCCATGAATATTGTTCTCAACCTCCTGAGAAGGCAGGGATGTGTCTGCTGCAATTTCTGAAGAGGAAGACTCACCGACTGGCTCTCAGAGTAGCAAACCCCCCGGTCAAGGAGGGTGACCAGCTGTGAGCGCAAGATCAAGCCATGGAAGGTCAAGGGTCTGAAGCGTTCCTCCATGGTCCACTCCTCACTGGGAGACTGGTCAGGGTACAGATTGGGGTAAGGAGTGTATCTGTGATGGATTTAACACCATGTGTTACAAGGTTCACATACCCCAGCTCCCAAAAGAGCAGCTGTTTCAGCTCTTTGCAACCTTCTCCTGAATATTTCAGGGACTCTTGCTAGGGACAAGCAAGACTTCACAAAAAAAAAAAAAAAAATACAGGGGAGAGAGGTCAAGGGCCATTATGTGGTCAGAGCAGCAGAACGGGACAGTCTCCTAACTCAATTTCACATCATTTGCTGGTAAAGCAATTTTCAGTGCCAAATTACTCAGATTCTAATAAAAGCTGAAGCATCTGGCAAAATATTAGGGTGAGGATGCCACTCATGAAGTCATGATCACTGATGTAGAAAATTATTCACTAGACTGGGCTTCTMCCTGGAAGAAACAGCAACACAAGCCTGGTGACTCAGCCCAGTTAYCAGAAAGGTGGCTCAGTATCATGGCACCAGGTCATTAGCTGGGATAAGTGTACTTTCCAGAGCTCTCACATTTTTGCAGATAAGAGGACATTGATTTCTACAGAAATCTTTCCAGGTACTTCACCCTCCCAAGGAAATATGTCTGTATAAGTGTTTGAAGTAAATTTAAGAAGCTGGACATAACCCACTTGCTTGGGACTCGGTCACAGGTGGGAGACATAGCATTGACTCCTCAGACCTGACAAATCACTTCTAAAACATGGATATCAGCACTGCTTCCACTGACACATGAAACAYTCTTTACAACACATCTCAACATATGGAAAAACCCTGCTTTGGTACATTTGTGCCTACCAGGACCTCACCTTCTCTCCAGCATCTGTTGCAGCAGATCCTCTTTTTCGGGAGGCTCCTCTGTTGCTATGTGCTCGTCACACATGTTACGCAGCTCACTCGAAGGGTAGGACTTCATGGACTGGCTACGCTTGCGCTGCTCCCCAGCTCGGGTGAGGATGCTGGATTTCTGGGTGCAGCAAACAATTTTCAGATACTCACTAAGCAAGTCAACAGTTATCCAAGAGTGACTATGAACTACTGATCATAGCTTTATGCCACCACATAATATGTTCATTAGCCACTGTTGCTGCAGGACTTGCAAGAATAGGAGTGTGCAATTCAGTAACAAATCCAAAAGTTTCCATGTCTATGCTAAATAGATTACTTTTTCCTCTTAACTTTTGCCTCTAGGAATGCAGCCCACTCTTTCGTCTCTACCATCACCCACACAATGGAATGAAATGGAGTTCTTAAAAATCTTCTATTGCAGTAGGTGCTTATCTCTGACCCAAATTCTGCCCAAAAGGTTAAATAACTAAAGTAAGGCCATTCCGAATGCAAAACAAAGCTCTCTACTCTTCAACCTATCAAACAAGCAACCCTTTTTTACCTTGAATTTGATGTTGTTACTTATCAGTTGATTTCCCTTCATGAACTCCCTCTCGTTGCCCCGGTTCTCTGTCACCACGGGGAAGGCATGGTGGACAGTGGTGCGCAGGATGCTGACAAGGGACTGGATCCGGGTGTGGGGGTACACGTACGTCAGGTTGGGCTCCATGATGTCACTGGCTTGTAGCCTGAAGAAACAGAAATCCAAGATTGCTGCATGCACCACATCGGTGACAGAAGGCTGGTGATGAACAAAGCAGTCCCTAAACAAGATCCTGAAGGAGTCTGCTGCAGTTAAAATCTGCTGGCTCCTTTTACCTGTGTGCTCACCTTCACTGTGGTATCAGCAGTGATGGTACATCTGATTTCTTAATTATTTTTTTATAACATAATATTGTATCAATGATGCACTAGAGGAAAGGTAGAATGTTCTAACTTACAATAAAGTTTCTAAACACTACTRGGAAGAGACAATGGGTGGGAAGCGGACAACATTCCACAAGAAGCAAAGTCCAATGGCATGTTTTCACAAAGCTCTTGCTAAACTTCCCAAATCTACCCTGGAGATTTCCACCCACCCACCCCTTCAGAAAGGGCTTCAGAATCTCCTTCCTGCTGCAAGCCTGGTGCACAACTCCTTTCACAGCAGCCCTCACAGTTGCTCCTCAGAGCAACCAGGTTTGTTGAAGACGAAGCGTCATCCCCCTGTTAACACATTTCTGAACAAGAATCCCCACCACAAACCGTAACCCACAGCCTGGCCAAGAGGAGCAGCCTTACTTATCCATTTCCATCCCAGTTTCCCACTCCAGAAGAGGCACTCCTCGCAAGTTCACATGGATGTCATAGATGCCTTTGTTGAAAAAGTCTCCTGTCCACTTGGCTACCTGCATAGCAAACAYGAGGTCTACTGAGTTGCTTTACCAAATGCAAGACCCCTTGGCTTATGACAGCCAGCACACGTTCAAGCAGYCTGCAAAAAGCCAGAGCTACTGGTCCTGCACTCACCATGAGGGTGATCATTATGGGGAGCCCATAGGTGATCTCATTGGTGGACTCAATGAGGATGACAGTCAGGCTGATGGTCATGCGGACCACTCCTCCCAGGAATGCTGCTGCCCCAATCAGTGCAAAGGTTCCTGAGTAGATGTGATCCAGACCAATGTAACTAGAGCAAAGCACAGAGCCCTCAGATTAGAAAAACCTGCCTGAGAGCTCATGGTGCACCTGCAGCATGTCCCTCACACGCACACTTGATGCACCTTTTGAGGAGGTTGGCGACCAGGCGTCCGAAGGCAGCCCCACAAAGCAGTGATGGTACAAACAGACCACTGGGCACAGAGATCCCATATGTCCAGCAGGAGAGTAAGAAATAGAGAAGGAAGAACAGGGATAGGGTGACTGGGCTGAAAGTACCTGCAACACAAGAAGAATCATGACTAAAGGGGCACATGTCTGTCCAAGACAGAGTCTTGCACCATCCACCCCTCAGCTCACAGCAGGCTCATCTCACAACAGCTACTGAGTCTCCCGGTCCAAACACACATGCAGACAATGAGTAAGTGAAAAGAGAGGAAAACCAGGTTTTTCTTCCCATCAAAGAGACTTTCACCAGTTTTACTGGCAGTCCTCCAGAGCCATGAAGGCCTGAAGAAGCTGCTAGCCTTGTGGTGCTGTTCCAGCTAAGATGAAGCTCTGAAGCTTAAGTGTGGGATGAGGCAGTCTTGTAACTACTTACCATCCTGGTGGAAGAGCTGCAGGATAGCTGACTCCTGGGGGTTGAAGAAGAGTGTAGCCATGTCATTGTACGTTTCATTTGGGCAAAAAAAAGTTTTGATGCTTGAATTTACATCCTCTGATATATCCTAATGCAGAACACAAAAGACACAAAGGGTTAAAATTCACTGTCTCATACATTAGCCTGTGGGGAGAATGAAAATAACACTTCTGTTACTGTTAGCCCAGGACAGCCATGCTTTGGGAAGCTCAAACCAAACATCAATAGCAGAGATGGGGCCTACAACATCAGTGGGCTCCTTGACTCAAAGCCTGAGCTGTTTGTACAAAAGCACAATGTAGGTTTCATTATTGCCCTAAGCTCCTGCAACCATCCATAGGCTCTCACTGCAGTTCTGTTATGTACTGCACGGTGTTAGAAGCTCATTACATGCCTGTGCTTCTCTGCAGSGTGAAAAACATGACAGGGAACATAATATTCACATAAGAATCCCTCACCTGCAGGCTCAGGGTCTCATTGCCACCGTGCCTGCTGGAAGATATCTGCCGGCATTCCCCCAGAACCATGGAGGCCACAAAGACCATGACAGTGGTGGTCAAYGACACAAGCAAGCTCTCCAAGACTCTGAAAGACACAACAGAAACCATACACAGAAGCCACACTCAGTACTGTAACCTAGTCCCAGCTCTGCAGATGACTTTGATAAGGCTGCAAGAAGCATCGGTCACCATAGCTTAGCATCAGAACAAGGGACACTGCAAATCAAGTTGAGTTTTGACTTGGTTCCCAGGGATTGCCTTAGCTCCCCTTCTTAACTGGTTGCCCCAAAAAGAAGCTTCTTCTGCCCAGGGAACACACAGCAGTCACACATGAAAAGCCTCAGGGTTCACTAATGAGGCTGTTCACATGGAAACAATGTTCTGTACATCCTTGCAGGGTAAAAGGCCAGATAGGACTGGGCAGGGTGGAGCACAGTCTCTCAATCTCTTTTCTAACTGCTGAAATACACTTATTTTTCTCTTTAAACCTTTGTGTTTAGGAGTTGTCTAGAGCAAACAAATAGCTGCTTTCAGAATAACACAGAAGTTCCCTCTCTAAAYAGCACAGATATTGTGAATTTAATTAACCAACGTGATTCTAAAAAGTGAGATCAGCTATTCCATCCACATCAGTTTGGAAAAGGACACAAAAACATCCTGCATGGAGACAAAGCTCTGGTTTGTTCARCCTTTATGATAAAGAGGGATTGCAATTCTCTCTGTACCACCAAAGTCATCAAAAAATTACCAGGACTGTAACATCTGGTTTCTGGTGCTTTTAAGTTCTATAGAGCATTGATTTAGTGATTTTTAAAACAACCAGTCTGAGATTTCCTCCAACCCTACTCAAAGGGTCTTCTAGACTGATGCTATTTGCTTTGGGAGCAGCGATCCCTGTACAAACTGGAGAGAGCACACATACCTGACCAGCTTTGGCTTGGGATGCACATTGCGCATGCGGTACTTGGCAAGCCKCTTGTTCAGGCAGTTAAAGGTAGCTCCAAGAAGGCCTCCTACAATCCCCATCAGAATGAAGAAGCCCAGGTCCACAGCTGTCCAGAGGTGGCATTTCTTATCAGACTCAGAGCACTGTGCAGAAAAGCGTACAAAAAAGCATTACAGTACTTGCTGCAACTTCCTACCAACACTTCTGTCTCCACACCTAGAGATTTTGAGTAGCTAAAATCAAAGGGTGACAATTCTGTCTGGGGGTATCAATGTATTGCAGCTAAATATAAAGTGCCTTCCACTGAAATACAAGCATGTGTCAAAAGAAACCTCCAAACTAACAGACAGAAGCACAGGACTAACAAGAGACTGGAGAGGGGGGAAATAAGAGTAAATCTTACCTTAAACTCCCCAAAGTTCAGCAGCCCAGGGAGCTGGAAAGACCCCCAGCTTCCAAACTGAATCCCAGAGCGGAAAAAATTCAAGGTGAAAGTGGCAGCCATGGAACAGAAAAGCTGTGGAACAGATTGGCACAGTCAGCTCTTCCTTGAGACTTATGCCTGGGGAAAGGAACTGACTGTGGAAGGGATCAGACTGCAGAGAGCCCAGGCACAAAAGTCCACTCTCCCAGGTACACTAAATCTGCTGCCTAGAGCTGTCCCACAGTTCCAGATAAAACCAAGCTCATCTCTGCCCTTGATCTAKAATAGTTCTGGAACACTGCTAGAGCAGGCAATCTCCCTTCTGCCAAGACAGCTCAGGAGAGGCAGGATAATTGGAATGCCCTCATGGACAAGCCCTACCAAGGGGAGCCCTCTTCTCAAGGCACACAGAAAGAGTCAGAATCACCACTCACCACTTTCCATGTAAGTCCCTGGTTCCARAAGGAGGAACCTTCTTCCAAACTAAAAAGAGTGCCTCCAATTGGGGCTCCAAAGGCAGCTGCAACCCCTGCAGCTGCTCCAGCAGATACAAAATCCCTTTTATCCCTGAAATGAAGAGAAAAACAACCTCAGTTCAGCAAATTAGAGTTCTGGAGGTGTTTAGGTTCTGCAAAGTAAGAGATCATCCCCATTTATGGAATATCCCAGGGATTCAAGAATGAGAGTTGGGAACAAAGCTGGCCATGGCAGACACCACCATTTGTTCATTAAGCTGCAGCATTGTGCTCTTTCTGTAGAACACAAACACAGAGCAGAACTCTGGTACTTCACAACTGCCCAGTATGTGAGGAACCATCCCAAACCATGGACTCCAACATCACTTGAAACAATTACAGAAACAGAAACAGAAGGGCAAGAATTTGTTCACATTTAGAATGAGCCTTCTCTGTAGTGTATCCTAATCATAAGGGGTGAGCTTTWAACCACCCACATTAAAGGTTTGAAATGAGTAGAGATCTGCTGAGCAGCACAAGAGAACATCTAYGAACAGGAAGACCAGAGCAGCTTGGAAGTGACACCCTGGTGTTGTCTTGCTGCAGAATGAAACTGCAGGACTCTAGAAAGAAACCAATAAAACAACTGACTGGTTCACCCCAGCCCACCACCCTTCTCCCAAGGAAGTCTGCTCACTCATCCTCCTCTCCCCTCCTCCACATCCTGGGTACAGTACCTGTCACTGCAGAAATAGGGAAAGTTAAATTGGATCTTCCTCAAAGAGATGCTCTGGAACTACAAACAAAGTAAAGATTCAGAAACACAGGAGATGGGAACTTACTCTTACAAAACAGTGGCGTGACCAGGACCGTGGCTCAGGCCAGCACTAACCTGTGGCAAGCCCGCACCCACAACAGCACCACTGTGAATCATGGGCCCCTCCTTCCCGACAAAAAGACCTGGAAAAACAGAGTTTATTGAGGGAATACACTTTCCCCACTGTCACCCTCCCTTGCTGACAAAGCCAGAAGAGACAAGCTCAGCATCCCCATGCCACTGCACATCTCTCTGTGTCAAGCCAGCAGCTCCTCACAGGGAGGTGCTGACCTCCTGCACACCCAACAACCCCAAATGTTTGCAAAGATTTGCACAAATTCTGCACTCTAAGTGGGTGAAATAACTGAAAAACAACTGTTACAAGGACTCTGAACTCTCCAGGTTATTCTGCTCTTCTGCCCTCAGGCTGCTCCTGACAATGTGTCCTGGAACACTCTCAGGTCTCTTTCTTGGATTGTGCCCCAAAGAGTCACATGTCATTAGCCCACTCAGAAAATCACTTGTTTCCCTGATAGTCCTGATCCTTCTGTTTATTCTCTACTCTATAAATGCACTCAGGGCTCATGACTCTGCTCCAAATCACCAAAGTGATTTCACTGGAAAGGCAGGGCCTTCCGTGCCCTATATAAGCAGAGAAAACATTTTTCCCCTTCAGTGACTCCTCCACCCAACAAGAACAGCACAGCAGAGCCCTCCTTACCTCCWGCCACACTGAAGAGCACTCCTGTAGCTTTGCACACCACTGTCCGCAGACGCACAACCCCGGGAACCTTCACTCCATTGAGGTAGCACTTAATTTCAGGAATTCCTGACCCAGCTGCTACAGGCTGCAGAAGAGAAACACTGACACCATGGTGCACTGATTTCATACCTGACCAACAACTTCTCATCAGAGAGCAAGGGACCAAGAGACCCTGCTCAGCTAAATCACATAGCACTGTGAAGCTAGTTTGATGCTTTGGGGCAGAAGGTGTTTCTAGCAAGGATATTTCATATCAAGGACATGTGTGAGAGGAAAGGAAGGTTGTGTAAGGAGCAACAATGGACTGAAGGCTTACTTGGATCAGGACCAGAAGACTGGCAAGGAAAACAAAGGTCAGGTTGAACCCCAGCAGCTCCAACAAGGACAGTGCAAGGCAGCCTTTCTCAGTGCACTCCTCCACCGCTGCAGGGATGTCAAGGAAAACAACATTCCCCACACCAACACACAACCACTTGGTAATACCTGAGCCTCCCACTGGCCTCAAGAGCCAAGCCTGTGCTTCCTAATCCAGCCAGAGCAGCTAACACAACCTGTCAGGAAGCCAGGCTTCCTTTTCAAAGCTCAACACTGAGTTAGGAAGAAGGGAAACCACTCATTCTTTCAGTCTCTCTTATGTACCCAGAACTAGAAACATTTCTTGGTTTCAAGGGCTGAATTACATAAGCAAGTTGAAAACTTGCYTAATTATGAACAACATGCCCAGTGGCAAAATTGTGAGTCGGCTGTTCTGAGCAAAACATGGGAACAGGAAAGAAAAGGTCACTTGAGTCTAGCGAGGCCCAAGGTAAAAGATACAGCTTTGTACCACCTGAAACTTGAGCTGGGTAAAGAGCCTCACGAAGAAATCTACAAACAGGCCCACCTGGGAAAAAGAAGACAGAATTGCCATCAGTAATTTCTACATACAAATGAAGACCACCCTCTAGTTAGTCCTACCAGAAATATGTACACAGGGGAGAACAGAAAATGAAGAAGACAAAGGCATCATTTAGAGTAAAGCAGCTTTGAAAACTCAGATTTCCTCCCTCTCTCTCACTAGGACAGTGCCATCCTAGCATTATTCCTGAAGAGATGCACTTCTGCATGTGATCAGTACCCATCAAAGTACTAATCTGGCAGCATTTTTAACACCCTCAACATACTTAAGGGTATGGAAGAAAACTGGTATTTAATTGTGCTATACAGTCAGCTGAGCTGATTTTCACAGTTCAGCCATAAACTGTCATCCTTTTTTACTAAGTTGTTTGCTTTGGACAAGTTTTCCATTATGCAAAATGAAAGAATTTGCCAGACTACTTTACAAAGAAAACCCAGCAAGTTCTGAAAGAAAAAAAAGGCTTCCTGAAAAATAGTCTATAACAACATACTATAATTCCCAAAAGACAACTCCATCTACTAAGCTCTCATCACCATGAAAGAGAATGCTTCCTCTTAACTTTACTCCTTAGCCATTGACTTCTAAATTATTCCTGCTTAGTCTCCTGAATTTTCCTCATTCCCCAAATAGCATGATCCTTACCAGTCCTGTACAGACTCCAATAGCAAAAACCAGCACCCACTTCACTGCTTCGTATCTCTGGGCTTTCTGTTTGGAAAGAGGATGAAAAAAAAAAAGTAAAATAAAAGCAACACAGAAACAGGGATTTTCTGGAAGGTAGGTTTAGGCTCTACAGCTCAACAGCCAGAAGGATAAATCAACAGAAGATTGTGTGGTGACAACAGCAAATTGAAAATAAGAAACTGAAAGACTCAACATCTTGCTCACTTTAAACCTGAGGATCACAGGAGATGCTGGGAGCTATAATCTCCACTATTTTTTTTTTTGTAATAGAGAAACCAGGGGAACAGGTAGAATTTCAGTCATAAATAAGAAAAAAACCCATAAAATTTTCTGCAGTGTGTATTTAGAATCACAGAATGATCTGAGTTGGAAGGGACCTTAAAGCTCATCTCATTCCACCCCTCTGCCATGGACAGGCACACCTTCTCCTCCCAGGCTGGTCAAAGCCACATACAAAAAGGTTTTGAACACTTCCAGTCCACAGTTCCTCTGGACAATTTCCATGGTTTTAGCTTATGAAAGAATAAGGTCCTACCTTGTTGTCCATGCTTTCCAAAATTTCCAAGTACGGGTCATTGATACAGCGATCATAATCCAAGCTCTAAAATGCAAAAAGGTCAATTTAGGAGAATCAGCTGCAACAGGTTGTGAAAAAATTATGTCTAGAAGACCTTGTTAAAGACTACAGAAGTCATTGCTACCCTCACAATAGATTCTGCAAACAACAGTAGGAGAAAATACTCCTGGAAACAACTTAATTTAAATATTTAAATCAGTCAGACCCTGAAAATCACAAAGTGACCCAGAAAATCACAAAGGACAGAACAATTTTACTGCTCAAGCTGAGATAGACAGTGAAACAAACAGAAGCACAACTGATTTATACATCTTTATATTAGAGAAGTCACATTGTAGTTTTAGACTTCTTTATGTGTCTCCACTTTGACAGTGCAGGGGATAACACTGGATCTTTATATTCACCCTCTCACTGCAACAGGAACTCTAGCTAGGAACTCCTGTGCAGATGAACCATGTAAATTCCTCAGTTTATCACAGCAAGGAGTTAACAGCAACAGTTTCCCACTCACACTCACAAAACTCCACTAGTTCTATCCACATCTTCACCTTTTCAAGCCAAGCTTTAACAGGCTGGGCTGGTGACACCCATACTGACAGCAACTGTTCCAAATACTTCAGGGCCACCAGACAGTGATGCAAAAAGCAAAAACCTCCTGTAAGCAGCAGAATCTGATGTAAGGGAAGATCTGCTGTGAGCCAGCATGACAACACAGACAGCAGAAAGGCAACTGTGGCCATGTAACTACAGATACTTCCTATAGTCACCAGAAAACAAGGCCACCAGAGCCTATAAATCTCACACTGAGGAAGTGGGAAAATGCACCAGCCTCTGAAAATGAATTTTCTCATCAAGAGTCTGACTTGAGAGCAAACACTCAACCTACTCACAGAGCTTTATCCCAGAAACACACAAAGATGAAGAACAGTTCTTTGCAAGCACAGCAACTCTCAGTATTTCTGTTGATATCCATGCAACCAAATCATCCATATTGAGTATCTGCCCCGTTACAAACTCAAACAGATCAAAACCTGGCTGCAGTTCTTATCACATTAATATCAGATTAGTAAATTCCCCACCTCATAGTCTTTGCGTGGAAGGATCTCATCCTCCTCTTCATGAGTTTCTCCTAGGATTGTCTGCAAAACAAATGCAGGAAAGGAAAACCATGAAGGGAATGAATGCATCTACAGCTGTTTGTAAACACTGGTAGCAAAGCGAAAATTACAGAAGCCCTATACAATTGTTGCTTATAAATTGAGAGTGTGGATTACCAGACCACCACTTACTTTGTGGTAATGCTAAAGGGTCTTACCTTACAGCTCGTCCCTCAGCCAGAACACACATCACTTCTATACAAGAGCTCCCGAGAGCAAACTCCTAAACCCACATCCCGTTTAGTTCACAGCAACGGGGCACAGGGGAGCACAGGACAATTCTGCAGAGAGCACTCTGCAGTGCTGGAGTCAGAGAGAGCCGCTGCCAGGACCACTCCCCCTTAGGGCTGCGAGGGGCAGCGGCTCCAGGCGCTGGGATGCGAGGCCCAGACAAAGAATGCGGGGTAGGGACAGCGCGGGGCTCCGGCACCGGCACTAAAGCACCAGGCCCGGCAGCAGAACGGGCGGSAACGGGCTGTGGCGCCGGGACGAGCATCGGATCAGAGACTGGGCCAGGAGCAGCAGCCTGAGGTGGCCACACCGGGCCCTGAGGCGCGGGGCCCACACTCCAGCACCGCTCCCCGCCCGCCCACCCTCAGGCGCTGCCCAGAGCCGGGCGG
>JACDOX010000180.1:823124-890338 GCA_014549065.1 Cardinalis cardinalis
TCAGCCTGATGCCGTGGCCCTGGAGCAGCGCCGTGCAGCGTGTGCAGCCTGTGAGAAAAATGCATCTGCTGCAGCCGAGTTTAGTCCGGAGGGTAAAACTGAGCTTAGGGGAATGCAGACTCCACGCTCTGTGTGTCGGTGTCAGCTCAGGGCTGGAAGGAGTTGGAATACCAACATCATAAAAACRCAGCAGGTACATCCGTGGTGAGCGTCAGAAGCGTGCTGAGCCACGGATCTTTGAGCTCTGCAGGGTGACAAAGACAGGAGCAGGAGTGTTGACAGGTGTTAAAAATTGTCTTACTKTGCTGCTGTTCTTGATGTTTATCTTTTTTCTCTTTGCAATAACTAGAAGTATCTGCCAGCAAATCTGTGATGCRTATCATGGTAAGGAAATTATTCCAAATGCTGCCTGTAGACAAAAATCTAAGTGTACCTTTTTCATGCCTTCATGATTTGATATTGCTTSTAAGATAAGGAGCTTTGCTCGATAGCCAATCTCATTTTATAGAGACCTGAACCCTTTTTCCATGTGATGGGTGTTAAAATCTCAAATCAGGAAACAAAGCTCCTTTGATTTGCCTGCAGGGCTGTGCCATGCTTGCTAGGAATGCAATATTGGGAGCTGACAGCATGTGATGGTAAGCTGCTAGCTCGATCACCAAGGTATGCTTGGGGATAATTCTCCCAGATTAGTGCATGTGGATGTCAGGCAGAGTCCTCTGAGCCTAGTCAGGGCTGTGACTGTGTACCCAGTTGGGTTTGCTTCAGCTGTCACTAGGTCTGTGCTGCTGATTTTTACTGCAGCTGCTATGTTGGTACACAAGAGAGCTTGGAACAGAAAGCCTGCGCTTCTTTCTCACATCTGCTGCCAGCTGGACAGATTCCTCAGGTGATAAAAGTAGACTTTCTCTCAAAGGGTTTTGCTTGATTGGCAGCTCAAGTGTAAACAGTAGAAGAAGGGTTCAAAGTCTTCTTGGCTGAACTAAGCCCACAGACCTGATGATAAGGACTGAGAGTGTGATGGTTCACACAACTGCTTCTTCCATAACAGCTCCAAAGTTATGTAATACTTGGACATGCTGCTTCCCAGTGAGAATTTTAAGTTTTGGCAGGTACTAAAGCAAATAACACAGGTCCAAATATTGTGGTAGCTCTTCCATAACTGTAATCCCTACCTCATTTTAAAGGCACAGGATGGGACATTTTGCAGAGCTAAGTGGAGTTGGGTATCCTAAACCTGCTTGTACCACTGACTTGCAGTGCTGTTTTGCTTTCTGTAACACCAAGCAGGCACAGCTGATCTTGTTGCAAGACAGTGAGGTGAGGATGGTCCCTGCTGGCCTTGTTTCCAAGCAGCCACAATTGCTGACAAAGGGAACAGTGTGTCTGGCAAAGAGTTGAGTGTGTGCAATGGGACTGGCATAGGGGACAGTTGTCTGTGGAGATGGTGTGTCTTGTGGAGAAGGCTAATGGTTGGAAATGCAGGTGTGAAGCCAGCAAAGAGAACAAAGGACAGTTTGTGGGGRTGGCCTGGTCAGAGGGAATTCTGTGCTTTGTTTCTGACATGGCAATAATTTGTGCATTCTTGAGTACCTGTCCCATTAGCACTGACCTTCCTACCTACACTGTAAAGCAGTGCTGCCTTTTGGGCACAAACAGGATGGAAACTCTGAAGATGAATACAGTACAAGAAGCAGCTGCAGTTGAGAATAAAAAATACCTGCCAGCATGCCTGAAATAGGGGTCTCCTTGAGCCAGGTCTCATAAGCTCTTGGAGATCTGTTTCATACCCAAGATAGCTCAGCTACCTTAGAAGGCATAAAATCAGCAGGATGGCTTCTGTAGTAGTGCTGGAAACAAAAAGCTTTTAATAAAAGGCAAAATAGCAAAACTCCTTACAGAGAAAAACTGAGCCAGGTGCAAGAGGTTCTTGCTCCTGGTAAAACACCTCACAAAAGCCAYTGGTTTCTTTCTCCTCTTTTTCCAGCACATTGCCCAAGCAGGACTTTTTGGCTCCTGTCCAGTTAGGTATCYTTAAGTTTGAGGTGAAGTCCCCCGGGTTGTCTGAGGTGTTTTTTTTGCGAATTCAGGAGAGAAACTTCTGGGCTTTTTTCCTTTTTGAGGGGACTAGGGATAGTTTTGTCACTCCGTCAACACGGGGCACATTCCTATGCATGCCCAGCCCAAGGCTACAATCACTATCAGCACTATCTAAACRTGCTTTTTCCTGTGTTTTCTCCAGATTTCCCACTACAGCTTACAGTGAAAGGTGRTGGTGATGGATGTTTGGTCTCGGCATAGGCTTCTTTAATCATCTGCTGCTCGCCCCAGCAGTGCCTGCTCCATGCAGACAGCCATGTACTGACTGTCCTCTTTGTGCTCCCTTCTCCAGAGCTCCCACCATGGTTAATGAGACCCAGCACAGCTGCAGTGCCAGCTCCAGCTCCAGGTCTGATGGCGGCAGCAGCAGCGGCAGCGAGAGCTCCAAGGACAACTCGCGCTGCTCCACCCCCGTGCTCGACGCCGACCGGCACGAGCGGCTGCGGGAGAAGATGCGCCGCCGGCAGGACGCTGGGGACAAGTGGTTCTCCCTKGAGTTCTTCCCTCCGCGCACAGCCAATGCTGCTGTCAATCTCATCTCCAGGCGAGTGCTGCAGGGTAGGAGAGGGGAGGTGTCTGGTGGAGGGCAGGGAAATAGCTAACTAACAGAGGCAGGCTCTGCTCCATGCTCTGTCTCCCCTTCCAGGTGACGAAGCAGGTAGTGGGGCTGTGCTTTCCTGCTGAGGAGGGTAATGGACACCAAGTAACTTGTCTTCCTTGGAGGCCCTGAAGAGTTAAGTGTCACGGTGGGATTACTGAGGGGCCAGGTTGTTTCCCCACTCCCATGCCCTGGGAAGATGGAGTAACCCCAATGTCACGTTCTGGGTCTGAAGCACAATGCTGGGGCAGAAAAGTACCTAGTAACAGCAGAAGATATTCCTTGATAGACAGTGTGCCAAAATCTCTGAAACAGAYTCCCATTTCCTTTCAATATTCATCCAGCCACTATGGCTTGTGCCTCTGTACTACAGTTTTAGCCTCTGACTCAGGTATCCACATCTAYGTGCTAAATGAAAGCTGATAGGTCACAGCAGAGCTAGAAACTATTCTGGAGCCCCAGGAGCCACCATGGACTTACCTGGAGGAGAAAAGGGTATTTCCTAATTCTTTTTATAACTGCTATAAACCAATGCCATATGTTGAACAGAAGGGCCTGTTCCACCTTGGAGCAGGAGAAAGACAAGTTAGGGAAGGCCTGTGGCCTGTACAGTTCAAGCTGGCACCAGAGGGCTGCAGCATAGTCTCCTATCTCAGAAGGAAAGGGACTTGCATTGCTGTCTGTGAGAAGCTGTGTCAGTCTATCAGAGCATGCAGRGAGAGAGTCTGTTGTACAGAGAACACCTCCACTGCCTCTTCTGTGAAATTGTAAGCTGTTCCCCATACAGCCTTCAAGGATGGCTTTCCTTGTTTACATCAGCCACTTGCTAAACTCTTAGTGCAACACTTTAGTGGTCTATCCTGTTGCTGTCATCCAAGCTCTCTCTGCCTGCTGSTGGCATTCTAGCAGTGAGCAGGACACTCAAGGCACAGGGGGGGGATTTGGCTATCTGCTGTAGGCTAACACAGCTTTAAACCCCACAGGTTTGACCACATGGGAGCAGGTGGTCCCCTCTTCATCGATGTGACGTGGCACCCTGCAGGGGACCCAGGATCTGACAAGGAAACCTCTTCCATGATTATTGCTTACACTGCAGTGAACTACTGTGGCCTGGAGACCATCCTGCACATGACCTGYTGCAACCAGAGCAAGGATGACATCACAGGGCACCTGCAGAAGGCCAAGAGGCTTGGGCTGAAGAACATCATGGCACTGCGTGGAGGTGAATCCTTCTGTCCTGTGATGTTAGTGCAGAGGCTGTGCTGCTGCTGTGTCCAATTCCAGAGTAAAACCAGAGAAGATTTAGGGGCTCCTTCTGCAGGAATTAAATACTGAGACTGTTTTRCCTGAGCCCTTTGTTAGCAGTGCCYTCAGCTCAAGGGCAGACAAAACCAGTCCATAGGTAAAACTGCAGATTTGGGAGTTTGTCTGTCTTCCTTTTGATACCAGGTTTTTACAGAGCTACCAGATMTGAGTTCAGCAAACAGTTGGAGAGAGCTGTGGATTTGTTCTCTTTTCAGATCCTGCTGGTGAGGAATGGGAGGAAGAAGTAGATGGTTTCAACTATGCTGTTGATCTGGTTAAGCATATTCGCAATGAATTTGATGATTACTTCGACATCTGTGTGGCAGGTAAATGCCTTCTATTGCAGAGTGTGCAGGGTCTGAGACAGGGAAATCAGCTCAGCAGGCCTTCCCTGGACCTGGGCTGTGACAGTACAATCAGATTGGATACTTCCTAATTTCTGCATGTTGTCCTGACCACATTTTTTATTTTTTTTCCCCTTCTCCCCAAAGGCTACCCCAAGGGTCATCCTGAAGCAGAGAGCTATGAGGCAGACCTGAGGCACCTGAAGGAGAAAGTCTATGCTGGAGCAGACTTCATCATTACACAGCTTTTCTTCCGACCAGAAACCTTTCTCAAGTTCATGAAGGATTGTCAAGCCATTGGCATTACCTGCCCCATTATTCCTGGCATCTTCCCYATACAGGTGAAATCCAGTAATTTGGATTTAGGGAGGGAATAAGGATCTAGGCTGTTAGGTATTTGTGGGTTGGGGCCTGAGAGAGGTCTGAAAATATCCTCCACAAAATTTCAGGGAAGAGAGACTGCTGAATGTAATAAATCTGTTGGTGGTATGCCAAATTAAACTCTTAGGCAGCTAATAATAACCTGAAAAGGTTTCTTGTGCCCATATGGCAAAAAGYGGTATAAAGGACAATGGCCTGCAAGTCCTGAGGTCACTGAGTGTGCTGGGCTCAGGCAAGGATGTGGGGACAAATACCTAAAGTGACAGGACCTGGACTGTGTTACCATCCTAGAGATGAGGCCTGGCAGTTGATTCCAGGAGCCCCAGTTCTAAATCTCCTGCCACAAAAATCGAGATCAAGTACTTGTGTTAATGGGATGGCAAAAAAGGGTCTTGGAAAAATGATAATCTGCATCCTCATCCAGGGTTACCACTCCCTGCGGCAGCTGGTGAAGCTCTCCAAGCTGGAAGTGCCCCAGGAAATCAAAGATGTGATTGAGCCCATCAAGGACAACGACGCAGCCATCCGGAACTACGGGGTGGAGCTGGCAGTGTCCATGTGCCGCGAGCTGCTGGACAGCGGGATGGTGCACGGGCTCCACTTCTACACCCTCAACCGGGAGGTGGCCACCACCGAGGTCCTGAAGCGCCTGGGCATATGGAAYGAGGACCCAAGGTGAGCAGAATGTCTTGGCTTCTGTTAGTTCCACTTTTCTGTCCATCTCTCCATCCATCCCATCTACTGAAGGTACAGATAGTGGATGGGTGTCACCATGAKATTTTCTGAAAAATCCCTTTGCCAGGATTTTTCTCCTGAGAAGCTGAGAAGCTTCAGGAAAGAAATGTAAACAATAATTATCTGATTGTTTGGAATGTGGTTTGGAGGTTGCTTACCAACAGGTGCATTTTGATTGGTTCCATGTGAATTGTTTTTAATTAATGGCCARTCACAGCCAGCTGTGTCAGACTGAGTCTGTCATGGGTTTTTATTATCATTCKTGTTGAGCCTTCGGATGTCTCCTTTCTCTTTCTTTAGTATAGTTCTAGAATATAATATTGATATATTATATTGATATATTAATATAATAAAGAATAAAAATAAAAAATAATATATAGAATCATATACAGAATATAATATATATAATGTATAATATAATAAATTAGTCTTCTGAGAAGTTGGAGTCAATTCTCATCTCTCACCTTGTCCTGGGGACCCTCACAATAACACCGCAACAGATGGGTCAATACCTCTATTCTCCTTTTCTCCTTTTTTCTTTTATCACATTTTGCATTCAGTAGTTCACCCTTCCCACAGATCTCCAACAAAAGCTGGGAGGAATAGAGGAGACAGTCAAAGGAAGAATTTGTTTTAGTCACGTAGCTTAAAAGCAGGCATTGTGGGATTTTAAAAATCCAGAGCTTAGAGCTGCCACTTGGAAGAAGCATGTTTTTGATGCCCATCACAAGCCCTTACAGGCTAGGGGTATGCTCACACTGTGGATTTCTAGGGTTCTCTGCAGCTGAGAAGGGGAATGTGGRCTTCTCTCTGAGTCCACAGGCTTCAACACAGACAAGAAGCAGCAAAGGAAGATTGACAGYTGTTTTTTATTTTTCTTTGAAGCAGCTTCCCATAGTGCTTTGCTCTTACCTTTTCCAATTTCAGATGTCAGTCCTGTACCTTAATATTAAACGGACCCTGCTGAGCATCCTGTGAGGGAACTGAGTAGGAAATATTTTCCATAAAGGAGAAGAGTTTCCTGTTTTACTTCTTGACAACCAGAACTCTTCTCAGCCCCTGTTACTTCTCCCCAGGGCCAAATTGCACCACAGRAAAGGCTTCCAGCCTTTAATGGAAAGTCAGCAGAGGAACTGTGTTAACATCTGCTCATGGTATTTAATTCCATACCCGTGCAGGCGGCCTCTGCCCTGGGCAGTCAGTGCTCACCCCAAGAGGAGAGTGGAGGATGTCCGGCCAATCTTCTGGGCCTCCAGGCCAAAGAGTTACATCTACAGAACCCAGGAGTGGGATGACTTCCCCAACGGCCGATGGTAAGCTGGCACCTGCTCTGGGCTCCCAGTTGTGGGTGTCTCTGGGTCTGGATTGAAGGCACTGAGACAGGAGTTCATGTTCATACTCAGGTGTTGATTATTTCTTATCATGAAACATGAGTTCAGCAGCTTTTCATTAGAAGGCACAAAATGGCAACAATCTCTTGGTACAAGGGCTTTTCAGACTGAACTGTCCAATTAAGAGCTGACACCTGGATTATTTTCCCTTTTAACCCAATAACTGATCCCACAGAGCTGCAATGCAGACTTTTCTGCCCAATTACAAAATGCCACCCAAACCCATGGAGAAGGAGGAGGAAGAAGCATGAAGAAGAAACCCAGGATGACACCCTGTGCCCTCCATCTTGCTGCCACCCAGAACACACTAAAAACCCCAAAACCTCAATTTCTCACCAAGTGATACACCTACACTACTCTCTATAATCTATTTCACACTTTTGTGGATTCTAGTCTATTCTGGAGTCTGGGAAACTTTCTCCATGGATGAGGGTCAGAGTCAGTGCTGCCCTGGGGGTCAGGGCACCCCAGAGCAGACACAGAAATATTCCCAGTGTCCTGGGCTTCCACAACGTGCAGGAAGGCAGAGCTGTGGTAGYAAAGCCTCATGTCCTGGGCACACCTGAGGTAGCTTTAACAAAGTGGTCCCCTGTTGCTTGGATTTGAGGGAGGTGAGGTGAGTAGCACCAAGATGTTGAGACTTTTGGTGTCAAGGTGGGTTTTGTTGTGTACTTCTCTTGCTGGTTGGCTCTCTTCCTGCATCACCAAATCAGCTCAGTAATTTCAGCTCTGTGTCTTCTCCCCTTACAGGGGTAACTCCTCCTCTCCAGCTTTTGGGGAACTGAAGGACTATTACCTCTTCTATCTGAAGAGCAAGTCACCCCGTGAGGAGCTTCTGAAGATGTGGGGAGAAGAACTGACTAGYGAGGAAAGTGTCTTTGAGGTGTTCACATGTTACATCACTGGAGAACCCAACAGGAATGGGTACAAGGTGAGAGGCCAGGAAGGGATGGTCAGTGTGGCACAAACAATAGTGCACATTTTCCTCTTGTTCCTGGTACCACATTGTTTATCTAAAGAAGAATTAGCACTTCTCTATCCAAAAGGATTTCCTGGCACATTGGTTGAAGGGGGTCCAGCAGCCAGAGCTAAGGCTGAGCATAAAAGAAAAGGTGCTACAGTATGACAGGACCAGTATTGATTGACTTCAGCAGTCATTCTTACAGTTGTGCATATCCTAACCCTTGAACCAAACCTGGGATTCTCTCCTGAAGCAGGTGTGTTTGAGACTGTTGAGGCACTGCTGAGTTACCTCAACACCCAGGTGGTAATCCAAGGGTTGTTACATCCATTGTGAGCCATCCTTCCTCCTCGTGGCAGGTCACGTGTATGCCTTGGAATGACGACCCTCTTGCTACTGAAACCAACCTCCTGAAGGACCAGCTGGAGAGGGTCAACAGAAGAGGAATCCTGACCATCAACTCCCAGCCAAACATCAATGGCAAACCATCCACAGACCCCATTGTGGGCTGGGGGCCCAGTGGAGGTTATGTTTTCCAAAAGGTACTGTATTACTCTGGGCTAGGCAGCAAAGAGTTTGACCTACTGTGGTCTCTGTTAGGCTGGGAGCTCCCAGGCTTACATCCACATAATCTGCACCTTATCTTACTGCATTCTTGGTGTGAGATAAGGCAAAGCTCCTTTGGTGTCTTAAGAGCCATAATGCCATCTCTATGGCTGTTTCCCCSCACTTCAAAACATCTACTGAACACCTGTAGAGTTTCATGGTTTTATGCTCAGCTAGTAATGATTGGTAACTTATTTCTAGGGCTGTGACATTTTATATATACACATGTGCCTGCCCCCTGCATCTGATTCAGTGATGCACAAAGCACCCAGGTTTTTCACACAGTGGGAATCAATGAGGTAGTATCTCTACCACCCAGCATCTCATGGTGATAAATAGATATTTGAAAATTTCCTCTCTCCTTCTAGATGTCAGAGTTCTGCACAGTTGTCCCCAGCCTGTGCACTGTGCTTTGCTGTTTAGACAATGGTCATGTTCCTTCCCTGGCCTGCAAACAGTCATGCCTGCCATGCCTGTCTCCCCCTGTCAGGCCCTAGAGCCTTGTCTAATGCCTGTGATAGGAATGTCCCATCAAGGTAAATGCCAGGCAAGGAGCTCCTACTGGAAGACAAAGCATCCTTGTTCAAAAGGGATCCAAACCAGTAAAACCAGGGACCAGCAGATGGCAAATGCAGTTATGTTTTCAAGGGAAGAAATTCCCCTGAGGTGAGGGAAATCCATCATCTCACACAATTGCCAGGAAATGGAGGGAGGGGAAGCAGTTGTTGGGAGCAGCCAAGCACAGAATTTGGTTGTATAAGCACACGGGGAGAATTGAGAACAAAAGATGAGGACAGGGAGTGGTGCTTGGGAGAGGCCAGCTGAGACCCCAGAGTTCTGCTCTCCCCAAGCTGGGCTGCCTTGGCAAGACACTGCTTTAAATGAAGATTAAGCTCAGGCTTCTTCCAAGCATTCTGGCAGACTGCTTCCTTGTGCAGTTGTGTTAACACTGGAGTTTGTTCCTGCTCCTGGACTTACCTGGAACAGAACAGGCAGCGTGTAGCTTTCTTCAGTGCACTGTTCCTGGGCTCTTCCTCTGCTCTTGCCACTTATTTTTCCCCTAGCTCACTTACTACAGAGGCTCAAGCAAGAGTAAATCAGTAGGTGTTTCTGAGAGTGAACATRCAACCCCAGACTCTACAAATATCCTTGTTCACCTGTATTTGTCCRGTTCTGTTGTGATTTAAGGCTCTGATTCTCTTCCCCCTTCTCCATCCCTCCCTGCAGGCATACCTAGAGTTCTTTGCCTCCAGTGAAATTGTCAGGGCACTGCTCAAAGTGCTGAGGAAGTACGAGTTGAGAGTGAACTACCATATTGTCAATGTCAAGGTAAGGCCACTTTCCTTTCACCACCTTGGGAGAGACACAAATACCAAATATTCACACATGAGGCTGATGAAGGGAAGGGAAAGTAAAGCACGTCAGCTGTGGTGTGYAGCAGCTGTCCCCTAAACAAGGAGAGGGTAAATACACTTTTTTTCAACTAACTCAGTCCCTCCTCCAGCAGTTGCTTCAGAAATGTTYTCCTTCCTTTGTCAGGGTGAGAATATCACCAATGCTCCAGATCTGCAACCCAATGCTGTCACCTGGGGCATCTTCCCAGGCAGGGAGATCATCCAGCCCACTGTAGTGGATCCTGTGAGCTTCCTCTCCTGGAAGGTGAGTCCTGCCTTCTGTTGGGTACATTGCTGTGATGCCCTGGAAATTCAGYGTCTGGTTTAGTTTTAGTCTCTGACACTCCTCACAGTTGAAGGCTATGGCTGTATTGGCTTGCAGAGGTACAGGCCTTGCTCCTCCTGCTCCCTCAGCTCCAGCAAGAGCTGTTGCCAGACACAGAGCACCCAGTAACAGGGACTGAGAGCTGCTACTGGTACTGTACCAGGCCTCAGAAGAACAGGAGATTCTGATAATTTTCCCCTCTGGTAATTTTCCYRTGCCAGAARTGCTGGCAGGGGAACAGAAACACTCCTGTCAGCTGTACCTATGCAARGGGATTATATYRGCAGTTACCAAACTGGAAAAGAAGGTGGRCAGTGGCTCTTCCTCCCCTCTCACACATACAGGGGCAGCATTGAGCCATCCATTGTACTGCAGTGTGTCTCCTTTCAGCTCTGAGCACTTGCTGCTGACTGGAAAGTACAAGGCTCCTTGCTCAACTGTGAGCATTTTTACTGTGAAGAAGCAAGCCACAGTCTGGCCAGTCATGTGTAACACTGGGTATCCTAAATTAAGTAACACGAAGCTGTCTCACAACTGCCAATTTTTGTTGTTCCTGTGGCAGGACGAGGCCTTTGCACTGTGGATCGAGCAGTGGGCCAAGCTCTATGAAGAGGAATCGCCCTCCCGCATGATCATCCAGTACATCCATGACAACTATTACTTGGTCAACCTGGTGGACAATGACTTCCCACTAGAAAACTGCCTCTGGCAGGTCGTGGAGGATACTTTTGAGCTGTTGAACTCTCCAACTCAGCAGTGAAAATTCTTCTCCTAATCTCTTACTTCCTCCTCCCATCCACTGACTTCGGGAATGCAGCAGCTCCAGTGTTGACAATGAACACACTCCTACACCGTGACCAGGGTGGTGCTCTGATCTGCCCACACTTTGTGCTCCTCTGTCCCCACACAAAGGCTGCCTGAGCCATTCTCACTGAACACTAGCCAGAACTACCTGAACCTCTGAGCCGAGGCTCCAGACYAAGCCCAAAGGCCAGGGTCTGCAGGATGAAGAGCTGCTAATCATGGTTAAGCTAATTACAGTAACAGAAGAACACCAGATTCTGGTAACTTTCCTGTGCCAGAAGTGCTGGCAGGGGAACAGAAACACTCCTGTCAGCTGTACCTATGCAAGGGGATTATATCAGCTGTTACCAGCCTGGAAAAGAAGGTCAAATTGCTTTTATATTGCACTCATTAAATATATTTCTCMGTTGATCATCAGGCACTTTTGCACTCACTCCAGAAGAAGGTTCAAATTTTCTTCCTAACGTTTCTCTTTGTATTGTATTTCCTGTTTTCTTTTTAATAGGACTATGGGAATTTCCATTTGTATAAGACTAAGTAGGAATCATACTAKTTCCTAGATTACATACAATAAAATACATGCATACAAATGTCTCTTTTATTAGGCCATGTTCTAGCAGAGACTCAYGTTGTTTGCTAATTAATCACCTGGCACAAGGGAAAACTTTAAGAAAATCAATTGTTTCTGGGGCAGTTCTGCCTTCACTTTCAATGCATGTCCTGAATGTGGCCCATGTTCCAYGGTAGATTGGAGAAAGTGTAAATCCTAGAATTTACCAAAAGTAACCAGCTACACTATTTAGCTCAATTCTGCAAGGTCAGGTATTCTTTTCCAATGCCTGTAGGGAAAGTTAGGTTATCKTTCCTGAGCTAAGCTTATCTTTCCTGACCTAGTGACTCTTAACACCCTTAGGCCCCAAGGCATTGGAATAAGGGCTTGGGGAAGCTACTGCGGCTGCTTTGTGTATTTAACAATCCTGCAAAGCTGCCACAGGCTAGGAAAACTACCTTGGAGCAGTTCCCAGTGGGATTTCAAGATCCCCACCATGCTGTGAGCATCTCTTTCAAACAAGCAAGGAAGAAAAGCCTTTTCCAGATTGTTCAGACCCTCTTGTTACAGCTGTCTGAGAGCAGGCTCATATATCCAGGGTAATTACAAGGCATCAATCATAGAGGCAAGTAATGGGAAGGCTGGGGATCAGACACGCCTGTCTAGCCTCAGCAAAGCTTTTGGTGCTCAGCTGTTCCCAGCAGGTTTCTTCATACCTTGCCCATTCAGCACAGAAATGAAGCAGCAGGAAGCAGTCAGGAGGTTGGCCACCCACTGAAAGGCTTAATGAAGAGCTGATGGACCTAGACAGGGGGAGGAGGTGGGAGCCATGTGGAAATCTGCCCCCCTCCAGGGTAAAAGCCAAATCTAAAATAAAGAGCTGTGTTTGCACCTACCCAATCCAGACTTTGAAGTCAAAAGGATTCACCCACAAACTCCTGCTCTCTCTAAGACTCTATTTGCATACTCCCCCCTTGACACCAAGCTCCGTCCAGGGAAAAAACACTGAATAAAAGGAAAGCCTATAAGACTTTTTTTGCCCTTTAATCAGAACTCCAGCAAAAGCATGGTCCAGAGAAGAAGAGAATGCAACCTCTCAACTGTAAAGAGGTTCTCCATTTGTGTTGTTAGGGAGGTAAGATACAAGTCCTTTAAAGAGGCCCTTTCACTAGGTACAATCTCTTCCTGGTTGTTCTTTGGCTGTCATCCTTTTGACTGGCAGCACTGCTTTTATTGTAAGAGCAGAGTGCTCTTTCTTGACAGCACAGGACCACCTCTTTGTTGTGACAGGAGCTGTATCCTCCACGTGTCCTGAATTGAGCAGCAGCTGCAGGCAGGCCCCTCCATTCAGCGGGATCCTTTGTCCTTACACTGGAATGCTGTGAGCTGCCACCACCTTCCAAAGGCCTGGAAGAGCAAAGTGCACAAATCAAACACTCAGTTTACCCTTGAGGGGCTGCAGCCATTCTTACAGGAACCATAAACAGAGCCTTCCTTCTAGCAATGGCTCTACCAGCTGCCTTACCCTTCACTCAAAACCCTCCCCTGTCTCTCCTGGAGCCAATATGGGGTGTACAGAGCACAAATCAATGTGAGAGAAGAAAGACTAATGCCCTCTAATTTCAGTACCTGTTCCTGACTCCTTAAAGGAGGCCCTAATCCTGCATGAATCTTCAGGAGGCAGGCAGAGGAGCAACTGGATATGAGTTCTAAGGCTTTGCCTGCTTGCTCAAATTCATAAATTCATAGTGATTTGCTTGCCCCTGGGTGCAAGTCAGCACAGTCCTCCTGCACCAATGTGGAGCCTGTTTCTTCCCTGAGTGGGGTCTCAAGAGGCAGGGGATTAGAGGATTAACACCACTAATAACAGCAGAGAAGGGGGCACATGTCAGGGAAATTGACTCCTGACACAAAGCTTTGAAAAACACCCATAGATGAACCCGTGTAAAGCTGGAAGCTTTTTTCCTTTTTTACTGGCAAGTCTCATTCCTTGATGTACTCAACTTCTCCCTAAGCAAGTGCATTGTGCAGGCAGAGAGATACAGGGAACACCAGTTGTCCCTTTGAGGTGCTTTTTGTATCACTGAGGTCCCCTCAATGGAAGAAGGCATAAATGCTTACCTGAGACAGGAGGCTCCTGGCTTCCTCCTCCAAAAGATTCTGCACCACACAGCTTTGCAAGTATCTTTGTCTCCACACCCTCCAGGCCTTTTCAATCAGCCGCTGCTGGTCCTGCCAGGAAAAGAGGCAGCACACAGATTAACTGGGCTCTGGCAGGCAAATTGCCTCACTTCCCTCCAGTCCCACCTTGTTCAGTTGCTTTCCTGAGTCCCTCTTAAAAGACTTTGCACTGGTAACAAACAGAGTGGACTAATGACAGAGCTCTTGCTGAGCTACTCTCTCCAGCACAGCGTGGGTAAGTCCAAGTACCCTGGGGAGAGGACAATGCCCCACTGTGCCCCAGCACAGCTCCTCAGTGACTATGGACATGCTCACACTACACAGGCATCAGCTTGTTACCTGGGCAGGTCAGAGCACAGCTCACACGGCTAATGCCCAGGAACCAGGCAGAACATGGCTATGAACAGAAGGGGAAGCCAAATGACAGCTCTTGGTAAAGTGTAGACACCAGTGGGATGTATCAGGAACACAGATGAGGACAAAGATCACAATAACTGCTGTGAATTTTTGCACAGTCTACACACAATCTAGACAAATCCTGTTTCAGCTTCCCATCTGTAAGGGCTACACACAACTAAATCTGTGGATAAGCCAGTCTGTCAAGCTGACATTCCAAGAAGAACAATGGAAAAACCAGCTGCAGCAGTAAACTGGGATTTTTGGTGCCTACTGGTATTTGTTAAACCCCCAGGTCTCATCTCCCAGGATGCATGTGAGGCTGCAGGCAGAGCAGGCTTGCCCAGTAACACCCATCACTGCCAGCCCAGTGGCACCAGGCACTCACCAGCACCTGAGCCAGTACCACCACCCTGCTGGCTTCCCTCCACTGATGCCACCCCCTTGCCAGGCAGAGCAGTTTCCTGTCGTGCTGGCACCGGCGCAGYACCACTGTGTGATGCCACCTCTTCAGATATCTCCTCCTGCAGGCAAAAGAAGCAAATCAGCTTTACCAGCCATGCAAGAGAGCCCTTCCCTGATGGTATTGATTTATTAAAAATATGGATATTGATCTAGTRCYGATATCCAACTGTGASGGACAAAGACTCTCTAACAGTTTAGAGTTAGAAAGTGTCTGTTTATYRTGGGATAGCTCCCAAATACACAYTGCAATTTACAGGTGATYACAGAGTCCTTTTATCTRTACAAGTATTGAATACCCAAAATACAAATGCATATTCATAACTCTGGTACATCCCATTCCCCGCCTCATAAGGCAATTAGTTAAGCATGYRTAGTTTGTTCTTGAAATRGGTCAGTGGTCCCTTTCATGGGGAGGGGTCCCAGAATGAGGAAGYAAATGAAGTCTTTCCTCGTTCTGACCTTTCTACCTCTTCAATGCAAATATGACAAATGAACCCTTGGTAGAACTCCCATTCCCATCTTCAATTGGTTTCAGAACASAGGAGGCCACAATTGTCTCATGTTCCTAAAAGCTATTTATCAGTTTCTATATTCTTCATTATAAACCCAGCTAACCAAACATTATGTTGACAAGCAATCAATTATTAGTTAACTACTAACTCTTAACTTCATCAAGGTCTACCCATTTATTTTGATTAATTCAAATAAAGCTTATTTCTAACTAAAACCTCAGCTCCTCTAAAATCCCTAAATTCCTTAAAGTTTATGTCTCAGTATCAGCAAGAGGAAGCCCAAAGCCCTGCACTCCACTTACCCAAGCCACTTCTTAGCCCACTCCTCCAAGTCCACCTCTGCTGCATTCTCCTGGATCCTTGCATGTCCATGAGAGGGTCCTACCACATCAAGTCTCTGCAGCAACCTCTCAGCCCTTGTTTTGGCTCCTGTAGATCACCAGCCAGCGCTGAATGGCACTGGGAAAATGTCCAGTTGGTGCTGAATCTTCTTCTCTGCCTCTTCTGCTTTCTAAGAAACAAAASAGGAATCACACAGGAGCTAACCTTGGAGCTAGAGAGGGAGACATCAGAGCTGCCATGAGCCCTTAGTCCTTCAACTCCTCAACACAGAAGGAATCAACTGAGTTTGATTGCCATGAGCTCCTGCTCCAYAGAGGAATCCCAGTCATTAAGCTGGTAAACACCAATCCCCTTTCYCTCACACTCTCCACATGGGTCTGTGAAAGGAAGAGAGGAGGGAGAATCTTACTCGTGGGCCAAGAGAGAGCCATCTTTCTGCTTTTCCTAACACCTATGAGGGTACTGCGCTGCCGTAGGCACTGGGAAAAGGCAGCTGCTCTGGTCCAGTAGTTGCAGGCCTGCAAACAGAAATAACACAGCTGCAGCCAAGAGTAAACACAATGCACACAGCACTCACACAACCCAGAGAGACAGGCTCACAGCTCTGCAGGTAGCTTAATGTGCTAGACCCCAGSCTGGAAACTGCACAGATGAGATCCCAGCAGGACTGACTCAGCCCTTCCAAATCAATGGACCTCTTTGTAGTTTGCTAGCTCTGATTCTTTTGAAAAAAAGCTGCAACTCTGGCAGCTCACTCTGCTCTGCAGGGACAGTGATTATCCCATCTTATCTTTGAGCAGAGAGGAAGGAGCGCTCTCATCTCTCTGGTCAAAATGTCCCCTTTCCTTATTGCTGTGCTCCATATGGTTGCTGCAATCAGTGCCAGATTATGGTGATGAAGTTGTGTGCACAGTCGGTGAAGAATTTCACAGCAGGGACTACGCAGTCACCACAAATCAAACCAGGTTTTTATGCAAGCCTTGTCACACTATCTCGGTGCCTCATGACTCACTGAGTTAATAATAGCTGTCTCATAGGGACCTTTATCTTATACTTAGGGAGCTTTATCTTCTCTTACTTGTTTGACAGTAGCCACAGATCCCAGGCGCAGGGCTTGCTGTCCTCTTGCAGCCACTCGCCAGCGGTGACAAGCTTTACCTGGAGAGGGCTCCTGCCACTTGTGGTTTCTCCCTCCTGCCACTTGTTCAGCTCTCCAGAGTTTGTCCCTCCACTTAATAAAGCTCCCAACCAGGAGACGGTGCTCTCTGACTCTTTTAAAATAAGAGAGGGCTTCACGCTGCCTTAGTTGACATGCAGTGACCTGGGCCCAAGTGACAAGGCACCTGAAAAACAGTTCCAAGCATAGAAAAGAAGCAGATGCATAAAGTAACAATTCCATGTCAGACCAAATTTCACCTTCTCACCTGCCTGGCAGTATTCCACATAAATGGCCAAAGCAACCAAAGAGCATTCAACAAGAAAAAAAGCCTGTTCCTATTACTGCTGTAATCCAGATTTATGCATTGACCTCTATGCTACATATTTTTCCAGTGCCTCATCTCTGAGAGGTTCAGACTCTTCAAATCTCTTTCTGCTGAAAACCTGCCCTCATTTTACTTCAAGTTCTCAGCACTGTTACYTGTCACCTACTCAAAGGACTCTGCTTCCCTCTGGCCATTTTAGCATTTCCTCCTATTCAAAGGCCTCTGCAAACTGAATCCAATCTTATACTACACTTTTCTTTTGCCTAACAAATTCTTTTCCTAGGCTCCCTTGCCAGTACACCTACTTGGTCCCCCTCACCAAAAAAAAAAAGTTTAATTAGCCAGTCTTCAGTCTATCTCTGTGCTACCAGCTGACCAGAAAGATGGTGCTGGATGAAGGTTTTTTCATTTTTCCATTATGGGATGAGAGTAAAACTGTTAAAATCTCCTTCAGCATGGAACCCAGCAGATTCCTGAAATCTGCTTGCAGCATTTATGACAGCCACTTGCTGTCAAGATTCAGATTTTGTTTCTTGGCTGTCACAAACTAAGGCCCTGTGTATGTGGGATGTACGACTAGAATCTTTGCAAAGACAATTTTATTCCAAAAAATTAACAACTTTAGGAGTTACTATAATCAGCACTGTAAATCTGCACCCACAAAAATCTCTCTGTATCTCACAGGCTGATGCACAGGAGGCCAGTCTTCCTCTGCAAGCAGAGAATGCAATCTGCTTTTAATTCCAGCTTATCCTTTTGGTTCCTTGTACCATTTGGACCTTCATTATGCAAACCACCCCAGTGCACCATAGGGCAGAGGTGTGAATATTCTGTGCCTGGCAGGCTTTCTGGAAGATCAAGAGAAGCTGTTCCAGGTTATCCCAGCACAAAAAATGCCCCCCTCAAAAGAGAGAGCTCATCCAAGTGAGAAATTAGAAGCACTCTCATCAAAGGAGACTCAGAAGGAAGATTAATGGTGGAGACACAACAGGAAGGAGCAACATTAAGGGCTTATCTTAAATACAGCTCCCATGAGGGAGCCACACAGATAGATTTGCAGAGGAAACTGCAATTGAGTGGGGTAAGTGCAGAGTCTAAACATCATAGCCACCAAAGGTTTACTGGGTTTTTAGTTGCTCTTTCCTCTGCAGATCTTTGTGTCCTCTCAGTCTGAACATGCACTTCAAAAGAAAACCTGATAGGGCCAAACCTGCACTTCTCATACCTTAAATGAATCCTTGGCAGAAATAATCTTATCTATTCTTATCCTCCTGAATTATTTTAGAGAAACACTTCAACAATCCTGGTTCACTACAGCTGGACMCTTCTCTGCACTTCAGGCAGGCACTGGCCTCATACAACATAAACTACAAACAAAACTGTTTCCAATAAGAAGACCACTCAACACAGAAAAAAATTCTTGTGGTTTGGGACCTGTCAACATACCATAAGACTCAAAGACAGACTACAGTTTCACCTATATTGTAATAACACCAAGATGAGTTGAATATCATGGTTCTCCCTCCATAAGCTTTATCCTGCTTTGCTGCAGGAACAAATCAATCTCAATTTTTCACATGAAATTAAAATCAACACACTGTGTCCAGAATCCTAAAAGACTAACTCTGTAAACATCAGATCTCTGCAAGCTCTCTGCCYACTATTCCTTTCAGCAAATACTGAAGTGCAAATAAGGCTGGCAAATTTTAAACTGCACAAATTTGTTTGCATCTCTCCCTTGCTTACTGCACAAATAATACCCTGCATAACTAAGACTGAATGCAAGTTCTGAAGAATTTTTGAATGGGAAAAATGAGGTGAGGTGTGAGGCTTTAGGTAAGAGACCCCTTAATAGAGACATCCTCAGAGCAGTGCTCCTACAGAAGCTCCATTTATACATGAGCTATCCACACTTTCAAATTCAGGATAATACACTGGATACTACTACATAAATTGCTCTTCATGCAGAGCTTCCCTTGGAAATGTTCTCAAAGAGCAAGAAACAAACCTGTGCAGGAGAAAACGTTCCCAGAATAAAACAGCATATTTCTGCTTCCTTGTTTGGTAATACCATGTGTGCAGGACCAGCCTCTTCTTCTCTTGGCAGCTGTGCCAGGCCCATTGCTGCTGCAGCTCTCCCAGAGCACGCTTCCCTGTGAGAGAGCACACCCTCCTGAGTGAGCCCAGTGGCTGTTTCTCCAGAGAACCAGAGTCCAGACAAGAGCAAAGAAYACATCTCCTGCAAACACCAAATGGGACCAAACTTGCTAAGATTTYCTGTCCTCTCTTTAGCAGCTAAAGAGACTTTTCAATTCACTTTGTAGTTTTTTGTCTGCAAAGCAGTCAGAYCTCCTTTCAAATTTTCCCTGCAAGAGATCACAGATTACTTCCACTCTTATCTGCAAGGCAGTTTTCCATTAAAAATTGGGAGTTTTTCTTCCCTGGCACAGTGCAAGTACTTAGAGCATATGGAATTCCTTGAGGGATCAGGATTGTTAAGACATCCCAAAAGATTCACCCTGTTCCCAACCTGATTGCTTGGTCTGAGGAGACATGTTCAAACTTGGAATGCTGCATGGAAGTCCATTTAACTCCTCAGCTGCTAAAATACAGTGCTTGAACACTCTTTTTTGCAGGTAGAAGTGTCAAAGGAGCCTCTTCCCTAATACAAAGCACAACAAAACAGTAGGTCACAWGTGCTATTGAAGGCCAGAAGAATGCAGTGACACATGCACCTACTAACTCCTGGGGTGGTATGTGCCTTTCCAGAGGAGCAGTGCACAGAATTCCAGCTAAAAGTGTGACTTTCTCCATCCTAACTACTCCCAGAGCTGCTCTCTTCTACAGAGACAAGTGATGCAGTGGGATGGGGTGACTCACTTTGCCAGCAGGAATGCCAACGCCACAGAGCATCAGCAGTCATCTGGTGAACATGACCCCTGAATCTCCRGTCAACTTCCACTTTCTGGGCCAGTCTCCTTTTCCACAGGTTGAAAGCCATCTGGACACAATGAACTCCATGTTTTAGGGCTGCTGCTGCTTCTTGGTTCTTATTTTCCATGACCCAGTGATGCCAACTGAAAAAGGCTCTGAGAAGGACAAAGGTTTCTGCACTGACTCTGTGAGTTGGAACAACTCACAGAGATACACACCTTTGTAATGAAAAATTTAACCACAAACATACAGATGAGGGAGTTTTGGAAATACATCTGATCTGTAAACATCCTTTCCCCATTAAACGTCAGGGGAAATGATGGACAGGACAAGCTGTTCAGAGTTAGGTTTTCTGTCCTGGCTGTGCCAAGCCTGTTGTGCTCTTCAATGTTGGAATCAGTAGAGAGCAAGGCCAGCTCAGTGGATAGGAAGTTACCAGGACTTGTTATCAGCAGAGCTGGCTTGCTCTAATTTGTGAGGCATTYCATCAAACCAGAAATTACTGTGTTCCTACAYAGTAATTTTGAAGCTGGAAAAACCCCAAAAYAATGGGCTGCAAAACTCCCACTGAAGACAAAATRAAATAGCTAGKGGRAGAWTTTTTTTCCTTTTTTTTTWAWTWAARSMARTGTAAAGCTTTTAAAACAGAGAGCTTTAGGAAACTTCTGGAAAKCACGATCCCTACCGAGACAGCCGAACACGCCTGCAGTGCTGCTGGGCCTTTACATGGTGTTGAGTTTGAGCTGACCAGACAATGAAGCACCTCTGCAGGCAGTACTGCTCTGCTTGCTGCCAGCAGCTCTGCACCTCCTTGTCAGAACTGCAGCCCTGTAAGCCAGAAAGGCAAAAAAAAAGACCTTGAACTGCTGCTATATCAATTACTCCACACAGCTCAGCCGTGTCTCCTTGCCACTGTCACCTCTGTGATTGCCCAGCTCCATCCCATACACCCCATGAACAGCCAGATATGAGGGTCTAACATCCTTTTTAAATTCTTGACACCTGCCCTACTTCCACTCAGCTGACAAATGGGAGGGAAGAGTTACCCTGAGAAAAGCCTCAATCTCCCAAATCTTCTGTTTGAGAGAGAACAAAATAGCAGTGAGACMTTCCATATGCTGATATTGAAACCCAAAGGCTCTTTGCTAAATTTGAATATGCAGAAAACACTTGTATATTTACATTTTACACACTTTCTAGCCTTACCTCTTCCCATGCAGAGTAACTGGTGAGAGGCTGGGAATTATTATCTGGACTCTGCAACACTGAAGACTGGAACTGATTTCCCACAAACCAATTTCTTCTGCAAGACAAAAGTGTTGGGTGAGGAAGGAAAGAAAGAGGAAGATAAAGTCCCATGGAAGGATGGTGTGACATGACATGAAGGATTATCCAGAGGGAAGGAATTCAGCCAGTTCAACCAAGGGGTCACTCCTACCAGCATCCCAAAAAACCAGTCTCCAACTCACCCAGATCCAGGGAAGGAGGTCTGCAAGCACAGCTCAGCTGGCAGCTCTGTGCACTGGTGGARTTGAAGGAAAGAACTGTGACATGCCACATGTGTGACATCCTCAGCAGCCAGAGGGGAGGAGAAGCCATGCTGGCTGCTGTCACTAAGACTGCATTCCTGCAGGTATGAAGGGAGGAACATGCTGTGAGGTGAATGTCCTCACAGTGGAAGAACCCAGCTAACAGCTCTGACCATGCCATTTATTCCTTTTCTTATCAAGGATTCAGGCAAATCCAAAACGCATCCAAAGGTATTGCAGGCTAGCCATGACACCTCTGGAGAGCAAACATGTAAGTAGTGGGAAAGTTATTTCTATACTAATAATTTCCATACTGAATCCAGAAATACATATATTTCTACATTGAGAAAAGGGGAAATGAGCATATACACTGTCTCAGTGAGGAAGCTCTTTATATCACATCCCTTCCACCTTGCAGCCACAAACAGAAGYAATTGTACAAGGGAAACTCACTAACTCAGTTTCTCACATCTCTAATTGATGAACCAGAAAAGGCACAGAGAGCATTGACTTTAAACCTTTAGATTTCATTTCAGCTTGAAGACCCCACAAACTCAGCACTAAATTTTAAGCACAGTTTGCTGATGACAATACCATGTGGAAGCAGAAATTTTCCCWGAAAAATCCCAGCAATTTAATACCTCAGAGCAGTCTAGGTGTACCAAGACCTTCTCACCTTTTCCAGTGAGCTTTGAGAGGTCAGAGTAGCTGGTGCACTGCTATCAAAGCCAGATGACGTTGAGAGGTCCTCAGAAAACAGCATGGCAAGAGGTTCCTCATAGACAGCTCTATGCAAGTGCTTAGAACTTTGTTCAATTSTCTTCAGCACAAGATACTTTTGGTGCCATAATTTCAGAGTTTTTCTGAGTTTACACTGCTCCAAAATCTGAGAGAAAGAGCTGAGATAGAAGACACTGAGACAGTAAAGCGAAAGAAGAAGAACACCAGAGGGGGTGACTAGCACAGACATGATGGACAATAGATAGGGTAAAAGGGGCTCTAGCAAAAGGTTCAGAAAATCATGTAGACACTACTAATGGGGGCAGGGCTCCAGGGACTGGCTCCTCTCACTCACTCAGCCTTGTGATGCTCACACAGCCTTGTTTTCCACAGCAGATATACTCTCTGCAACTTCAGTTTTTGGCAGAAGTCATCAAAAGAACAGACTGTTTTCTCCAGAAACTCTCTTCTCTGTCTCTCTCCAGTCCATGATGTCTGACCTTCATGTCTCTTTGTCACAGCCTTGTCAGCTGCTGAGCTCATAAGTGCTCCTTAACCAGTTACATAAAGGAACAAGAGATTGTCTCAAGGCAYTCCAACTCAGCCCAGCCCAACCCTCACACTGCTTCTTTTCAGCAAGGTTTAAGAGTTTATGTTTGGTTTATGATGCAGAGCAACAGACCTCCCTGTAGCTTCACTGACACACCCAGAACCAGTCCTCTGCCCACTCTGGTTTGTTCACACCCTGTATCATCTGAGCCCCTCTGTTTTCAGTGTACAAGAGAAGGAAGGAGCCTAAACACCTCTAAAGTTTAGATTCTGTACAGACCCCAAACTGCTCACCACAATGCTGCCTCCATCGYAGGAGGAAGAGGTTCACCACTGCCTGCTTATCACCTCCTCTGACCTGCAGCATCCCAACCCACTGCTGGAAGTGCTTCCTCAGTGATACTGCTCTGAGATGGGCCAGGTTGCACCTGTCAAGTGCCTTCTGCTCAACCGTCTCCTTCCATGTACTGAAGCACCTGAGAAYACCAAAGGAAAATGTTGAAAAACACTTATACAAGCTCATGTGTCTTCCTGAGACTGGGTTTAGTTCAGGAAAGACAGACATAAGCTGTYCCCTGAGCTTCTATTTGTTCATTTCAGTAAAAAGCCACTGTTATGCTTAGAGCACAGCAGCACAGTGGCTGCTCTTGGGTTTGTTCTTTCAGAACATCAAAAGTCAGGATAAAAAAGTTTTGGCAGTGCACAGGAAGCAAGTCATAACATCTCTGGCCACAGCACTTCCTTTTTATGTTTTTACCCCTACCTTCATCTTTATTAACTCCTAAAACAAAAGGATAGATGGCTTTAAGGTGGAGCAATTGTTACTGTCTGGGTTGGCTCTGTTATTCCATGGACTTTCACAGAAAGTCCATGGATTTTTCACATGAAAACCAGATCTCACCAACTCACCGGGAGACCAAGTTTCTTTGGATTTGAGTTGTCAGTGTTAGAATCTTTTTCATTTCCAAGCTTTGGGAATGCCACATCCAGAAAATGTTTTGTAGCTTCTTCTTCTCCAGCAGAGCACGGGCTTCCAAAAGCCTGGCTTCCTCTTTGCTCAGCAGCTCCTTCTGCAGGCGCCACAGTCTGAAAGCTGCTGTGTCACAGGGCAGGAAGAGATTGACAGGAAGAGAAATAGCAAAAGAACTTCAAACAGCTTTGTGTCACACAGCAAACATCCCCTGGCTTAAATCCAAGCTGACAGAGGAACGACACTTAAGGAAGGCAGCTCACATTGCTGGAGCAACACATGCTGCAGCTGAATTCATACAAGGAATGAGGCAAAACTTGTATGGCATGGTGAGTGGCCACCCTCAACCATCACGCATACTGGTCCAGCTACTTTTGTCACTGCTATATTTTCTGAAAAATCCCCTTCACCCAGGATTTTTCTCCTGGGAAGCTGAGAAGCCTCAGAGAAAAAATGAAAACAATTATTATCTGATTTGCTTCCCCTGTGTTTGCTGCTTTGGAATGTGTTTGGCCATTGTTTCCAACAGGTGATTGTTTCRTTGGTTTCTGCTGTGGATTGTTTTGACTTAATGGCCAATCATGGCCAAGCTGTGTCAGGACTCTGGAAGGAATCATGAGTTTTCATTAGTATCTTTTAACCTTCTGTCTGTATCCTTTCTGTATTCTTTAGTATAGTTTAGTATAGTATTCTTTAATATATTATAGTATCATAAAATAATWAATTAGCCTTCTGAGAACATGGAGTCAGAGTCATCATTCCTTCCATCGTCTGAGAACCCCACAAATACAACATACTTGCAGGATCACATTCTGAAAGAGCTCAAAGCAACAACTAGACACAAAGCCCAAAACCTGGTGAAACAGTGAATACMTCCAAGCTATTCCAAGGCTATGGAACGTGTGCTTACCAGCCAGCYGCCTCATGTCTCTGATTGCTTCAACTCCCCAGCAGAACTCATCTCCTCTCTGCCTATGACGAAGCTGTGTCCACAGCTCTCCCTCCATCCTGAAAGAGCCACAAACATGCCTTMACATCCAGCTGTCCAAAGAGGCACTCACAGAACAGAAGCCAGGGCTTTCCTCTCTCTTTTTGCCTCAACTTGCTCTTCTGCCTTCAGAATTAAAAGCCTCCACAAAAGGCTTTTCTTTTGACACYTCTACTGCCAAGCTACTGCTAGAGACTGTAGTATTGCCTCACTCCAACCTCATTTACCCCTGTATCACATATGCAGGTGATAGCTGAAGCAAAGAATTAGTACAGGAGTATTTCTATCAGACACTCAGACTGCAAACACTGGTGCACAGAAGCTATGAAATAGGACTGTTTAGTTCTTAACATTAAACTGCTAATTCTTGTAGTGGTTATCCACAGCAATACATCCAAGGACATGGAAACAAGTCTGCCATAATTTGAGAAAAAAATTTCCCTGTGTTTGTAATCCTCCCTTCATCCAAGATAACAAAAAGGGAATACTCTCTGCTTACCTATGAGCCTGCTGCACTTCCTTTGAGTATCCTGTTGGAAGCTGATGCTGAGCTGAGGTTGTCATAGTGGCTAATCTTCCTACTCCAAAAATCCCAGCTGATGAACTTTGGGTATAGGAGAAAGGCTCAGGCTGCAGAGCTTTCTTCTGGCTCTGTTTTGCCATAGCTTCCTTCCACTRAAGAAGAAACCACATGATCAGAACAACTGCAGACAGAGTATTGGTACCAGGTCTACATTACAGAATTTCACACTTCCTCCTCCCTATCCAGACAAGATTTGTGCTTTCTCTGACTGCACAGCAGAAAGTTCAYGGCACCACTGTCCCCAGCCAGTGCTCACCCTCTGGAAGCTGGCAGCTAGCAGAGTTGAAGCATGTCTCTGCTGGGCCACCTCCAACTGAGTCCTCCTTTGGTGCACAATCCACTGCAGAGCACCAAAGCCCTTCTGAAGCAGCTGGTGTCTGCAAAGCTGTGTGGCTGCCCTCTTCCAAAGGAYATATCTCCTCCAGGCTTGGAAACACCTTGCTAGGATTTTTTTGTCACACAAGTGCCAGAAACTTAAAAATGAAAAACAGAGGTGAGYTCCTGTTAACAGAAAGGAAAGCAAAACCAGCCAGGAGGTGGCAATCAGAGTTCAGCCATCAAGTTGTATAAGAGGYTATTTCAAATCATTCTCTCTAAAGAATGAAAAACATGCAATCTCACACCAAATTAAGGWATCACTGTTGCTAAACGGGTAGCAACCTCATTCATGTCCTATCTACAAATTTGAATTCCATCTCATGGATAAGTCTAGCTCTTGATCTTCTCTAATTGTGTAGGGAGCACATCAGAATTTGGTGCATTGAAGAGTAGCACTGATGATACCAACACTTCTTCATTTCTAGCAACAACCAAAGCTGAATTTAGAAAATAGCATTGAAAAGATACAGGAATTATATTTCAGGTCATGCTTCATTCTAAATGACAACCCTTTGAAAAGAAGTGGAAGCAGCCCTTCRGCCAACCACAGCAGATTAATGTAGGCTAAGTCCTAAACGCAAATGTTCCTAGGGACGTGGCTCCTTAGCCACTTCTCAGAGGTGCTTCTCAGTTAACTACCAGCACACTCATAGTTAAAAACAGAGTCTTTTTACCTTTGCTCATTCACCTTCAATGACCAGAAGCTGTTCTCTGAGATCTGCAAACAGACAAGAGACAGTAATTCACAATTATTCACACTGCTCCACTCTATTGAAGAATTTGTCTTTGTGGCACACATCATCTTGGATGGAGACCAGAGCAGGACTGCCTCAAGATCATGTATTAYGTGGGATGCCTTGGACACTGCTCCCACGCCATTGCTCTGTGAATATTCTTATATATTTCAGACATAAAAAGGCACAAAAAGCCTGAAATCTCAGGGCCTGCAACAATGCACAGAGTAAAATCCAGTTTAATGCTTTCCTTCAGCATGCAGATCAGGGAATATAAACAGGTGTTTACATTTCCAAAACAACCAGGTTGACAAGTTGGTCTTTAGGAAGAAACATGTGCGATGGAAAGATGTGTACATTGGGATGAAGAAAGACTGTAAGAGATGAGATTCTGGCTATTCAGTGACAAGAAAAAACGATAGGACAAGCATCCCCATCACTTGTACCTCAACTCTGCACCTCTAGCAAGTGGCAGAAACAAGCACAAGTAATACCTGTGGACAGAGATGCTTCACAGTGACCACACCCTCACCTCTCTGGGCACAGTTTTCTGTGTCTGGTTCCCTTCTTCACAGCACCATGGTTCTTTGGCATTCCTTTCTACAGAACATTCTTCAGACTGCTCAAGATTGCCATCAGCTTCCAAATTCCACCGGCTGCTTTGGCAGGAGTATTTGTTTCTCCTTCCTTCTCTGCTCATGTTCATACAATCTGCATCAGAATGTTCACTAAAGCCTTCTTCAACTGGTGTAAACAAAGGATTGGACTGGCTGCTGCCCACTGCAGCCATTCTTCTGCCTGCTGGTGATCTGGAGTGAGATACCTCTTCTGACTCTTTGCTGCACTTAACATCAGAGCTGTTGACTTCTACAGATTTAACACTAAGCTGCTGGCCTGGTCTAAACTCTTTATCTCCAGGATGAGAAGCGATGCTCACACACACTTCTGTAGGAGTCCCACACATGGCTACATGAACATTCCTCTGAGCACCCCCCAAATCTGTCTCCAGTAACACCTGCAGGCCCTCTGGACCCAGACTGGCTGAAAGGTCTTTCTTCCAAGACTCAGCACATGGAGACCCCCCATTAGATGTCTGTTGTCCTTTAACAACCCTTCCAGGAGAATGACTTTTTCTGTGAACATAAAGACCACCAGTTTCCAGAGATGGCTTTACCAGGGACTGGCATCTGAAGAAAGGGGAGCAGTTGAAGGAGGAACCTGCCTCTGTACCCAGTAGCCTGCCAGAACCCATTCYAGAAGCAAGGGTTTGTGGTTGGATGCCACCTGAAATTTTGGTTCTCCATGTGTTAGAGCCAATGTATCCATATCTGTAAGAGCCAGAGAGAGGCTCAGCAGCACTGAAGTCTCTTGTCACTGCACTAAGGCTCCAGTCTTTAGCAAATGGGACACTCCATTTCAATCTTGCCTGAGCAGCACTGGTTCTTACTGCAGCTAGCTGTTCTCCCATGGTCAGGATACTGGGACCTAAATCATCAGGAGCAAAGCATGAATGGCCARTGACTGGAGAAGACTCCAGAGGGAGGGATCCCCGTACCCCCATCAAAGCACTTTCTTGCTTAAGCCTCTGGACTGAACAGTACAAGCTAGCAGAAATCTGTGAGGATTGCAAAAGAGACTGAAAAGACTCCAGATTGGATGGATCAAGATTCCCCAGGGTCAGGGCTGAACTGTGACAAGTGTTCACACTTTCACTAGAGCTCCCTAAAGAAGGACCCACCACTAATTCATGCCTAAGAGGGGAATCTGCAGCATGAGATGACAAATGTGCATTGACCAGTAAAGGGCTCACAGGATTCATACGAGAAACAGCAGAAGGCTGATGCTGTTGGCTTTCCACCAGATAGTCACAATTCTTGTTCCTTCTTTCTGAACAGTGATGGYGAACAGTGGGTATGGAGTAGCTACCAGCTGCCTTGGCTTCCTGATGGTCTTGTTGAGGAAAGTCAAYACTCTCACTCCTTCTCCCTTCCAAAACACAAGCCTCAAGGTGAAAGTGCCTCTGGAGGGGGATACATAGCAGGGAGGACTGACAAAGCAAGATGGGGACTCTATGAACTACACACTTAGAGCTGTGCTGCTGCAGCCTAGAGCACAGATTATTCTGCTGCAGCAAGCAGGAACTGCAGAACTGGCTGGCAGCGTCCAGGAAGGGCTGAGAAGGGCAGGAGAGATTAGTCTGTCTTCAGACTGGGATCTCTTCCCATCTGGCAGAGGTGTGGTACACAGCTAGCCCTGTGCTGCTGTCTCTGGGCTTAGACTGAATGCTGCGGCCTCAGGCCAGGGATGAGAAATGTCTACTCAACTTCTAGTGCCCAAATACAGATTGAAATTCATGTTCTTCTGAATGTTTCTTTGCTCTGAAGAAAAACAAGAAGAAATATAAGCAAAGGACTGTGAGTATTTCCTATCTCATCTTGCCTAGTTTGCCAAAGCCTTTGGGTACTTTCCTTGTGAATTTCTTGTTTCTGATGCACCAGCCTCAGTCCTGAAAGTGTTATGGACACTACTCTCTTCCTGTTTTTCAGCAGACAATCGTATCTGGCAGAGCAGGAATGAATGAAAAGGACAGATTCAGTTCTCCACAAAAAACCTGGAAAACAAAGACTTCCAGCATTATACAGCAGCCTCAGAAGGAGTCTGTTGCTAGCAAGGCTGAATCATCCCAAGCTCAAGACTACACAGACTTATTTCTTTTTGTCTGCACTAAAGGATGAAACCATGTTTTACATATTCATAAAATCCACACTGTCCCCTAATCTGGAAGATTTACAGCATAGCTGGGAGACCTACTGTGCAGTCTAGCCACTAAGTCTGATGGTTATACATATAACATTCATGCTGAAAATGGATTCTTAAGTTGCTGCTAACAGGCAAGTGCAATTTGAGAGGACTGTGATTCCATTCCCTCAGATTTTAAAAGCAAGTTGTCAATCACTGTCATTCTAACCACCATTCTTTTCCACCTCTCTTTTAAAAAATGAAAATGGTATTCTATAAAGACACACACATCTCTATCATCTTAAAGCCCCCTAGTCAATCTGAGAAGAGACAGCAACGAAATCAATGCCCATTGTCTTTTTCAAACACACTCTAATCCCAGAAAGCCTCCTGCCAAATTGCACTGTTTCTAAGCTGTGTTTATCTCATTCTCTTCTAAGAGAACATTTGAGGCTCAGTTGTCCCTGTTTGTAACAGCTCATTTTTCCCTCTCACATGCAAACTCCTTCAGTAATCACCACAATCTGGGGAGCAAACACAGTTTCTAAAGCAGCAGGAGACAGTCAGGCAGTGCTGCAATTATCCCTGGGAACTGCTGTTACTGCCTTTCATACATCACCGAGGGTGCCATGAACGGAAAGATCCCATTATTTCTTCCGGACCAGTTGAAGTTGGCAACTAAAGAGTGAACAGACAAAGCACAGCTGCCTTCCTCAGGGTGCCTATCACTGCATGAAGTATAACCACAAAATGCACTGGACTGGTGTTCCATGGAAGCACTCCTTGCATCCCAGAAATATCCAATCACCAAGCAGTGTATCACAAAAGGGTGTTACAAAGGATTTAAATAGCAAAAGGACATAAACCCACCATGTTTTTCAGTGTTAATTTGCTCTGTGAACACCCAAAACCTGGCTCTGGACTACCTTATGCTCGAGAATCTGGACATAATCTATTTTCTTGATAACTTGTGATTTTTTTAGCTCTCCATTTCAATTCTTTGTGCTAGGTACCAGGTTCTCACCACATCACCATGGTTATTTCWGTTGGTGTCCTTCACCTCACCCATTCCTAATTTCAGTCTCATTGAGATCTAGAAGAAATAGTATCCTTTCAAAATCACATTTGTCTGCCTTCTGATATTGCTACTCAGATCTTTAACATAACAACTTTTAGGCAGCAGGGTTAATCTCAGTTACAACAAGATCTTATCAAGATCTTTTTTAAAACAACTTCTGAGGCCAAAAGATACTCAAGGCAAACAGCACATTTTATGAACTGCAAAATCCATGACCAATGGATTTTATATTAGTTTTTATGATTTCAACTAAAACATTTAATGCATGCTTACTATATACACACTTTGCAGCAACACACTAACGCATTAAAACCTGAAACAAATTCAATTAAGCAAATAAAAATTAAGATGATCAAGTTATTTCTGTTGTTATAAGCAAAAGGAAATAAATAGCACAGTTAATGAAAAGCAAATCAAGTTCTTTCAAGCAAATACCATTTTGGCAATACGGTAACAATGCCAGACCCATAATAAACACATTTGCACTGCACACACAGTSCTTATTCCTGATCCCTGCAGATCAAGACTGACCCATTTCATATTCCAAGTAGGGGCCAGTGATTACTCTGAGCTCACACTTCAGCTGCTTTTGAAAGCAGATTTTTTTCTGAACACTGCTCAGCGTTACAAACCAACCATCGCTGCCGCCACATGATCCCTGTGAGACCAACAAGTATTGGAATATTACCAATATAGCTGGATGGGACATGCCTGAGCTTCTCTGGCTCTTGCTGCTGAACCAAAAAGCGGCAACTGTGGTGTTTCACCCCAGAGACACTTTGGGCTGGCTGGGTGTGTGGTGTTTCACCCACAGACACTTTGGGCTATATGGGTGTGTGGTGTTTCACCCCACAGACACTTTGGGCTGGCTGGTGTGTGGTGTTTCACCCCACAGACACTTTGGGCTGGCTGGGTGTGTGGTGTTTCATCCCACAGACACTTTGGGCTGGCTGGGTGTGTGGTCTTTTACCCCAGAGACACTTTTGCCTGGCTGGATGGAGCAGCTGGGTGCTTGGAGGCAAGTCCAGGCCTGCAGGAGCTCTGGTGGTGGTGGGATGGAGCTTCCCCCCATAACAGGGGCTGGTCCTCAGGTTTACCTCAGGTGGAGAAGCTTTAAGGCGATGGTGAAGGAAAGGAGTCGGTTCTGATGGAGGGTTTGGATCCAGAGCTTTATTCTGGCCCACAGRCCACTGAATCCAGGAACAGCTCCAACAGAACTCACAAACCACATGGTTGCTGTTCCTTTGAACCCCGGGGAGAGGGGCAGGGAAGGGGTAAGGAGCTACCAACCAGGTACATAGAAGGAGGTCTGAAGGGACAAAGGATACCTGGATGGCTTAATGTCTCCCTAGGGGTAGAGGGCATCTTTTGAATTCTGCCAATCACTCAACGCCCTTCTGGAATGCCAGGATTGACAGACAGTGCTGGGAGGGGGCAAGGGAAGGGGAAGGAGAGGTGACTGACACACCTGGGGAAGGAATCTTCAGGGAGAAACCCGGGGTATCTCAGGCAAACCATGACATCACACCGCATCAAACAAGCACACACAGGTAGTCCTCCCTCCGCAGCGCTGCCATCCAAGCACCCAGGACGCAGTAATGGGAGTGAGAAGCTCCTCACCCACGGCCGAAGCTCCACTTACCCACACCGAGAGGCACCGGCACTGCTGGGCCCCGGGGACCGACCACACTGAGCGTCTGAGCCGGCACCTCCTCCGCGGCCACAGCCACCCTCGGCCCCCTCAGCGCCAGCTCCAGCTGCGGCTCCATAAGCAGCTTATCCCCCCGATTAGGTCGGTCACCGGGGCTACAGATGGCCGGGGAAAGCCRCTCTGGGCCATGGCTAATTAAAGCCGGGGCCCGGCCGGGGAGAGGGGGGCTCATGCCGGGCGGGAGCCGTGCCTGTCCCGGGCAGTGCCTCAGGACACCGCCACGGCTTCTCCCCAAGAGGAACCCGAACCCGCCAGCGCTGAGGGAAGCACCTGCGGGAGCTGTGCCTGTCCCGGGCAGTGCCTCAGGACACCGCCACGGCTTCTTCCCAAGAGGAACCCGAACCCGCCAGCGCTGAGGGAAGCACCTGCGGGAGCCGCGTCTGTGCCAGGCAGTGCCTCAGGACACCGCCATGGCTTCTCCCCAAGAGGAACCCGAACCCGCCAGCGCTGAGGGAGGCACCTGTCCTGGGCGGGCTGGGCTTAATGCTGGGAGCTGCCTGCTCACCACCAAAACGCCGGGCACAGCAGGACCCGAGGGTTTAAAAAATCAAAGCGAAACCAGCCGAATGGAGCATCGCAGCTGTCTGGGTGAGGAGATCTCACTGAGACCCCCTGAGGGGCAGCAAGGCCACGCTCTGGCACAGCAGCTCCGTGAATCCCCTCACGCCCTCCTTGAGCAGATACAAACTCTCTTCCTCCTTAGCCAGGAGAGGGGTCTGTTTTTATCATCACCTCTGATTTACTGCCCAAAACAGGTATCCTTGAGGCACGGTAAGATCAGTGTTACTCGTGAGAGGTTTGTTTTTATCACCACCTCTGATTTACTGCCCAAAATAGGTATCCTTGAGGCACTGTAAGATCAGTGTTACTCATGCCTTGCTCTACTTCTTGGAGCTCCCAAATGTACCAAATTTCTCACAGAAAAACACATGGCAGGTCAGCCAGATGGGTACTTCCAATGTATAACATCTGGGAAGGCCTCCCTAGATACAACTGACTGTGCCAACACCCAAACCCCATAGCATTAAAAGCAGTGATTTTCAGTCTTTGGTCCATGGATCTAGGTAAAAAAAGCATTTAAATGTCTTATTCAGGGCTCTGTGCTGTCACTGTACAGTTCTAAAGAGCTCAAAAAACCCATTCACATAAAGGSTCTGGAACTCCACAAGCCCCAGCAATTTCTGCCTACTCTTTCCTTCTTTGCCATCTAATTACATGAACAGACCAATTCCTAGTCTTGTGCCCTATTATATGTAAAGCCTGAAAAAAGAATGTATAACACTTTTATGGCATTTACCATGTGTTTGGTTCAGGTACACCAAGAGGACAATGTCGTGCTTGTGAAGCAGAGTAGAGGAAGCATCTGCTTATGTTTGAAGTTGGGAGAAAACTGCTTGGTTTTAAAAATACAAATGGCACTTTTCTGGAGGTTACAGCAAAGTCAACAGGGGTCTTGGTTACTGAAGAATCAACGCAGCAGAAGGTCTTGTCAGGGGAAATGCAGTTGTAAAATAACAGATATAAACTTTGCCAATGAACTTACTTCAGAAAAATACCTATCTTCCTGGCACTAGAAGAAATAACATACACATTTTCTTCTGTAAATGAATCCTGTTGAAATGTGGTTGTTTGCATGCTTCTGGGGTTTTGGTTTTTTGGTTTTATTTTTTTAGAATCTTACCTGAAATCCACAGCAGSACAGATTTATCATGCATAACAACAGGGTCTATAGTTTGTCACACCCAATGGAATTCACATCTACAGTGTAAATAAGTCAATTTTTCCTCAATCCCCATTTTACTAGCCCATCTTCCCACCCACAAAATTATATGCAGTATCTTCTACTTCTCAGAGTAAAGCTTAGGCTAAAAGCYATCAGAGCCCTGCAGACCTTCCCCCATAATGACCCTCCCAGATGGCCYGGCTACAAGCCCTCAGGAAAAGCTACATTTTCAAATGAGACATARGTGACCAGTGTAACTTTTTCTAACACAGAATAACTGTGTTTGTTTTATAGTTTTCTTAGAAAAATGTAACATTTCAAGTTCTGTTAAGACAAGCAGCTGAAGGCAAAAGGATATTTCAAGGCACAAAGGATCTGTAATCTACATTCAACAGTCATTTTAAGTATCCTGAAGGACATTCCACTTGCATCAAAGCATCAGTTAATAAAACCCAATACCAGATACTGGGAGCACAAGAAGTTAAATAATGCCATCAAAAACAGCTCTTGGGAACTCCCAGATGTTTCCTGGAAATATAGCTGCATAAAATCAGGCTACACTGTATTGTTTTAGGGCAGTCCATAGGCCTTTTAAAAATTGCTCGTCCAGGAGTACTTTGAGTGGTTCTCTTATAAAGAAGAGGAAGCACAATGGAAGACTGTAGGAGGTGCATCCATCACATGTACAGAGGACTTAGGAGGAGGGAAGAAAGGAGAATACTGGGATTACACAGTGCTTAATATGACACCTCCAAGATCTTCTGGACTTACTGCAGAACCCTAACCTTTAGGCAGGCAAAAGAAATATCAGATCTTCTCTTATTTTCCCAGTAGCAGGTGCTGCTCCATGGGAAGAGGAAGGCTTGGCTGGGCAAGGGCAGTGTCTGTGCTGGCTGCAGGGTGCCTCAGTAGGGTGGCTGGGCTGCCTTGCTTGAGGAAGGCCACTGTGGAGGTGCCTCTGGCTGATCAATGGGCTCGTAGCTGCTGCTGTCCCGCCCTGCACTGGTGACACCTGAAAGGAGATGGAAGAGAACAAGCTTGGCACAAAGGCAAAAGCACAAGAACTGGATGCTCTAGAAGAAACTAACAGCTCAGGAGCACACATTTTACCAGCTCCCCCAGCACCTGTGGTCTGTGATCCTCACTAAACAAGGAGGTAAGAAAAGTCATCCTTCCAACATGACTGTTCATTCCTTGAGAACATCTCTCTTAGCAGCCACATGGCTCTGTGGAAAGCAAGACCCACAATACCCCATAGCAGCAAACAGGTCCCTGTAACAATGCATTTCAGCAAAATAAAGTGTATGAGAACTCAGGGAAAAATGAACAGACAGAGCCAGAAGCTGCAGGAGCTGTGGCTAGCTGACAGCATAGATTCAAAGGAATGCTACATCCATGAACCATTCTTCCCAACAATGCAGCTATGCCTCAAGTGTGGTACCAAATTTGAGTCCAGCAGTGCTCCTAACTGCACCATGAACAATTTGCCTGTGCAAAATCATGTTACTGTCCAGGGGATGAGCAGGGAAAGAGGAGGCAGAGAATACCCATGGACAGCTCTTTATCTGTGGGCATTKGCCATGGGGAGAAGGCAACTTGAATCACAGATAGCCACCAGACTATGAGGGGTTTGTTCTAAGCAGCAAGGATGCTTCCAGGCAACAAAGAAGGACTTAGAGTAGAAGGAAAACAAGACAGAAAAGGCCAGGAAAATTTCAACACTGGTGGGTTCAAAAGAAAATGCCAGATAGCAGGAAAATAAGGGGAAATYTGTTAAGCACATTCATCACAAAGCAACACACAGTACTGAAAATCTTGTAAGAAAGACAGTTCAGGAGAGGATATGAAACTACAAAGTGTCTTAATTCCCACCTGTGCCTGAGAGGAGACTCTCAGTTTGGCATAGTGTGGTTGAAAAGTGCTGCCAAATTCCAACCAAAGAGATGAACTCCTCAAYGATACCAATACTTTCTATACACATATTGAATCCCAATGACAAGCACAGTGAGCAGCTAATAAAAACTGACACAAAAAAGGCACTGCAGGTGACTCACATGCCTCCTGACCCAGGAGGCATAAGACATATCCATCTGGATTTTCACAAGTAGCTGGCAGAGATGACATCCACACTCCASTAGCAGAGAGGTGCAAATACCACACAGGGCCCTAAGCCATGGTTTCTTTCCATGGCTTCTCCTCCCCTGCAGGTTTCCATCTCTTTTCACAGGAGTGTGATCTTTGCTACCACCAAAGCTTCCAGACACTGTAATGCAGGTAACACCATCTTTTGTCTGGCACAGCCTTCTCAGGATGACAAACAGRACTGTGACAGGCTGCAGGTTTTGCCAGCATGAATTCAAACAACAATCCCTGGCAGCTGCCCAGGCATGAACAAGTACCAGGAATGCTTGGCAAAGCTGACCAAGACCCAGAACATCTAGCCACAGTCCGTCCTCTCTGGCAAATCTTCCACATTATCATTTTCAAATACAACCAGGGGAAAAAYTAAATGTCTCCAAGCTAACTCCCATCAGGTAAACATTAGTTCTATTTTCCATATAAGGAACAAAGTCCAAAACAATCAAGGTAAATAGGACATATGAGGCCCACATGGAGTTAGAAATCCAGCTTTATTCCCTTCTTGTTCATAATCCAGCCAGAGGAAATACTGCCTCTACTTTCCCTCAGGAGGAAAAAAAGGGTWGAAAAAGAAAGGACACCCAAAAATTTCCAACAAACACACAAATGCAGGAGGAGGAAGAGAGGAAAAGCCTCTCAAACACCATTGTGGGCAAAATGATGTTGAGATGTCAAAATGTCAAAAACTTCAGCTCTGCAAGGGGAGAGAGGAAGAATATAAATTTAAGGCCAAAGACACACCAGAAGGACAATGGGATAACAAACAGGAGCAAGACAGAGCAAGCACCCTGTCTGCCTGGAATGGAGGGCAGAATCCAGTTGCACAGAGCTCAGACTGAAGTGCAAGGCAGCCCTGAGGAGGTGGCCCACACTGACATGGAAGCAGAAGCAGCTCCTACCTATGTTCAAGGTGTACTCTCCTCCACGCTCCCGATACATCCGGTACACCAAGTAGCAGGACACGGGCTTGAGGAGGAGGCTGAAGATGGCCATGCCTACACTGAACCGCTTGGCATCACTGAGGTAGTCGTGGGAAGGGTAGAAGATAGAGATGTGAATGATGTCCATGAGGACTGTGAGCAGCAGGCCAGTCAAGAACTGGGAACAAGGACAGAGAATGGGACATGAACAGAACAAGGCTTTAACCACCGACAGTAACAGTCAGTATCTGTTTCCTGCAAGATCTGTGTTGCACAATCATCCTTCACCCCAGCATCACACAGCACTCTTGGTACTGCCCCAGGYAGACAGATACTCCTAGATGAATGATCTTGTATTTCATGCCTTTTCCTGTCAGCTATCTTGTCATATTCTAGAATTGTTTATTTTTGTTTGCCAATCTATTCAATGTTCAGAAAAGGGTTTTACMGAGCCCCTCCAACTGAAGCATATTAAACACTTTGAGTCCTCATCTGACATTACAAGTCACAACAGCAGGTTGTGAAAAAAAGGAAGAATCAAGTATGTCTCATCTCTGAGAAGAAAAATAATTGACAGTGAATGCTTCTCACCACAGTTTACAGAGTTCATAGATTTATAYGCTCTCTTAAAAAAACAACAAACCCACCCAAACAGGGAGCTTCTGTATTGGGAACAGCTGAAAATCATCACCACCTCAAAGACTCTGCCCTCCACCCTCTTCCTGGRCAGCCTGGGGGAGACCAGCTCTCTTACACTCACCATCGTTATGGCATCAAGGGAATCTCGCTGCACRATGGCCCAGATCCCCACTGCAAGGACACTGAAATTTCCCCAGGCATAGGAGACAGGCAACATGTAATTCATGCATCCCCTGCCAAATGAGACAAAAAAATCCAGCTCACATTCACAATAAGTCTGCAACAGTTTAGTGTCATCCCTGTTCCCATACAAACACCTCACTCTTAGATTTAGGATTTTCTTGGAAACAGGCACAAACAGGGAGTGCTGCTTCCCAGGGAACACCCCATTCCTAGTTTGAAGGAATACCCTCTTCTCCCCGAGGCCAGACACTAATCACTCACCACACTGTGAGCAGCCAATGTACCAGAATGATAGCCTATGAAAAAAAAAAACAACAAACAGGAAGACAGGTTAGCATGTTGGGAGAACTCTGGGAGGATCAATGTGAAATGGCACAATCTTGTTCCCAAGGGATGAGTGGAAGAGTGGCTTGGACCCATGAACCAGTGCAGAAAGATGGTGAAGCAATTGGGACAGTGAAGACAAAGCTATTTTTCTCCACATCTGTTGCTGAGTATGTCCTGTGGTGCTACACTGTAGTCATTCACTCTTCTTGTCATCTCTGTCAACATCTGATTCAGGGACCACTTAGATTTTCTAAATGGGTTATTAATTTTGGAACACCAGAAGAGTTTGCACAGAAAGCCAGGCAATCTGATTAACGCTGTGCTAGCACAGTTCATACATGACCAAGCACAGTTTATACATGACCAGTTTATACATGACCATCACCAAAAAGCCCATAGATAGCCATGCCTGCAGCTCCCAGAATTTCSCTCCAGTCCCCAGCAAATCCTTCTTTTACCTCTTTCCAGTCTATTCAGAGCAGTGGGCCAATCTCACTGCAGTATTAACAGACCTGAAGGCTTCTTCCAGGACTCTGGGAACCTGATCCTGCCAGAGCACACAGCTCTTTCCAGTCCCACTGAAGCCACTAGGTCCCATTGCCAACAGTGCCCTGAGTAGCAGTAAGATAATGCTGTCACAAATTCTGTACTTTGCAMGTGTCCTTGATGATCCTGGTCCTTGTGCTTAATGGGACAAATCCAAGAAGAAAGAATTGTACCTTAATAAGTGATACAAGGATTCTCTTCATCCATTTGCCATTTTTGTAACCAAGGAAACATACCCTGCATGTTTATTCAGAGAGCATATGGGAACAAAAATATACCACTTCAAGCTTTTTCTGCATCTACAGCCTGCTGGTCATTCCAGCAAAGGGAGATCACTCATATTTGCTCTCTAAACATCTGTGAAAGCAAGAATTTGGAAGACAGATTCTACTAACAGTCTCACTAAAGAAAGGCTGAAGCCTGGACATATCAGAGGATCCATGGGACACAGGTGCGCTTTCATTTTTTCCTAGCTGTGAAAAAGGCTTCAAATTGGCATTTCTGCTGACCTTGGTATTAAAAAAACCAAACCCACATTACCAAAACCCCTCTGAAGCACACAACTCCCCCCCAAAGGAAAAAAAAAGAAAATTGGGAAATGAGTACACAGCAAAAGCCTAAGTTGCTCAGTGGACACAGGAAAGCTGTATGCAGATAGGAGCATTAAGACACAAAAAAAATTTMAGATCTACTGACGCCCTGCTAGATTCCTTAACTTAAAACATCTCTCTATGCTTTACCTTAAAACAAAACTAGTTGCTGGAGAAGAGAGTGAGGCTGTGACATAAGTGAAGCACAGTCAGGAAAGCWCAGGGGTGGCCCAGCTGCTGGGCTCACACTGCCGTGCCAGGACAGCACCATGCAAATGATTTCCTGCTCTTCCTTCACTGCAATGCCCCATCACAGCTGCTGAGCACTCACCAGACTTTGCTGTAACTTCCAACACTGCTTAGACAGATTTTTACTAATTAATTTTTTTAATTGTTCATGAAAGCTTGCAAAATGCTTCACCACCCCTCATGCTTTCCCTTCTCACAAATTGTACCACAGACACACTGGAAAAACTGCTAATCAGTAAAATACAAGATATTCCCAGATATGAGAATGGAGACATGCAAATAGCATTCACTCAAGAGACTATACAACATCAGGAAAATTCTTAATTAGGTAGTATTTAATTGCATGTTACATACCCTCAAGACCCCTCAAAGCTMACCAGTTAACATAATTAGGCAGGGTGGGTTTTTTTAAAAGCTGTCTAGATCAATACTGCAGTTACTAAATTATGAAGTATGTTTAGTTATCAGCATAAAGTCAGGTAAACTAGGGCTGATACTGTGAACAACTGCTGAAATAAACCCAAGACATTCCCTTCTTAGTTATTAGTCCAATTTACCTGACAGTTCTGCAGCACACTATGGAATTGGCTGCTGGTGTTGGTATGCTTTAACATTGAAAATAGAGTGTTAATGAAAAACTACAAGTTACTATGTGAGATTAGTTAATTTGCAGGCAGTCTCCTSATAAAACAGCAGAAGAATTTAAAATGTTTCCATCTATCCAAGACTTAAGTCTGTAGCTAAGACAGACATACATTTCTTCTCTTGAGAAARTAACTCCAAAGTTATTGATGAACTAGTGGTGAGAGCAGAAAATAAGAAAGGTGGGTCCTTTGTCTCCATCTCTTCTGGGAAAAAGGATGGCCATGTAATTAAAAGCACCCCATCAGAAACTGGGGAGAGCTCAGGAGAATTCCTACCTCCTTTGCAAATCCCAGCATGCGATGGAACTAATTGCCAAGCATAAAAAGAGCCTAGGTCTGCCAGGGTCTCATTAGATGGGAAACTCTTTGGAATAGAACTCCTTTAAACATGCTTCAGCACAGAGCTTAGCACAAGACTGATTTTTTACCAAGTTCAAAATTAAACAGTTCCAAATTACAATTATTTTCTTGTTGTATCTAAATTTCAATTTTCGAGCGAGCTCACCTACTCTATGAGTGACAATCACCTGAGAACACACAAAACCAAAATATGAATCTGAGTGGCCACCTGTGAGGATGCTCCTCATTATTATAACAGAGTGATAATAGTGAGAGTGCTTAAGCAGTGGGACAGCCTATCCAATGAGGCTGACATGGCTYTGTTCTTATTTTAAAACTCAGCTGATTTTTGAGTTGAGCTATTTGATCTAACTTTGCAGTTTGCCTTGCTTTGAGTAGGAGGTTTAATCACATGGCAYACAGACATCTCTATTATTCCTTGATTCTGTGACTTAGCATTTAAAAATGCCTAAGCACAAAACGTGTGTTTCCAGGCACATGAATTGTAGGGCATTGTCCAGGCTTGATCAAAGTCAAACGTTGTATTTCGAGGCTCTGCATGATTATTTCAATGATCACAGGTGTCAAGCTGTCATGGCAAAAGCATGGCTGTGCTGCTCCCCCCGTGTTTTGCTGAGCATGGCTGTTAGAACSGAGCCAGCAGATCCTGTTCAATGAGCATGTTCCCCACCCACTCCAGGGCAAAGCCTGCTACCTTAATTTTACAGCTCTGCAAGCAGCTTAAAGAGCTACCCCAAGGCTAWGATACTGCTAAGATTCTGGCACAAACACAGCTCAGTCATGCAGCTTTCTTGGAACCACTTCTATCACAAGGCTCATCCTTATAATCTCACAGAACCAGTAAGCAGATCATGCCAATGAATAGTAGCAGTGTGTGTTATTTCCAGGCCCCTTCTGAGTAAGAATCTTCCCCACTTCGTGGTACTTTATAAGGAATCAGGCCCTAACTCAGGAACAGAATAAAGTGTAGGTACAACTATTCACTCCCATTCCTGTCTTTGCAGCTCAGAGCAGAAGTGTCAGACTTGTCARCAAGGAATTTCTTAATGCTGAAAACAGTTTGCCCAGAACAAACTCTCACACTTATCTAGCAAGAGATTGGGGGAATGGTTGTCTGAAACAAGGAAGAAAGGCAACATTTTAGTTTTGTTGTCTTTGTGACTCATTCATTGAAAAGTCAAGTGTTTTTCAGCTCCCCTATCTCCATTTCCCGTGGTAGAACATGTATTTTGTGTTGGCAAACTTTTTACTTAAATGTCCTTAGTTTTCACTGTTGTTTTAGCATGGAAAAAAATAATCAAGTTAAAAAACAAAGCAGAAGGCAAGACCTGTTAATCTTCCTGGTGCCCTGGGAATCACACAGTAGTCCAAACTTGTCAGAGCAAAGTATCAGCTAGTTTCCAGAATGTAATATAATCCATCCACAAGCTGGGCCTTGAAAAATCCATTTGCTTACTTGCCTCTAATGAGGGAAGTTGCTTTTCTTGGTGAACTAGTAAGAGGGGTATTCATCATTATATGAACACCAATCTTTTCTTTAATACAGCCACATGAAAGCTGTCCTGTACAAAGCTGAATTAATCATAAAGCTGAGATAATACTATTCTCCCATCCAAGCCATAGGCAKCCTGGTCCAAGGCCACTGCTCACAGCTTAACAAATCAGCAAAAAAAGCCCTGATGTGATCTGTGATGCCTTCAGTCTGGGCAAAGCTTTAACTAMAGAAAGCACCTGAACCATGCTGTATTAAATGAAATCACAAAGTAGCGAAGCTGGGAAAGGACACAAACACCTAGAAATCTCAGGGCTCTCAAAAAGTCAAAGACAAAAAAAAAGTAGAGGAAAATGTCACACGTATGGTAGCACAGAAGACATCAGAATCAAACATCAGGTAGCACAGAAGCCATCAGAATCAAACATCAACATCAAAAGCAAACAAAGTGTGATTTTAACATCCACTGGCCAGAAGCACAGAAGTGCTTCTTCCAAAAGTGAAAAATGCTATGTTACTGGTTAAGTCTCTTMTATCTCCTTTCTGTGGTTATCAGATATTCACTGAAATTTCCAAAGTGCCCACAAGTGGAGCCTGCCCTACCCAGCAGAGAAGCAATTGCAGTTGTGTAGCAGATGATAAGCCCCAAGTAAGTGGGCTTATTTTTCTAAGATACTTTGCCTGACAAGCAAAAGCTTTGTCTCCCCAGGATCTTGTGTAGTGTTTATCTTGGCTTAGCTCTGGTCAGCTGATCTAGGAACCTCCATGGAYACTAGTTAATAGCCAGCTGTTGTCTCTGCCCAGTTTAGCAATATCCCTGAAGTACGGGCAAACTTTGGAGTCATCACTGGTGGGTTTAATCAAGAAACATCCACTGAGCTGGAAGAGACCCATCAGGATCACCAACTCCTGGCCCTGCACRGGACACCCCAAGAATTCCAGCCTGTGCTTGACAGCGTTGTCCTAATGCTCCTTGAATGCAGAGAGGCTCGATGCTGTGACCACTGCCCTGTGGAGCCTGTTCAATGCCTGATCAGCCTCTGGGGAAAACATTTTCCTGACAGCCAACCTCAACCTCCCCCCGACTCGGATTCATGGCCTTCAGAACTTCTGCAGCCTTTGCCCACGTGATAAAAAAAAAAGCAGAAACTTCAGGTTTTCCTCCTCGGAGGGCAACGTTTTTCCTCCTCAGAGGGCTCCGGTTTTCCTCCTCGGAGGGCTCCGTTTTTCCTCCTCAGAGGGCTCCGTTTTTCCTCCTCGGAGGGCTCCGCAGCTCCAGCAGGGCCTCAGCCAGGATCTGGAGCGGGCACACGGCCGGAGATCATGCGAGAGGAGCAGGGTACAGGGAGGGCCGATCCGACCCGACCCGAGCGCCCGGGGGGCTCAGCCCGCCGCAGCCGCCCCCAGCCGCCCTCCCGCTCCCCCGGCCCCGCTCCCGAGCCCCGGGGCAGGGGAAGCCCCTACCTTGAGGCTGACGGCCGGCAGCTCCATGGCAGCAGCGCCGGGACCGCCGGCAGGGCCGGGCTGGGGACGGAGAGGGGCGGGGGGAGCCGGGACACCGCCCCCGGCCCCGCCCGGCCCCGGCCCGGCCACGGCGGGCGGTGCGCGGCGGCGCTGGGACGCGCCAGGTACAGAATTTGCGTGGAACTCCGAGGAGAGGAGGGAATGATGCGTCTGACTTCACCTTATCAGAAGGCTAATTAATTCCTTTATTATACTATATTATTTTATCCTATATTACATTAATCAAAACTGAACCTGCCAAGCACTCCACTGCACTCAATCTCGTGACTGTCAGCCGACAGTCCCGACGCACACACACCCCCTTATAGGCCAAGGAAACAAAACACCATCACTTTGGGTAAACAGTCTCCATATTGCATTCTATTTTGCACAAACACAGGCACAGCAAATGATAAGAATTGTTTTTCCTTTCTCTGAGGTTCAGAGAATGTGAAACCCAGAAATATTCTTGGGAAGAATTGTGCCTTGCTTTTCTCTGTGAAGACAAATGTGGCTACACAGGGGGGCTTTGTTGGAGTTCACTGAGTGGCAGCTGGTTAGAGGTGTTCCAGCAGAGGAGGCAGCCTGGCTGCTCTGCCTGCCTGATGTGAACCTCACAGCTTCTGATCTCCTTAATGCCTCGATGGCGGGCGCCGYGAGCATGGTGCCAGACTCTTCTCTGTGGTACCCAGTCACAGGGTGGTGGGCATAAACTGAAACACCAGAAGTTCCASCTAAACATTAGAAAGAACTTTACGTTGAGGGTGGCYGAGCACTGGACAGGCTGCCCTAGAAGGGCATGGAGTCTCTCTGGAGACACTCCAAACCCTACTGGACATGTTCCTGTGTCRCCTGCTCCAGGTCACCCTGCCTTGGCAGCGGGAGGGGGKGGCAGGGAGCTGGACTGGATGATCTCCAGAGGCCCCTTCCATCCCTAACAATTCTGGGATTTTGTTTCAGAAGCCACCATGAAGTTAAAAATATGTATATATCAGTTTCTTGGCTGAAAACACCGAGCCAAAATGTGCACAGAGCAGTTTGTAGGCTCCAAAAACCCAGCCAAACTCTTCCATCTGCTTGCACATGCAATGTAGTGAGACAAGGTTGGACATTGTACTTTGATTGTAATCAGTGTCTGGGAAAGCTAATGTGTGCAAAGGACTTAGCAGCTTTCTGCAGGAWGAGAATTTTTGTGCATATATCAGTAGTGTGACCAAAGAGTAAGGAGTGACAAAGAAACTGTTGATAGACACCAGTAAAAAGGTTATTTTAAGGTGCTAACTGTGCTCAGCTATGTCACCCAACAGCTAAGTCAAGTTAAGGTCAATCTCAGGGGTTGAGCCAGGGTAGCATGGCTGGCAGGTCCTCAGTTGCTTCCTTTGGCCCTGGATTTTTCCCTAGAACTAGATGACTGAACCTTTTGCCTAAAAACCYGGTACAAATAGCAAGTTCTTAATTTCTTATTCCAAAAGAACTCTGGTTTCATTTTAGAGCTAGGGAAGTTGGTAAGTGACCAATTCAACCCCACACAGTTCAGCTATAACTTACCATTTCCTGTCCAGTTCATACCAGCAGCCTTCTCTGCAGGTCTAGCAAATGAAACAACAGAACCCAGAGGTCAGGGTGRCATTTCTCAAACCCTCCCATCCTTGCCTAATGTATGCTGTCTGCAGTGTAAGGCTGCAATGTCTTACTAGGTTGGTTCCTTTCTTGTCATTATTCCTTCTTAAAGAAAAGATGGGCCTCTAAGAAAGTAGCTGGGTCAGAGGTTCATTGCAGAAGTTGGATGTGGAAATGCATGAGTCATCCTTCAGTCTCATTTCCAGTTCAAGCAGTGAGAATTGTGCAGTGCTGAACTTACTGTCAGACATTCTCAAACAAGCCACAAATGTAGTGCAATCCAGCCTGTCCTTGACCGTGTCCTGAGTGCTATTGACTGCTTACAGCAGCACGCTTCAAGATTTCCCAAGGCAAAGCATTAAATGCCAAAATGAAATTACCTAGAAAATGCTAGGAAACGTCAAAATAAAACTGACTGGCTGCATAGCTCAGAACAACAGTAAAAAACCCAAAAAGGCTGTGAARGTCYCCTCAGGAATCTCTGAACATGTCACTTTCAAATGAAAGATTGAAGAATAACTCATCTATTGCCACATGACACATGAGCTGTGCCTTCACCTCCATTATTGTGTCTTGCCTGGACACATCACTGTGTCTTGCAGGGAAGTCCTGTCTCTATCTACAGAAGTAGTGGTATCAAATGAGATCAATGCTTGTGGTTCCAGTAATGTCAAGTGTCACTGTCACATTTTCTGAAAAATCCCTTTGCCCAGGATTCTTCTCCTGGGAAGCTGAGAAGCCTCAGAAAAATGAAAAYAATAATTATCTGATTGTTTCTCCTGTGTTTTGCTGCTTTGGAATGTGGTTTGGACATTGTTTACCCAACAGGTGGTTGTTTGATTGGTTTCATGTGAATTGTTTGAACTTAATGACCAATCACAGCCCAGCTGTGTCAGGACTCTGGAAGCAGTCASGAGTTTTCATTATCATTCTTTGTAGCCTTCTGTAAGTATCCTTTCTCTATTCTTTAGTATAGTTTTAGTATAGCATTCTTTAATATAATATAAGATCATAAAATAATAAATTAGCCTTCTAAGAACATCGAGTCAGATTCTCAATTCTTCCTTCATCCTGGAGACCCAGAAAATACCACAGTCAAGGAATGACTGGATTTCAATGTAAATGACAAAAATATAGGACACTTGGGATGGGGGGAAAGACAGAGAGACTGAATAGCCATATTGCTGGCTCAGAGCYGTGTGTGAAGTGCACCAGGATGCCCTTCTGCCAAGACAGGTATCTATCAAAGGAGAACTGTTTGTTATGAAGATAAATTCCACTGTCCCAGGTGAAGGATAACACTGTTAGGATGCAGCATCATGTGGGTGTCACCCTGGTTTTTTAAGTTTTTCTAAGCCTTCTGATGTTTACATTCTCACACACTTTATGTAAATAGCTTACTTTTATGGAAGAGGAGAAATTTGATGGACAGTTGGTTTGTTCAGTGTCACTGGAGAGGTGGCACTGTCATCCTTCAATCCACTGTCACTTTCAGAAATCTATARATGTTGGAGTCGAAAATTAAGCTTCCCTCTTTTTTACCTTGGAGAGTTGTGTGTCCGTGTCATTTTATTTCGTGTCCTATAGCAACAATGTGGGTATCTTTGGTCCCTTCAGCATTCTCACTCAGCTTGAGACAGTCTCATTATCCTTTATGCAGTGTGAGCCATAATTTGAATTGATGTGTCCTCTGTTTAACGCAAAGCATTTCCCCTTGTACAATAAAAGCACTTGATTTCATTTTGTTCATCAATGTATCATGCAGCTAAATCATCCCTGCTTATTATATCCTGGGCTTGCATGTCATGGACTCAAGGGACTTAGGAATTATCTCMTGGATATGAAAACAATGAGAGCTGTGACTGACATTATGCATTTGTATGTCTCTCACACCTGTGTGATCTGGGGGTTGCTTGTTTTTTATTTCTACTTTGTGCTGGTGTACCTTGTAAATTGCCTCTCTCTGTAACCCACTGTCTCTCTTCCCTTCCCCAGGTTTGATAAAGCAAAACATGGTGGGGAAGATAAGCAGCAAGTTAAAGAAGGCCTGCAGGGAGAAGCAGGTTACCCAGGAGACTGGATACAGAGAGTTTTGTGACTAGAAGACTGCTCCAGGTGAGTTCAGCTCACTGCAACCAATACCCAGCAATTAGCTGCTTTATGCAAAATCWGGTGTTTTTAAAAATCTGTTGATTTGCCTTGTGCAGACTGGGTAAAAGCCTAATACACAGCTGGATCCCCTCCTGATAGCATAAAAGTGAGGCTAATAAGGCAGAAATGCTTTCCTTTGCATTTTCAGCACACTGTACCTTTGGTGTGTGAGATGATAGCAATTCCATAGGGTTAATTCTACAGAGTTAATACAATTGCTCCTGCTGGCCCTTGGAGGTGGAGACAAGCTCAGCCCTCATAGTTCTGCCCTCCTTCCCCTCTCTAGGGGTTTAGTCTGAAGACAACTAAAGGCTGCAGCTGACACCAGTATCTCTGAGTTTTGCCCCTGGCTATGGAGCTGGGAGCAGTGAAGGCACCWCCTCAGCACAAATACATATATATTAGCCACAGAGCCTTTCTGAATAAGTAGTGAGGAAGGGCATATAGAAGTTGCCTGGCTCTACAAACTCCCTTTTAAATCCCACTGGRAAATCAGCAAACAGAATCATTATCTGGATTGGAGGGGAAACTGAAGGCATTTTGTAATGCTGCTGGAAAGCTCCTCCTGCAATTTCACTGGCAAGGTGATCTGGGGAGTGGAGAGGGTCACATTAATGTGGTGTCCTGACAAATGTGGAAGTCCTTCCTGTCTCAGCAGCAATGAGCTGCTCCTCTGATTTTCTAAAATCTAACTAAAGCTTTGAGATATCATTAAGAGACCACTCTTCAAGGTTCACTGGCACTCCAGAAAATGAACTGACACACCAGAAGTGGTTTTATGGAGTACATATGCTCACTCAGAACATTCCAAGAAAACAGCCCTCGGCTTTTTTTTCTGATAAAAAATATGAAAGCAATGTTTTTTCCAGGCTTCATGTAGCAGAGAATGACTGGCATGGATGTGAACAATTTGGTACAGCATGGGTTTCAAATTGAAGCACTTTCACACACTGTGGATTTACAACAGGGTAATTACTGGGGGAGGGAGGGAAGACASAGAGTTTCAATAAAACACCTCCAAGCGAAAATGAATGCAGACTATTACAGACCTGAGACAGAACGATTCCCAAGTGGTTTAATTTGTGCTTCCACTCCTTGCCTGTCTTGCAGTCATAATTTTGGCAACTACCAGCAACATCCTTGAGATTCAACAGCATTTGCAGAGCAGGCAGCTGCTGAAATGATTGTGTCAAATCAGCATGCTGTTTTCTCTCTTCCATGTTTAATGATTCTCACCCTTGGAGAGCAGTTTAAGGTGATGCATAACCCTTGGACTCTCAGAGGCTACTAACAGCAATAGCTGTAGAACAGGACTTTGGGTGGGACTTTGTCACTCACCTTTCTGACATGCATGCTCTGTGATTAACTTTAGAATTATTGCACAGAGTCCTGCTCTGGCTGGTTTGGGCCTGGTCCAAAGTCCTTTCAAGACAATAGACAATCTTGCAAGAGCTCTGACAAATCCTCTGGAGGCAGCAGAGAAGCTGAGCTTGTGTGAATTCTTAATTTGAGTTTCTTAAACAATCAGTTGAGAAGAACATATAAATCAAGTCTTGCTTGACATTTGTATCTCTCTCTTGTTCAGACCTAATGCCCCCAAAGGCAAAACTGTTACTGACAGCACTGTGACTAGGAGATACTGGGAAGAAAGGGGAAAGCTGCTAAAAGTAACCCATGATGGTGATGCTCTGCAGCTGCTGTCACACCTGTGAGACAGCACAGAGTGGCACTGAGAAGCTTTGCTGCGCTCACAAGTGAGTTGGGCTTGGACAAATGTTGCCCTGGGGTTTTATACCACAGGCTGCTCTTGCATTCCACACGTTTGCACGTTATTTACTCAACAGCTTTCCTTTGCACTGCAATTGTGAAGTCAGGAGTTGATCTGGCTGACCCATATYTCAGGCTGATTCTTTTCACACTGCTGTGGCTATGCAGCATGTGCCTGTACCACTGCTCACCCTTCCTTCTCCACCTCTGCCACACCACAGCCTGACTCAGCAGGAATGACACTTGGTCACAGGCTCTTTCTGAAACTCCAATGTGAGCAATCAATCCAGTAATCTGTAAATTGTATCAGTAAACTTGACTGATAACTGAATTTTCACTGACCTTAACTAATCCCACCAATTAAGAATAATGTTTTCTTTATATTCAGAGTTAATAGCAGACTGAAGGCTGAAAAAGCAAGAACTGAAGGAGTAAGTTTCCTTTTAGAGTCTAAAAGCGCAGAAAAAATTCAGACTTGCTTGTTTTGCATGATATGCAACAGTCTTGCCTAAAACACTGTCCATGATCCTACAAGGATCCCTTTTGTAGTGCAAGAGGCAAGGAATGCCTGCATCACCAAGGATAAAGACCCCTGCAAAATTTCCTTCTTGCTTTCAGCTGCACTGTTCCCCCGAGATCTTGGGTCCTACACTGAAAAGCAGAGTGATATCAAACCTGGTTTTGGTAATGCCTGTGCATGTGGTTCTCATCAGTGTCACACAGACCAGAGGCTGAGAGCTCTGCAATTGAATGTGATCAATTAGGAGCCTTTTTTCCCTTTATGCTTCCTCTGACAATGGCTCTGGCAGCACCACCCACTATTCACATCTGGGCTGAAGGAGGGGCTGCATTGCTCTCCCTGGGTTAATAAACGGAATCCTTGCTGCTGTGGCATCGAGCTGAAGGCAAACCACCTTTCTTTACTTCTGTCTTTTGTGCTAAGACTGTCATGCTGTAAACAGAAATCTAAACAGCTGCATCCAGCTCTGTGGTTGGTTTTGCCTAAGTGTTCCCATACAAATTCCTCCTTTAGCAGGTGTGCACAGGTCAGAAGTGACATTGTGACATTCRCAGGGTTTCTGTGGCCATGAGTGAGCACTCAAATTAGAGATGTMAAGTGTAACTCTCACAGTCTTTGAGTGAATACACAATGCAAAGTGGCACTGTAGCATAAACAAGATTGCAAATTGGAGTTTTGACTAACTAAATGGAACATAGGGGGTTTAGGGAAGCTGTGTAAAGAGGATTCTGCCCATAGCACCATGATTAATATCTCTGTTCCTAAAGAAAGTGCTATACATCTCCAGGCTCTTGGATATAAAAATCATCATAGCTGCCTCCCTGCAGAAGTCAGGGTATTGGGGTGTTAGCASTAGCAAAAAACATCTTCACCAGCTACCACTACTCCAGGTTAACACACAAAGCCTTTGTTTCTCTAATATATCACTGAAGCCAGTAATTAGGTATTAATATAAAGAAGTTTAAAACATCTGGCTGGCTACACTAATAGATAACTGGTAGAAACAGTTATTTCCAATTTGAATGAGAGTACAGGCAACCTTGGGCAGAGATATTTTTCTACCAGTGGCACAATTGTTCTGTGTGATTACCTCAAGTCACCAGTGTTACCTGCTAACCAATTTCCTTATAGGCTTTTCTGGCTCCTCCAAATCCTTGGGTGCAGTCAAAAAGCAGAAGAGGTGCACAAAGGATATCCATCATATCTTTATTTACATATCACGGAAACACACATGCAACATGTCACAGGTTGTACTACAATGGAACAGCCTGTCCCTATCTCCTGTTACCAAAAACTTTATTTTTGGCTCACTAGGAAAACTATCACTTCCCCAGAAAGCTCCTAAAAATAGTAATTAAAAATAACAGACCTGGCAGGATAGAAAAATGAGTGAGAGCTACAGGCTGGGATGTGTTGCCACATCCTTGCAGAAACCAGGTGGTTCTCTGAAAGCAAGAAAGGAAGGAAGGATGGAGTGGGATTGGATGGTCCCAAAGATGACAGGTCCCAAGATGCAGTGTTAGTGTGTTACAGCTAAGGAAAATGTCTGGAGCAGGGAAAAAGGGAGAGAGCAAGAGGTCTGCCAGAGGGTCCTCTCTCACCTARGCAGGCAGCTGATCCATTTCCCATCTTTGATTCCACCTGGATGCTACAAATTTCCTCTCCTCTAGGAACTTCCAGTCCTTAAGGAGGATCTGTCTACCTTTATTCTCAAGCAATAATTAAAGGGTAAAGTTTAAGCTCATATYCCCTTGGCCCTGAAGGATCTTCCACATCTTGCCTCTCTTGAGAGAAGATGAAACTGCCTTTTTCTGCCAGGACTATCAGAATGGGAGTCATGATCATTGCTCACTAACTAGGAGAGGGGGACTCAATTCAGTGGCAGGAATGTGCTGAAGGAAGGGACAGGGAGTGCAGTCCTGCTATGGAAAAGGCTGATGCCACTGTATTTATAATGAACATGAATTTCAGTCTAGCTGGGACCTGGCATATTCAGAGCCTGCAGCTTCCCTCATTTGCTCAGCTTTTCCCTCTAATTCCCACTGCTAGGTATAAACAGTTTGACCCCAGCTCCTGACCATCCRGGCAGGAGTCCCACCCTCCTAAACATTAATGAAAGATCCCTGCTCTCCATTGGCTGAGTCAGGCTCCACACAGCGCCCCTTCCTCCGGGTCACTCTTCGGTTCCGGTGGAATTTGGCGTAACAGCGCAGCCCTATGGAAAAGACGTTGTGAAAAATGWGGATTTTATCATTGGCTTCATGCAAATATTAAAATGAATATTATATGTGTTATGTTCGAAAGTTATGCTGTGTTAATTATCTTTAAGTAGTGTGYTARATATAGTTTTAGGTTATAACATAAGGTTAAAATARAAACYATGCTATGTARGATACTTTTTTAAAGAGAGGAATGAGGTACTCTCACTGAGATAGCAGCCACAGGACACCTRAATCTTTCAGAGRAARAGAATTTATTGCTCYCTTATCGAGTTCYTCCTGCCTCGCTCAGCCCTGAAGGCACCGTCAGGATTCAGAGGAAGAAGCTGACACTGCCCAGACAGAATCCTGTGTTTGAATGGAATTTATGCATCATGGATGAGGTCTATGAATATGCAACAGGCTGTTGCTTTTAAGGGTTAATCCTCTGTTAACGTGGGTCCTTTTTCAGGCTTATTTTGCCCAGAAAAGGTACCCAAAATGTCCCTAACTCTTTGTTTTTATTGTCTCTTGTTGTCCTAAATCCTAATTGTGCAAATTTTTATTCCTCTAACTATATTGTTATTTTTATAACCATTTTMTTACTATTAAACTTTTAAAATTTTAAAAACAAGTGATTGGCRTTTTTCACARCATGTAGAAGTGAGGAGGGACCAGGGCTCACTACAGCAGTAACACCACCTATTTCTCTGCCTCAGATACTGCTGCACTGGGGACAATCCTAGTGCTGTGTCAAATAGGGTGGGAGAGAAATGCCTCACATTCAAGGCATATTGCTCTCTGGGCACTGCCATTCTGTTTGGCTCACTGTTCTGGTTTGGGATTCATTGTTCAGTCAGGTTTTCCTGGATTCTTGAAATACCAATGAATTATTCCAATTGTTTCCAGTGATTTTATGGAAGCCCTGCTTGGTTTCCTCCTATTACTTCCCATTACTGTCTAAGTAATCTCTCCACTGGGAAATTACTACAGGCTTAATGTGCAGCAGCAATGACTAGGGACCTCCCCTTGCTATTTATTTCTCTGAAGCTTCAAGAGAGAAGGGAAGAGACTTTGAAGTGTTATTACTRGGAGGTCTGATCCAAAGCCCACTGCTCATCTCTTATTTCTCTTTTTTAGATGCTCAATGTGTGCAGTCTGAAGGAAGCTAGCTAATGGGTGAGTATGAAGGGGAAAAAACGAATTTATTTGTAAAAACCATGAGTACATATTCTCCCATGGCAGTGGAAGGTAATGGGAGCCTCTGGTAATGGTAACTACTTGGTTTCTGGCTCCAAGAGGTTGATTTTATGGTGTTTCTTGTCTGACTTTGTTACACCAKAATGTGTAGATAGTTGGGCCAAACAGGGTATAGCCTGTGGGTAAATAATTCTCATGAAAACCCTGCTTTTCAGTCGTGCAGGATCTTGTCRTTGGGCCTGGCAGGAGCTGATTTGATCATTCTAGAAACTGCAGCTCTTTTCACTTCTAGAGCAGGCAGCAGTGGATTTATAGCTTTTGTAATACGACAGCTCAAAACTTTCCTTGGTTGTACACTGGAGATCCAGATGATGTCACATAGCAGTCCTTGGGAATTATGTCCYTGGGCTACTTTGAGACCAGCTACCTTAAAAAGCTGGGTTGTGCCCCTCATTACCRATCACCCCAGGGCAAACTGGCCTCCTAAAAAGGGAGCGTGCAAGATCAGAGCTCTACTCCTATCTAAGCCTTTTGTCTATTTTACCTGGACCTTCCCTCTCGGGGGATTTTTTATGCTACACAGGATGCACATTTCTGATCAACTGATAACTAGCTTAAGGATAAAGCAGGGCCTGGGGCAGCCTCATTAAGGATTGCAGAAACACAATTCATGTTTCTAGGCTAATCTATCAGAAGGTCATCTCTGATTAGGACCTTGTGGTGTTACACAACACGCCCAGGCTGAAGACTATCATTTAACATTGCACCTTCAGGAAAGCTGCCCATTGAACTGGGTGARAAGTAGGCAAACAGCCTGATAAATCACTGGGTACCTAATGCAGGTCACAAAGCTTGGCAAACAGCGTTTTTTCTGGCARGCAAGACTCAGTGCCTGGAGCTGATCCTGAACATGTTCAGACTAGAAGAGTGCCTTTTAACACTTTCATAATGCACCTGCCTGGTAAAGGCTGCTCTGGATTCTTCAGAAATAGTTTTAAGAAACAAAAGCCTGAGTCCTTCCCACATCTACTAAGTTGCTRCAAGCTCAGTTGAAATTAACTTGGGAAAGTCATGCTAGGCACAAGGGTATCCCCAGCTGGCCATCGCTGCTCCGGATAGCGCAGCCTTGTGTCACAGACTTATTTTATGAAAAATCCTTTTGCTARGATCTTTTCTCCTGAGAAGCTGAGAGGCCTCAGAAATGAAATGTAAACAATGATTATCTGCTGCTGTGGAATGCAACAGGTGCATCTGTGATTGGTCTTATGTGGTTGTTTTTAATTACTGGCCAATCACAGTCCAGCTGTCTCAGACTCTCTGGTCAGCCACAAGATTTTATTATCATTCAATTTGTATTCCTTGCCAGTCTTCTGATGAATCCTTTCTCTATTCTTCTAGTATAGTTTTAATATATCATTTTCTTTTAATATAATATATATCATAAAATAATAAATCAGCCTTCTGAAACATGGAGTCAAGATTCTCATCTCTTCCCTCGTCCTGGGACCCCTATGAACACCACACAGCCTTGTTCAGCACAGCTTGCCTGTGGGCAGCTCCCAGGCAGTTTCCCAGCTGCAAGCTACCTTAGCAAGCTCAGCTCTTAGTGATTATCAGCTCCTTTTGTGATTTCAGCTCTTTAGCTTGCTAGGTGCCTTAGGCAGACAGAGGGAGAGAGAGGAGAAGGCTGTGTGAGGTTCCACAGGGATGGATTTATTTGCAGCCTCGACAGAAGTCTCAGGGACAGCTCTTCTCCCAAGCTGGGCAAAAGTAGCTCTTTATATAGGATACAAGAGTTTTACAAATTGTCCAATAGTAAGGGTCAAAAGGAAAGTAACCTATAGTCTTACAGAGGGATAAGCAAGGGTCTGAAGGCAGAAAAAGGGGTTCTTAGGTCCAGTCATCATAACTCAGCATTTCCTATCTTAGGCTGCTGAACTCCATGGAGGCCTTGCAGGCTCTGGGCCTGCTACAACTATAGATATAAAGAGAGATAGATAGATAGATAGATAGATAGATAGATAGATAGATAGATAGATAGATAGATAAGAACTGTTTTTCCTTTCCTAATATCTTTGCCTGAAAGCCCTCTAATTTCAAAACTATAATAATTTGGAGGAAAGGGGTTCATATTTTCCACTCCAAGGGAGGTTCCTGCCTTCCTTGGCAGACACCTGTCTTTTAAACCAAGGCAGGGAGCAAAGAGCTGCACTCACCTTCAGTGCACATACAGTCATCATAACACTTGTTGTTAAGGCCTCGATTGTGTGGTTTGCAGAGGTGTTCACGTAGGTCACAGCAAGAGCCTGCAACACAGGACCAGGGGTCAGCACAGCTCAGGTGTCCCCTTACCTGCAGGGCTACTGACACCCATGACAGCCTCGTTGTACAGACATCATCTGGTCCCACAACACGCCTAGAGAGCCTCTGCCCTTCCCTTGCACGCCACTTCCTATCACTAGTAGAAATCGGAATGCACGTCTTAAAACCTGGGCYAGATTTCAAACATCCCATGTTTGGAGAAATGGCTCTGCCAGGCTGATCCTGACCTGGGAGGCAGTCAAGGTGGTGATCACATGGCTCTCCTTCAGCTGTCGTGGTTTCATTTCCACTGTTGGGGCTCTTACTGCGGCGTTTTTCTATGGGAAAAAAAAAAGATTCTGATAGAAAATTTCATGCTAGTGTTTTCATTYTGGAGAATATATTTTTCCAGGGTGAAGACAGCCTCAAATTTCAAGAGTTTGAACTCTAAACCTTCATAGTCTGATCTCCTCCCTATTTATCCACTCTCCATTTATCATTTTTACTCTGCCATCCAAATATGCATCCAAAATGAGAAACATTCTGAAAATGAGCACAAAACTCAATCAGCATTATGCTGCTTCTCTCTTCCCCCACCACTATGATCTCCTGAATATCTATGAATACTAACTGTAGACAAGCCTTACAGGATGACTTTTGGGAAAGAGGACAGGGAGRTTTAGCACCTTTCTTTTTAGCAGATGGCCACATTTCTGGTTTGAGATCCTCATAATCAGTCCAGTCAAAGAGTGCCATATCCAAGGTGGGCATCACATCCCCATCTTGCCTGAGGCGAGCCTGCAAACCACAAAAAAACCAGACACACAATGGATTACACTCCTGTAGAGACACTAAAGTCTTTGCAAATTTTCATGGTGCTTTTACATTAAAAAGGCTTTATGATTGCCCCTCCCCTCCTCCACTCCTGTCTTATCCAYTGGGGATTCCTGGCATCTCATTTTCAAAAGCAAAGACCTTTCCCTTGTGAAGCTGAAGCCAAGAGGGAAGTTTCCACTGCTTCTGTGTGAGAACAAAAGATGAGCAACAAGTGTTAGGACATGCTGGCACTTCAGTCAAGTGCTCCTGCTGTCTCTGTGGTCCTTGAAACTCAGTGAAGTTGGACAGCTGAGGGAGAGGCAAGGCTTGGAGGTACAGATCAGTTCCCAGCTGTCTCTTTACCTGTGACCGTGGTGAGGTGGCTGGAAGAACAGGAGGCTCCTCTGTGGAAACAGCTGAGTCCAGTGCAGCAATGAGGAGTGGGCTGGGAGTCAGACTTGTAGCTTCCTCTGCCTGGAGATTTTGAAACTGTTCTTCAGAGCTTTTGGGTTTCTTGTACAGGGAGCTTGGCCCAGCACCAGGAGTCTTCCCTGCAGAGGGCAACAGGTACAGTGGCATTACTTTTCTCATCCCTTTTCTCCATGTGACAGATTTGAATCAAAGGGATTAATGTTTCATCCAGTTGCCAACCACTCTTCCATGATCCTGAGCTGCTGTTTTAACCACTGTATAACAGAGTAATGAGCTATTACAGTGATAAATCAGCTCCAGAGTGTATGCAGCTTGATTTTTCCATGCTTAAGACATACAAAATCACACCTCCCTGAAGATCTATCTCTTATTTAAGAAGCAAAACATGTTTTTTTCTGGTCTCAAAAGTACAAAATGTACCTGTTTAACCATTTTTAAACCAACTGATTAAGCTGTGGCAAATACCTGTGAACAAATTCTTGTTTGATTTTAGTAGTGAGTAATTTCAATTTAGCTCAAGTCAGGACTTACCTAACTTGAAATTATCTTCACRGATATGTCCCTCTTCTTCGTAAGTATTAATTTAAATAGACCTTAAGGTAACCTCAAGAAATAAGCCCTGTTTGTAGTCTGCAAATATTGCTTCAAACCAGCTTTGTTGCATACTCTTTCATATTGCTAACACAAGCTGTTTAGTCAGTCCTCTGAAAAAACAATAGAGCTCTTCTTACTGAGGCAGGGAGGAGTGAAGGATGGAACTCAAGGACGTGACACCCAGCTTGTCACACAGTGTAGATTGACACAAATTGTCTCACTTTAACAGAACTCAAGGTTTACCACACTGAGCTCATACCACAGAAACACCCACCCACAACTTGACCTGCAAAGGAAAGTAGTCCCAGTCAAAATCAAGCAACATTTTTTAAGTTATCACTGCAATTTCACATATGCAAAATCTGAATTTTTTGTTGTTGTTGTTGTTCAGCATAAACATAGAAGGGTACAAGCTCTGGTGAGAAGAAACGCGTGTTCAAAGCAAAATAAGGGGGTTGTGTTTTTTCTAATTCTCATTATTTTTTGAAGTCAGCGGAGAGATTGAGCATGGCTGGGACATATTTGTTCCTAAATTGGGCCATTTGCTAAAAAGGAAAATAAAAACAAAACAGACCACCCTAGAACAGCCCCTCATGTCTTAGGGTCTCTCAGAGCTCCCCCTGTAAGACAAACTAGGTCATTTTCACAAAATTGCAGCCAGCACTAAAATTCTGCTTMTGCAGTTCCCCTTTTTTCTTGTGCCTCTTTTGTTTGGCACATTTCTCCCCAGAGCAGGCACACACACACTCCACACCCTTCATAGACACATGTGGCTCCCCCACAGCTGCCTCTTCTTGCCCTCACACAAGAGATGCTCATTTCCAATGCCACCACAGCCCCAGCTCCCCTTGGAGCTCAAATACCTTGGTGATGTTTGAGCCTGTCCCTGCGGCTGTGCCGACGATGCTCTCGGTTCTGCTTCTTTCCTTTCTCAGAGCCTGGGGAYTGGTTTTCCCTCTCAGGATACGATTCAAACCCCAGGAACACGTCCTTATTCTGTTTCAGGGCTGCTGGCTGTCCCTCTGCCACCAGCTCTTCCACAGCTGAAGCTCCACTGCCCATCTTGAGGGTCTCTTCCCCAGCCAGCTGCCCTCTTGAAGGCATGGAATGGACCCTCTCCTTCTTGGCCAAGCCTTGCCTGTGATGGCGCCCAGTTCTGGGCTGCTGCAGCCACATCTCTTGATTTTGAAGGTGRTGGTTGCTCTCTGGGGCATTTTTGAGCTTTGTGCCAGGGTTCAGGGAGATTGCAAGGCTGATGTCTGAAAGAACCAGCACGCACAGGAAAAGGAAAGGAGAGAAGGTGGAAGAAGTTTCCATAATCATGGATGCGCTGTCTCACCTGCAATTAAAAAAGGGGGGGGAAAAAAAGCAACCAACACTTAGGAACTGTAAAGGCCATGAAGATTCAGTCCTAGGACACTTAGATAAAAACCATTATGGTGTCCTGAGGTGGAAGCAAGTTATTCCCTCTTTGCTTATCTCCTCTTCTCCCAGCCCTGGTTACAGCAGCTGAGACACATGTGCAGGGCCTGCAGGGCTGAGAGGTCCCAGTTTCATGTGCAAATGAGGTCATCAATCAGCAGGACACTTCCCTTTGATTCCCCACTAGCCCCCCTACCCTCCTATTCACAGCCACCATCTGAGGGGCTGGGGGGGCTGGCTCCTGCCCACAGCTCTTAAGCCTGGCACAATACCAGCTGCCAGGCTGGCATCCTGGGCTAGGGGCAYTGGCCCCTCCTCACAGCTGGTTTTCTTGCAATGGAGATGTCAAAATGAACAGAACTGGAGGCAGATGGTGGCCACACAGGACCAGTAACAGGCCTGAGCAGCTCAAGACAAGAGACTTCCACACCGTGCTTGCATACTGCTTCAGGGTGGTGGAAATTGGTCAAAGAAAGAAAAAACACTGGAGATTTTGTGCTGATACCCCATGGCATAGCAGGGAAATAAAAAGGCTGTCAGCAGAGCAGGGGATGCTGGTCTAAAGCACCAAGGGGCAGAGTCAGGCTGAGGTTTCCTTAGCTTGTCCCACTTTCCTTCCTTGATCCTGCACAGGTCACCAGGCAAGGCTGTCACTGRGAGGGCAATTTAAGTCCCAACAACATTGAAAGCAAGTTTCATTGAGTCCACCAGCACAGTGGCTGCAGACTGTTCTYATTCATTCTTCTTCACTGTTATATTTTTGAGGGTCTTCTTTCATCCTTTTGTTCATGTTACGAGACATGGCTCTGGGATGTTGTGGCTTCGTGCTCTGTACAAGTCAGAGCAGTCTCTAATTAAGTTATTCAGTCATTCTCCCCTGTCCTTTCCCACAAAATGGGGGAAGGAATTTGCAGCATTTCTAGTGCAGCTTTTCCAGACTGTCCCTCTCTCTCTGGGCAGCATGAAGAGAAGACATGCTTAAAAACAGAGCTCCCTGGGATACTGACTGCCACAAAACCAGGCCTGTGCTAATGTTTGAGGGACAGTCACAGAGTTACAGCCACAACTTTTCAYTCAACCTCATCTCAGTCTTTCTGCACCTCAGCACTTGGCTGCACCTGATTTCCATCTGTTCACCAGGAGAACCACTTTGCTGCTTAATCACAGGGGCTCATACTCCCTCCTCCAGGTGATTTTCTGCTTGGCCAGGGTGTTGATTTGGCACAGCCTGGTTTTTGGTAGCAGGGAGGGGGCCATAGGGGTAAGAAGCTGCTAGAAGCTTCCACCATGCCCAACAGAGCCAAAGGGAAAGGAAGGAGRTGTGAGAGGAATSGTGGATTTGYCTTTACAAACTGGCTGTGGGTCTGCTGGTAGATAAAACCAGCACTGGGAGAGAAAAGAAACCATGGGAAGGATTCCACTGATTGATGAATGGAAAAAGAKATTTGTTTTTACATATAAACTTTAGGTTTGCTGATAAATGAAATTAGACATTGAAAGATGAAAGAAACAATGGGGAAGAAAAACCCCTAAATTCCATAAGAATGAAAAATTAAAAGGGAGGGTTATATATTAGAGGGAAATCTTTGGTATCAGGTGTTCTGGGAAGTCTGAACCTCTAAAGTACCTCAGCCAATGGGGAGAGAGAGAAGGGAAATGTGGCTGGGAAATTGGGATAAAAAGGAGGCTGTGTCCTCCAAAAATTGGAGAGACCCCATGGGAATGCCCCATGGCCTCTCCCTTTATTGGAATAAAGTCAAAGGACTCCTCTGTCTCTTTTTTGGACATAAACCCCTGGTGTTCATGGATTCATTTTCCTAACAGGTGCTCCAAGCATTGGAGCAGAGATTCCTCTGCAAGCTGTGGTGAGGAGCCTGGTAAAACAAACTGTCCCCTTGTGATGCATGAAGTGCACAGGGCATGCAGAGATCCCCTCACAGCCCATGGGAAAAGTGCTCRCAGTGGAGTGGGTGGATGGCAGAGAAAGCCGGGATCCAGCAGGAAACCCAAACAGAGAGAGGGCTCCTGCTGCCAGAGATAGAGAGGGAGGGCCCTGCTCCCAAACTAGAGCAGCCTGTCCTTTGAGGACTGCASCCTGTGGAYGAGTGACCCACACCTCAACAGTTTGGGGATGGCTGTTGCCTGTGGGAGGGAACCCATGGCAGAGCAGAGGAGATTCCTCTCCCTGAGTGATCAGAACAAGACCTTGAGTGACAAACTGACCAAAACCCCCCTGCCCTGTCTCCCTGTGCTGTTGGGAGAGAGAGGCAAGGGCTGGGAAGGGGAAAAGGTGTTTTAAAGGCTTCTTTTACTTCTCATTATCCTCCTCTGACTCTRTTAATAATAATTTTACCTTATACCTTTAAACTTGAACCTGTTTTGTCCTTAGAGTATTTTCCTCCCAGTCCTTTTCTCAATCAAATTTGTTAATTTTTTCCCCTCTCCTCTGCCCAACTATAGCATAAGAGGGTGAGCAAACAACTTTTGTGGATGCCTGGTGTTTGGCCAGTATCAAACCATGACACCAGCCACTGTAACCTGTGAAGGGCAGCAGGTAACAGCCTTTCAGGCCAATTCTGACTCCAGTTCTCGTGGAGTTGACAGAAGATACACTAGGAGTATCTTGGGCTCTTCCTTTCCCCTTTTCTTTCAGCCTGAGAGACAGATATGGAGAATTTTGAGTCAGTGAACACTTTGCCATCACAGCAGCCCAGCATCCTRGAGTTAAGAGAGAGATGCCTTCATCCTGTTAATTGAAAAAAGCCTGCTCATGCACTCACCAGCCAATCCTGCCTTTCCAGGATTCCTCTCTGTTGCTGTTCATAGCCTGGGAACATGTTTTCAGTTCAGCCATTCCCTCCAAAGAGGCAGGCAGCACAGGGGCCTTCTTTTCATGCAGTTTTCAAAAAGCAGGTATTTCTACTGGCCATAAAAGACAATAAACTGTTCCTTGAGGACTGATTTAGGAGGCACTGGGAAGCTCACTTGCAAAGGCATAACACTAGAAATGCTATTTTATTGGCAGCTACCTGGAACAAAGGAAAACCAGACTGACAGCTAAATCTATTTWAAAAAAATTAAGATCTTTTTCCAAACTACTAGAACAAATATCAACACACAGCTCTGCATGGGGTCATTTGCTTTTCCCTGGACCATGGAGTTTTTGCTTTTTTTCCTAGGATTTTCTCTTTAAGAACCAGAGCGAACCAGCTGGATTAAGACATCACTCAGAACAACTCAAAGAGCTATAAAGAGCATCTTACCTTTTCATCTGTAGGCAAAATACCAAGAGGAGAGAACAAGTGCAAAGAGAATGCAAGGGTGTCTCCAATCTCACTCTCACAGACGTGTCCCTTTGATGGGGAATCTGACAGACACATTCTGATTTTCAGTGGGAGCTGGGAGGCAGCTAGATGCTGCAGGGCTGTTAAACAGAAGGTCTGCTTCAAAGCATAGGGGGTGTTTATTTAAGCTGCCCAGCTGTCTTGTTGGCACAAACCAGSATGAAAATGCAGGTAGGAGCACAGATTGCCTCATCTCTGCACTGGCAGGTTAACGTCACCGTGTTACTGTCACTGGGAGTCTTGCATTAATAATGTACCTGCATTACCTGACAACCTGTGCTACACTGTTGTCAGGGAGATCTGAGCTGTTTGCTACACCAAACCAGTGCATGGACAAGTTTTGGGTTAATGCAACACTGCTGTGCTAGAAGCAAACAGTCCCAGCCTCCTCCTAACCACTTGTTTCCATGGCCTGATCTACCTTTAATTCCAGAAAACTCTTCAWACCTCCTTCATTCTTCTTACCCTACAGAATTCACACTTACAAAAGACAGCTAGATAACACAACAGCATCCCTAGCTCTCAGTGCTCAGGTTTATTGTATTTGCTGGGAATGTCCAGATGAAGGCAGAAATGATGAATCTGACTCCATGTTCTCAGAAGGCTAATTTATTGGTTTATGATACTATATTATATTAAAGAATATAGTATATATATTAAAGAATATAGTATCATAAAACTATATACTGTACTATACTATACTAAAGAATACAGAAAGGATACTTACAGAAGGCTAAAAAGATAATAATGAAAACTCCTGACTCTTTCCAGAGTCCTGACACAGCTTGGCCCTGACTGGCCGAAGAGTCAAAACRACTCCCAGCAGAATCCAATGGAACAATCACCTGTGGGTAAACAATCTCCAAACACATCCCACATGTGAGCACAGCACAGGAGAAGAAAATGAGATAAGAATTGTTTCCCTTTTCTCTGAGTCTTCTCAGCTTCCCAGGAGAGAAATCCTGGGCRRAGGGATTTTTTCAGAGAATGTGAATGCTACACAGGTTCCTCAATGGCTGAGCACCAAAATAAAACTTCACCCTCTTTTCTAGCAGGACCACAGAACACAAAAGAATCCCATGCTAGCCCTGGGCTCACTGATGCAGGTGACAGCAAGGTTCTCACCCTGCTGATGCAGCCTGCAAAGGATGAAATTCTGCCTGAGACACACAGCAGGCAGAACTTCCAAGGAGTTGCCTTTTCTAAAATGCCTTTAAATTGCTATAAACAAACACACATGTTATAACAAAGCCCAGAATTCATCATCTTCTTAGGGTTCATATATTAATAAGGGAAATAGATGGAGTATTTGCCTTGTTAAGCTGCCCCTGTAGCTCTTCACAACACCAGACTTACATCCTTATTGCTCCACTCCTCTTCCTGCCCTGCCTTACAGACCCTCAGGATTACAAAGCACCTGAGGCAGCAAATCTGCCTCTCACATGAACACAAGTACAGCAAAGAGCTGCCTGGAATGTGGGCTCAGGGCTGGGAAGTGAGTTGCAGTGCTGTTTTCCAGCCACAATTTCTGATCCATTTTGGGTTAGTAGTGGATGTTTACAATCCCCTAAGTGAAATTGAGGGAGGGTGGGGGGTTGCATCTTGGATAATTTTCCCTGTGGGAAGTCTTCTCTGGACTCTCTAATATAATTGCTATTTTTCTGCTCTCTGCTCGTAATCCTGCAARGATTGAGCAGGTACATGGAAATTCTCTCATGTTTTTCTGCTATAAATACAGTTGTGTCACCTTGGCTCCAAAATAGACTCTGAAAATGTTCCTGGTGTATTTGGTTTGGATTTGACGAAACAGGAACATTAGATCATCTGCATCCATTCACATGTCTCACTTAAATCATGATATCTGACAGTCCTAGCTTTAACTTTTCACATTTCTTCATGTCACAGCCAAGAGGAACAAAACCCTTGAACTGAGAGACTGTCAAGATCTTTGATGCATTTATTATGCTCAAGGGCTGAACCAAGCTGGACCCAAGCACGTGTGCTGGGCTAGATTTGTTTTTGGCTCTGATAAGCTCAGACTTTGGCAGACATGTGTAAAGATTTCCTGGACTCCAGACAACCCCAATCTGCAGCAACACACAAAATGCATGGGCATCTGCATGGGTGTTGTGTGTGTGTGCCTGTGTGGCAGGGATGGCAGACAATAAACCCAGCTCTGTGTGCCAGGCTCCCTGTAAATAAGGAGCCATGGGGTGATGGATGGGCTTGAGAAGGCCTGGAGCAGAATGGATGGGGTGGGCTCTATATTGGCTGACATGCAGAGAGCTGGCTGGAGCCATGAGGATGGCATTGTGCAGATAAATGAGATTTGACTTCCCTGCTGGGTCTCTTTCCATCTGTTTTTCTGTTTCTGGAGGCAAATGCTGGGAAGGTTCACAAACAATCTGCCAAGAGACTTTCCCATTTCTAAAAGCTCARTCCCAGCTTTGTGGGGTCTCCCAAAGCAGGCAGGTAATACTTGCCCTTCTCTTTTCATTTCCAGGACAAAAGTATTAAGATTTTTATTCTTTCCAACATTTCCTGCACRCTAGAGTTGTAAAGAATTTCAATTGTTGTTGCAGTTGTCCCAGACATCCTTGGGATGACAGAACAGCTCCCTGCTCACAGATCTTCAGTCCTTTTGTGTTCCTTTTCAGAGTTGCCCTGCTTTTTAGGTTTCCTTCTTCCATCATCACCATTCCTCCCTATCTTGCCTTTCATACTTACTGGACTCCAAAGTTTCTTTGTCCCTCCTGACTGTGATGCAAGACATTTCCTCTCTGCAGGTACTCAGGCTACTTGAACACCCCCTCCACTTTGCCCTTTGAAACATCTGGTTCCTTTACCTGCGCTGTTTTCTCTCCCTTTTGCTATCCCCAGACAGCACTSCAGAATAGAAAAGGCCAAATTCAGTAACATACCAATTGCATTAGTGGCAGGAGAGACAGGACATAAGGATTGTAAGGAGTTGCCTTTCCTAAATTACTATAAACAAACACATGTTACAACAAAGCCCAGGATTCATCGTCTTCTTAGGGTTCATGTATTAGTAAGGGAAATAGATAAATAAATAAGGATTCAGGCTTGCAAGGCATTAAGCAGTAGTTTTAGGTGCCTCTGTGCCTTCACAAAGCCTCTCTCTGGGGCAGTTTGTATCCAGTGACCACTTGAAACTTGATTCACTCAACATAAGTTGTAGGGCTGGAGCTGGGACTCCCCTCACCCATCATCTCTGGCTGACAGCCTGTGCTCTACTCTCCTGATGAGGACAGAAGTCATCTGTTCACACAGCACAGCCCAGGGAGCTCCCTCTGCTGCAGCCCAGGCTTGTRAGCTGCCTGAGTCCCTGCTGAGCTCCAGCACCCCGGTTTTGGTCGACACTGGACACCTTCGAGTCAATACATGGCCCTAGGCACAGCTGAGCCACTCTTTCTCCTGCCCTGAGAGCTTCCCAACACAACATCTGCCAGGGACTGGTCAGCCCAGCAAGTCGCTGCCTTGAAGGGTAAGGGGCCCATGAATGAATATGCAGAACCCTCTGCTCTGCTTCCCTCTGGGACTTCAGAGCCATGACAGGCGACCTGCCATCAAACAGAGTCTGCTCTACCCAATAAAGAGACTAAAACAGCAGCGAGCCTGAGATTCACACCAAAGATAGAGTGGCTTGCTGTCAGCATGGCAGAGAAGACTCTTCGGTTTCATGCCCAATGCCAGGTGACAAATGGGACACAATCAATAGGAGACGTCATTGCTCACCCAGCTGGAAAGTACTCGCCCGTGTTACAGGGAAGAATGGAGCAGATTTGCCCTGATCTTTGCTGGAAGGGAGACAGGGCTGTGTCTCGACTGGCAAAACAGTYAGGCTGTGCTTTAAACATTCTTCCTTGCATGACACTCTCACTTTGAACCATATATATAGAATTAATGCCTCCTTCTTTAAGGGAGAGGACATGGCAATACAAAACCACTTCCATTAAACCCTYCAGCAGACAGAAAACTTCAGGTGTGAATTGGATAAGTGCCACTTAAATTCTGTGTGATTAATTACTAGTTGCAATAAGCCATTAACTGATGCCAAGTTGGTTTAATTCAGAAATGAGACCTCACTTTTATCAACAGAGGAAGAACAGACAGCAAGCCGCGGGTACGCAGGGGCAGCGCACGGCTCTGTAAACACAATGACTCGGTGGGAAAAGCTCCCGCCGCCCCTCGGCATCGCTGGCTCGGAGCCGGGACGTTCTCCTGGGATGTGCGAGGGGCTCAGACTCTGAGAGAAGGACGATGTCTCTGTCCGGGGAGACTTTGCTTCCGAGAGCGATGCGGCAGGAGTGACCCACAGCGGGGCGGTGGGACGCGAGTCCCAGAGCCCGAACCGCGCATCCCTGCGAGGCACAGGGCACGGAGGCGACCCGTGCGGCAGAACCGCGGCGGGACCCGCAGAGTCCGGAGCCCGCTCCCCTGCACGGGTGACAATAGGWCCGGCCGAAGGCACCGCGCCCCGGCACCGGCGCTGTCCGAGCGGAGCGATGCCGCCGTAACCGGAGCTCCGCGCGCATCCCGGCGGCGGCAGGACCGGGCATCCCCTTCAGCCCGTGTCTTTGTCTGCTCCGGGGCGCACGGAAAGTGGGAAGGTGCTCCCCACTCCTCCCCAGTCCCCGCCACAGCAGAGGGGAATCAGCTCGGCGGAGCATTCACCGGCGCGGGCAGCGCTGCTTACCTGTCCGGAGGTGCCGGTGCGGCGGAGCCTGGCGGGCAGGGCAGGGCAGGGCAGGGCAGAGCTGTGCGAGCGGCGGAGGGGAGGCAGGTCTGCGGGGGGCAGGGGGTGTTCAAACCCGAAAGGAGAAGAGGAGGAGGAGGAAGAAGAGGAGGAGGAGACAGGGGGAAGGCAGTGGGGGAATGTGGAGAGGAATCGGGGACATGGGGAATCCCGGGGGACTGGGGTGCATGGTGCGGGAGGAGGTGGGGCTGGGAGGGGCGGGGGGGCTCTGGGCGTGCGGGGGGCACAGGAGGAGTGCGGGCCATGCCAGGGCAGCGTGCTACGGAGGAGGTGGGTGCGAGAGCGCAGGGTGCTGGTGGCAGCAGCGCTCCCTGCCCCGGGCACGGACGGGACAGACAAAGACCGGAGACAAAGGCGTGGCAGCCCGGGGAGGCGGGGAGCGGGTGAGCCGGTGAGCCCCGCTCACCTGCGCGGTGCGGCGGGCTCCGCTCTCCCGCGGGCTTCCCCCGCGTTATGGCCCCGCGGAGGGAGAGCCGCKGGTGGCTGAGCGTGCCCCGCTCTCTGCACCGAGCCCCGGCCCCGCCGTGCCGGGGCAGCCGCGGCCGTGCCGGGACCCCGCGGGGCAGCGGGACCGACCTGCGCCCGCTCCTCCCGCCCGCCTGGGGGCGCTGCTGCCCCCGCCATGGCGTCATCGGCCGGCGCTGCCGCCGCTTCCCGCGCTGGCCGGTGTGAGGGGCGGCGGGCCCGGTACGGAGCGGGGAGCGCCGGGGCGAGAGGGAACACCGGGAGGGGCACAGCGGGGCGGGGAGCAGCACCGGGCGGACACGGGGACACACGGGGGCAGGTGGCCGTGCTGAAGCGGGGCCCTGGGCGGCAGTGGAGCCGTGCGAGGAGCCCCGTTCCGGGAGGGAGCACCGGCGAGCGGGCGGTTGCCAGGCTCGGTTCTCCGGCTGAGGAAAGGCGGTGCCGTGCGGTGGGTGGGACCGGGGCGCTCCAGGGGTCTGTCCCCGTCCGCCCTCCGTTCTGGTAG
>JACDOX010000180.1:890667-912361 GCA_014549065.1 Cardinalis cardinalis
AGCGGCGGTGAGGGGAGCCAGGGTGAGGGAGCGGCGGTGATCGGAGCCCGGGCCAGGAAGCGGCGGTGAGGGGAGCCAGGGTGAGGGAGCGGCGGTGATCGGAGCCCGGGCACGGACACGGCACGTCCGAGCTGCTGGGGCGGCCTGTGCGGGCTGCTCTGGGCTGGTGCGGGAGCTCCCGTGAGGGAACTGGGTTATACTTACATGATATGCCTGCCCCATCCCCGGAATGTCTSAGGTTGGATGGAGTTGGTACCAGCCTGGGATAGTGGAGGGTGGCCAATCACGAAAAACGCCAATCACTTGTTTTTAAAATTTTAAAAGTTTAATAGTAAGAAAATGGTTATTAAAATAATAATATAATTAGAGTAATACAAATTTGGACAATTTGGATTTAGGACAATACGAGACAATAAGAACAAAGAGTTATGGACAGTCCAGGTACCTCTTTCTGAGCAAAATAAGCCCGAGAAAGGACCCACGTTAACAGAGGATTAACCCTTAAAACAACAGCCTGTTGCATATTCATACACCTCATCCATGATGCATAAATTCCATTCAAACACAGGATTCTGTCTGGGCAGTGTCAGCTTCTTCCTCTGAATCCTGACGGGGTCTTCAGGGCTGATCGAGACAGGAAGAAGTTCGTTTCTCCTGATAAGGGAGCAATCAATTCTCTTTCTCTGAAAGATTTAGGTGTCCTGTGGCTGCTATCTGGTTCAAGTGCCTCATTCCTTTCTCTAAAGAAAGTAACTTACATAGCATAGTTTCTATTTTAACATTATAACCTAAAACTACATTTAAGACACTATATTTAAGAAATTATATGTTACAACCTAACACTATATTTAAGAAATTAACACAGCATAACTTTCTAACATAACACATACAATATTCATCTTAATATTTGCAAAAAGCCAATCATAAAATACACATTTTTCACACCGGATGTTRTAATAAKATGAGCTTTAAGGTCCCTTCCAACCCAAACTGTTCTGTGCTTCCATGATTTCCCAGCCTGCACAGTCCTGGAGCRTGTAGTGCCAAGTTTCTACTTTGGGACTGCGTGGAAGGCTGGATCCCTTGGGTTGCTTGGGCCTGTCTTTAAGAAGGAATGAAGTTTAAGTGAGGATGTGAACCTAAACCTCTAAAAACACAGATTGTTTATGATACTCTGTAGATCTTTTGTACTAATTTGAGAGCCACTGTGGCTGGGGTGCTAGAGAGATGCTTAACTATCTTAATTTAGTGTAGCAGATCACTAATATTCCAGGAAGTCCTTGTATATAGGAGTATAACTGTTTTAAAAACAGGATGAAAGTAGCTCCCTGTTTTGTGTAGGTTGAATTAATTCTTTGAGATCTGAAAAAACATGTTTTGTTGCAGCTGAAACAGCTTGAAAATCAGTGTCTGTAGAGGTTATTGGAACATCTGTGATTTGTCAAAAGTCTTTGTAGAACAACTGAGTTACTGGTGGAGCCAGRGTGCTCCAGAGGCATTTAGACCTCTCCAGTTCATGAATGGTGCTGCTGTTAGTGGTTACAATTTGTTGGCTTGCAGAGATAAAATAATTAAACAAAATAAAGTTTTTAATAGATAATTCTGTACACAATGTGACTTAAACTGTGTAAGGCATRGAGTCTGCTATGCAGGGAAAGCTGTTGGGAAGCTGAACTCCAGCATCTGCTGTTTGATTGTTGGCACATCAAAGTCAGTTTGTCACAATAATGTGCTGCCCTTTGTTGCTCACAAATTTCAGGCTCCCCAGGGATGCAGTCCCAGCCCAAGCCTGYCAGAGTTCCAGGAGCAGCTGAATGATGCTCTAAGTCACATAGTTTAGTTTTTGGTGSTCCTGTGAGGAGCAGGGAGTTGAACTCCMTGATCCTTATAGGTGCCTTCCAACCTGAGGAATTCCATAATCCTGTGCCACAAAGTTGACTTAATTATGCAGCTCTGCAGGGTTTGGGTTCCTTGGGACTGCAGAGGGAAACTCAGAAGGTGTTGGTAGTGGCAGCAGATGAGAACCTGTGTGATTGTGAGCCAGTGGAAGATGGAGCTCCAAGCTTGGACAAGCAATGGTTCGTGGAGGTGAAATAATAGAATTGAATGAATAAACCCAAATAATAGAATAAACCCAAATAATAGAATAAACCCAAACCCCCAAGAAGTTCTTGTGTTATAGTAAGAGATAGGGCTTAGAAAAGGCAAGTACTCTGAAGCTTTAAAAAAAACAGTGTTTCTTGTGTTACTAAAAAGTATTTGAGCTTTCCTGTATCCCAGAAAGGGAGAGAGACTGAAAACCCCAGGAATTAAATGATGAACAATCTCTCATCCTGAGCTGGGAGCACTGCTTTGTGCACTGCTGGCAATCYCTGAGGATGTGCTGGGTTTATGGGGGGTGCTCACACCTCTCCCTGTGGGCTCACAAGGGTCTTCTGGTGTACAGCTCCATGATCTGACTAGATGAATAAGACAGGAGCCAGAGGATAACCATTCTTTTTGTGGTTATTTCCAGGGTCTGGGGAAGATGACCACTCTCACACGGCAGGACCTTAACTTTGGGCAAGGTAATGTGTTGTACCAAGCTGCATCTGGTGTCCCTGTGAGGCTCCTCTTGGGTACTGAGCTTAGGGGAGTGTTGTAGGGTTGTTCTGTCCCTAAACTTTCTGCAGCTAAGAGGAGGCAGGTGAAATTTATGCAGAAAAAAAATAACCTGTAAAAAAAGGTCCCCTGAGTCTCTGGTATTGGTCTAATTTCCCACACCCTATTCCAGCATCCTTTACTTCTGTTTTTCAGTTGTTGCAGATGTTCTTTCAGAATTCCTGGAAGTGGCTGTTCACCTCATCTTGTATGTCAGAGAAGTTTACCCTATTGGGATCTTTCAGAAGAGGAAAAAATACAATGTACCTGTCCAGGTAGGAGATTTTCCTGGAAGCTGACAGCCACGTGGACAAGCAAAATAGCAAGGATCAATCAACACTCACCAGAAAAAACTTACACTCTGCAAAGTGATTGTTTAATGTACAGACTTATTTTTGAGGAGAGCTTAGTTCCTGTCATAAGAGAGGATACAGCAAATGCTCATGGGACAAGCAGGTCATGGATAACAGCAGTAGARGGCTGCCCCAGCTCTGTGCAGTGAGGAATGATGTTTACTAGGAAGTGGAGATGGTTGGAATATGCAATTCCCAATATGCTGCTCTGGGTATACATTCCAGATACACAACAACTGTTTGGGTGCAGTGATCTGCCTCAGCTGATTAACCCTTCCCTGAAAGAATTGCTGATTTGAATGGGCAACTCAGCATTTTCCAGCACTATTTGAAGCATGACTTGAATGCTTTGTAAACACTGGTGCTTCTGTTTAAATCTTCCCTTTTAGCATTGTCCTGGCTCATGTCCAACACAGCTCTGACTCTTCCTGTGTTTGCTGCAGATGTCCTGCCACCCAGAGCTGAACCAGTACATCCAGGACACGCTGCACTGTGTGAAGCCTCTGCTGGAGAAGGTGAGCTCAGACTGGGGACCTGGGCAAAAGTACTGCAAGTGGATTTAATAGAAAGAAGAGAACATAAATATTATCTTAACTGCCACATTTGTTTACAAATTTACCATACACAATATACTAGCTGATAAAAAGTTCCTAAGAAAACTAAAAGCATCATAACCTTTCCTGGCAGTTAAGACCCTGCCTTGCTTGTCTCATACAGCACACAAGGACACATGTCTGTATATTTCCAGTTACATCATCCTGCCATTCTGCTTTACAATCCATCTGACTTTAAGCACCTGCTGTGGCAGAACAGTTTGAATGCTTTGCTGTGAACCAGGAAGCAAAGGTAGGCCTGGACTCCAGGTTTTGTGAGAGAAGGGTRTGACCAATGAAACATTTCAGGGGGCTGCTGGCAGGCTTTCTATGCCTTGCTCTTTACAGACAAGTTTAATTGCACTTGTAGAAAATGGAATTAGGTCTGTTCTAAATTGTGGTTGTACAAAACTGCTCTGTTTGGACAACAGTCTGAATGTATCTTAACTTCATCAGTGTCCATCCCAGAGTGATGCAGGGAGATGGCTGTGCATTTCCTCCTTTGTTCCCAAACAGCATCTAGAGGAATGTACAGTTTAGCACACTTCATCTCCCTCAGCCTTAGCCACAAGCTGGCAGCTTAACACCCAGCAAGAAATGGCTTTGCAAAAATATTTTTTTCCTAATTGCTAAGAATAATCTGAAGTCAGGTTTTGGATAAGGGCTTGTGCTGTGACCCCCAACAACTGAGTGTACTCCACTGCATCAAAGAATGTGAAGCACACACGAGCTTATATTAAGGGAAGGGATTTTTCTGTCTTGGTTCCTGCAGAACGATGTGGAGAAAGTTGTGGTTGTAATTTTGGATAAAGAGCACCACCCCGTGGAGAGATTTGTCTTTGAGATCACCCAGCCACCTCTTCTTTCCATTAGGTGAGGTTTCCACTCCTGCTTGCCCCTGGCATCCAATACCCARCCCTGGGAGACATTCTGGGAACAACTTCAGGCCTTTGCTGCATGCCAGTAACAAGTGCTGTCTCCTCCACAGTTCTGAGTCCCTGCTGTCCCACGTGGAGCAGTTACTGCGTGCCTTCATCCTGAAAATCAGCGTGTGTGATGCTGTGCTGGACAACAACCCCCCAGGTAAATGTCACCCGGATCCAAACAGCCTCATGCCTGGCATTGCTTGGCTTGGCTGATCCTCTGGGAGCTGTCCCCTGAGCTGGAACCTGACACTTCCCTTAGGTTGCACCTTCACAGTTCTGGTTCACACACGGGAGGCTGCCACACGCAACATGGAAAAGATCCAGGTGATAAAGGTGAGTGATATCCTTGGGCACCTGATTGTGTGTGAGAAGCTGCACAGCAAAGACTGGGCACTGCAGAGTTTTGGCATCTTTAAGGTTAATGCTGAGAGGTATTTTGAACATGTAGGTTGGTGTTGTCACATGAGCCCCATCATAATTGTACTTGAAATGTGGTGAAATGGTTTATACTGGTGAGCTGACAGCAYGTTTGCCACACACAGCCACCACTACAGACAACTTCAATTGAAATAAATTGTAACAATACTCACTGTCCAGTGCTTGCTCAGACACTTAAAAATACTCAGGCATGTAGAATAGGTACTTTAATTGAATCAAGCAGAAAAGCAGCCCTCACCCACCATCCACTTTTGTATAAAGAGCAAGAAAGACTAAGATTAAAGAAATTAGTAGGTTTGGGGGCACAAATACATTGTCTCTTACAGGAAACTGTGTGCAGAACACTTTCTACAGCAAGATTATTTTCAAAGAATCTTTGTTTAGTTACAGGGAAACTTTTTACCTGAGTCAAGTTATTTTAGCTGTCCTAAGGCACAACAAATAAAGCTAGCAAAGTATAAAATTGTTCYAAAATGAAAGTCTGTTCTGCACTGCTTAGTAATGGAAACTTATGGTGTAATAAACCCACCTTTAGATTTGCAGGGCAGGATGGAAACCCATGCCTTAAGCATTCTGGAGTTGCASTTTTAAGTACACATTACTTGGTGTAATGAACTGGGCATGGTAGCTCAGGACAGCAGAGAGTGTATCTTTTAAAGAAGTGATCTTTTAAAGAAGTGAGATGTCACCTTTGCAGTAAGTGCAGTGGGTTGACCTCACAGTTTGATGCTGTACCTGAAGACCGTTATGCTGAACGTCAGGGACAAGCGTGTGTTTTGTTGTAGTGGAAGGTTTGAATTACCTGTTCCTTCCCTCAGCCACTCTGTCTCTCTTTCAACCTAAAACAAGTGCTGAGGAGGAGCTCACCTTACAGCACTGCTGGGTTCTGCCAGTAACACCTCCTTGTGTTCCTGCCCCCAGGATTTCCCTTGGATCCTCGCTGATGAGCAAGACGTGCACATGCACGACCCCCGGCTCATTCCTCTGAAAACCATGACATCTGACATCTTAAAGGTGAGCAGGCCATTCTGACCAAGAGGTGCTGGACCTGCTGTGGTTCTGAACTGTGAATGCTCTGACATCAGCTCTGCAGTCTTCTGTGGTGTTAACAACTTTAAAACATACTGCTGAGCAGTAGCTTAGTCTTGCAGATGTCTGTGCCAGTAATCAAAGCARGGCAAGACTCCTCATAGTAAAATAGGAAACCTGGTTATGGGGGAAGGTATAAGCACTTCCTATTCAGCCTGTTGCAGGCTTTTTTTTTTCCTATTCACCTACCTGTATACCAACAGGACTGTTGCTTGTTTCTCTCTCCAGATGCAGCTCTACGTAGAAGAGCGAGCTCACAAAGGCACATGATTTCAAATCTTCCTTGCCTTCAAGCTTCATCTGATCTTCCAGTGGAGTAAGATCTGTCACAAACTGTATCTTGATAACCATCTCTTCAGCTGGCCTTCTGGGTGAATGTAGAGCAGCTGCTGCCTCTTTATTTCAAGTGCTCTTACCACTGTATAAAGAACTGACTTGGAATGGGGAGCCAGAGCCTGTTCCCATCTTGACTTGTGTGAGAGCACAGGTGTTGATACTGTGCATCCCTGGGGAGTCAGTGCTTTRTTACCAGTCCAGTTCTCACCTGGAAAGGGCAGCTCCATTGCACACARGCAGTGACAGACAGCTAGGAGCTGTCACACAGTCCATGAGAGCAACACTTGTGCTAAGGGGGAGTGAGGCCTTATGTAGTGTCTGTCCACTGTGACCATCCCAAGCARTCTTCAATAAATACCAAGTTTTACCCCAGTTGAACTGGGCTGTTCTGTCAAAACCAGGCTCCCTTCTTCAGCAAAGAAGYATTTTTATTTTCTGTGAAGTTTCCACCACTTTTCTGGCCTGAATGTGGACTCTGTCAGTTCCTGTGAAAGGCTGTACAACCTTGGTCTCTCCCCTTTCACTCAGAGGTGGCATTAGCAATGTGGAATTTGTCTGTCCAGCAAGGATGCCTACCAAGGATCCTACTCCTAACGGAGAATAAGCAAGGAAAGCACTAATAATCCTACACCTGTCAGAGCAGATGGAACATGGCCTTAACATCAGTTCTGGGTATATAAGGGTGGGAGACACAGTTCAAACAAGTTGAGCTTGTTTGTCAGAGAATTTGGTACACTAGCCTGTCCAGCACCTCCTGCTTCCTCCAAGTAACAAGTGTAGGAAAATTATAGATCAAGTCTGGGCACTKCTTGAACATTTTATATTGGGTTACACTGCTCAGTACAAACCAAAGGTGATGTGGGAAAAGCCCAGCACAATCAAAAGGCACTTGTGTTGTTAGGCAACTGCCTGAAGGGACTTCTTACCTCCTCTTTCTCTACCTGTTTATTCAAACACCAAGGGACTGTTWTGGATCATTTTGATCATACACACTTAGAGAAAGGGTAAGGAATTCACTACCAGGGACACAACACTTAGGAACAAGGGGTGACAGTTTCCTGATGCTATGAAAGGTCTGATGCAGATCATAAATCTTAACACTGAAACAGGAAAGAAAATACCATACAAGACAAGCTGTGGCAGAGTCCTTGTAGATACCATTTATAATCTGAAATTAAGCATTTTAGCCTTATCTTTCCTATGTTCCATAAACATGAAAGTGTCTTTGAGACTGTGTGTGTTAGCATAATAATGTATTAACTAGAAAAGATAGATCTCATATTTAATTGTCCCAGTTTTTCTCTGGAAGGGCACCAGTAACTGAAGTAGCATCCCATGGTAGAAGAGAATGGAAGATGAAGACAGAACACCCTTCTTAAGRGGTGGGCCTGCTGAAGTTCTACTGTGAACAAGAGCTGCAAGACAAAGCTAGGACACACCCAGACAGATCAGGCATATAGTGCACCTGAGGCCACTTGGTTCCAGTCCTGAGGTAAAAGCAAACCCTTCCACAGTGCCTCACAGTGAGGTTGGGGGCCCAATGGTGATGCTGCTGTTTGTCACACGGACCCCATACCAGCCTGCCCAGTACTGGGTGTCGTGGCCTCCGTGCTGGAACCAGATGTAACGAACTCCTGCTGGGTAATTCTGGAAGGTGTGAGAAATCTGCACAGAAAAGAGAATTCCTCTTAATTTGCCTAAATAAACCAGTGCTCACCTAGAAGCTCAGAAAACCACAGTGTGTGAGTCTTAGAATGAGCTCTTCCTGAGCCTAGATAGCTTTCATTGAAAGTGCTCCATATTCTGTTTTTTGGGGGGAGGAGGGGGTGGCAGGGGGAGGAAAGAAGCTTTTCTCACTCAGCCTTCCCCCCAAAATCCTATTTCTGTTAAGCTAACATTAAGCTTGATTTTTAAGTGCATATATAAGTAACATCTAATGCAGAATGTACAGCAAATCAAACCAGTTAAACACCTGTAACAGTTTAAGAAAAGTTAAGTCTGCAGTACTTGGCTATTTTTAAAACAGTTTTTTGATCAAAAAAAACCCCTGAAATCTGCTCTTGTTATTCAATTATTTAGACAGAATCGTACATAAAACCAAGAAACAATTAAAAAGACTGCATTAAAAACCACAGAAGCCCACAGGATACTCTACAGAAAATGCTGGGCACCTAAAAACAGTATCTGTCTCATTCAGGACACTACTACTTCAGCATCATCCACAGCTGGACTGACTCACCTTCCCTATAGAGCAGAGGAGGCTGAAGAGCAGAGAAAGTCCACTGGCACTTTTGGCCAAGTAAGACTTGCACCACACCAGTGTCACAACACTGCTGTAAAGCTCCTGCCTCCCTGGCTGCTGCTCACCTCTCTCCACTGGGCATCACTCCACTGCTCAATGACCACTGGCTCAGGGTGGAATTCCTCCAGGACGATGTAATCTTTGGAGAGCAGCCTCACGGTGAGCTCGTAGCGGCACCCGCAGTCAAACCTGGCAGCGTACCTGGAGAGGCAGGAGGAATCAAGGAGCAGGGCTGTATATACAGCATTCAGTGGTCTTTATTTTTCAAAAGCAGTCTCCAAGGGGAWCCCTGTCTGCAGAGGAAAAGGAGTAAAGGAGTGTCATCCCCATAGCTATAGAGAAGTTCTRGAACTTACAGCTATCCCACCCTTCACAGGATTGCCACCGTGTAGTCCATTGAGTAAGTTCAGATTTAGCTTATTCCTCACTCAAGAACTACAACTCCCAAAGAATAAAGAACTGATTTTATGGCATGAAAAGCTCCAGAAGCCTAGCTTACCTCTAGACCAATGCTAGAAATTCTAATTTTCAGTGCTTCCACTCACCAGTCCTTGACTGTAATTTCAGGCCGTATCTCATCCATCAGCTGATTCCAATAGCCTTCTTTATCCAGGGTAATGAGTTGAGACTTGAAGCATGGCCTGAAACAGACATAGAAATACAGTTCTACAGAACACTTCTCTCTTGCTGTCCTTTCCCTGACAGCTTTAATACCCACCCAGATCCTGAAGGCCCACAARGCTGACCTGGCTAAACCCTGCCTTATCCATAACCAGAACTTGACAAGAAAATGAACTGAATTAGCTTCACCCCAACATAAAAAGAATAGTTACCTACAAGCTGGATTAAGAGGCATCTCTGTATTGATGTATTGGTAACAGGAAACCAGTGCCTAGTGCTTGTAAAAGCTGTTGATCCTCCTCTGGTGACAGCTTTTATAACAAGTTGTTTGTGTGACACACCCAACACTCCTGAAGCTTACAGAGCTTTGACCTTGTTATGTAAGTACAGTTGAYTGAGTTTCTCAATCAACCTTTCTCTACCACCTTTGGGAGAGGAGAAGCAGGGATCCCATGTGGATTATCCTAACTATAAAAATTACAGGAAGTTCCTGGCAGGCAGAGAAATTTAGCACCTGCTGTGATCAATTCTCTCAGCAGTACCCATCTCTTTAGATTAACTGGCATAAAGGGTTAATGAAGCTCCTTCCTTTTCCCACAGGTGATCTAAGGTTCAGGACCTGCCACCAGCCTTCTAACCATGGTGCCTTTTCAGACAGATGGGAGGAAGCAGGTTTCCCAGTTCCACATCACTGGAATCCAGTTCTTACCCATATGAAGTGACAAARTATTTGTGTACTCTGGGGTCTGCCATATGACTTCCATGAGCTCCAGGCAGATCCTCAATCTTCCACTTATCTCCTTCATTGGCATCAAGTGTCCAGTGCTGGAAGTTCTCTAAAAACACAGGTGTCCAAGGTGAGGGTTAGGACCTCACTTCAGCTACCAGCAAGATCTCATMTTTTCTTAGAATCAGCAACAGGAGAATACTTGGAAGCTACCTGATGTTTTCAGATGCACTGTATTTTTCCTACAGCTGTGACTCCTGTTGTGATGCTGCCATTACCTTTTTGTGGCTGGCAGCATCCAGGACAGCAGGTAGCAGATTTCTGACCTCATCAGAAAATCAGCAGCAGCAATAAAGTAGGATTACTGTAGTTATATTAGTCAAGTCTTTGGTAACAAAAGTTCTCCAGCTGCCCAAATGTTTAATCCCAACCCCTGATCGTTTCACTACCACATTGTACTTGCAGTGCAAATTAATTGTCACTGCCTGTCGTACTGGGGCCTTATGACTCCAGATTTTTCTGGCTAAAACCACAAAGTATTGGTAAATACATACCTATCTAGCTACAGCAGTTTTACTGCAGGAGCTGAGCTATAAATCTGACCTAGCAGAGCTACACCCAATAGCTGGACAGTCCCACAGCACAAGCAGAAGCTGAGGCATGACTCATTTAGACTGCTCGGAAACTCTTAGTCCTTTATTACAAATAACGAAACCAACCTTCAGCACGAGGGTTTTTGAGTAAGTTTTTCTTCATGTGGCAGAGCATATAGAAGATCTTCCAGTCAGAGATGCTCCTGTCATAGCTCTGACGATAAAACCCGTCGCGCTGGCACTTGCGCTTCCACAGSGTGTTGAGGTCCACCACGTAGCGCCACTGCGAGCACACCAGCCGGCAGGTGCGGAGCAGCTCCCGGGCGGGCAGCAGCGACAGCAGCTCCACCAGCACGTCCTCGGGGAGGTCCCCGATGCTGGTCATGGCAGGCCGCGGCCCGCGGGAGGGCGAGGGGAGATCCGCGGCACGACGGGCCGAGCTGCCGGAAGCGAAGGCAGTTTCCTCTCGTGACTAACAGCACCGCGGAGAGCCCGCCYGGCCCCAGGCCCGCTCCCCGCCGCAACCCCCGGCCCAGCCCAGCCCCGCTGCTCGGTCCCACCTGGCTCCGCCCATCGGCGCCTCCGGACGCGGATGTGCGGGGCCGCTTTGGAGCGGGGCCGGGCCGCGTTTGGGCGGAACGGGGCGGGTCCGCGGGGCGGGGCCCGGTTCTCTCTGACCAGAGCCCGGATCGCCAGGAGCCGCGTTTGGGCGGAGCGGGGCGGGGCCGCGGGGCGGGGCCGCGGGGCGGGGCCCAGTTCTCTTTGACCTATCCCGGTTCTCTCTGACCAGACCCGAGCGGAACGGGGCGGGGCCGCAGGGCGGGGCCCGGTTCTCTTTGACCGATCCCGGTTCTCTCTGACCAGCCCCAGCCCCAGCCCCGTGTGCCGTGCTCGGTGCAGCCCCGCTCGGAGCGCCCCCGCTCCGGCCAGCCCGCGCAGCAGCGGCTCAGGTAAGAGCGCTCCGTGTCCCCCCTCCCCGAGCCTCCGCGGGGTTCCCGGGGTGTCTCCTGCGGACAGAGGGGGGACACGCGAGTGCCCCGAACAGATCAGGGGATGCGCGCTGCCCGGAGCGTGTCCGTGATGCAGAGCCTTGCCGGTTTGGGTGCTTGGCTGGGGTGGGAAGGGAAAAGTAAAAGGAAAAGGAGAAAGGAAAGGAAAAAGGAAAGGAAAGGGGTACCTCCATCCCTCTCCCGAGGGCGGGAGGAAGCCTGGCTAACAGCGCTCTATCAGCACGCAGGGAGCAGGAAGGGCTTCTGAAATTCCTGTACGAGATGAAACCAGCATGATCCCTCCCGCCTACTTTTAAAAAATTACGTTTTGACCTTCGGGACTGCGGTTGAGGGTTGGAAGTGTGGGGAGAATAAGAAATCACTAATGCCGTCTGGGAGTTTTAAATTACGGTTTGCCCCTGCTGGTGCAGTGCAGACAGAGGACRCATCTGAGCACCTAGATTTAGGATGGCTGCTACAGCAGAGACTCCCAGTTTCTTCCCTTCCTTGCAATTGGCATTGCTGTGTTTTGTTCAGTTGCATGCCAGGGTGTTTCACTTCTGTTCCTAGTGCTCTCCCAGGCTCAGTGAGTCATTCCTTAGGAGTTTGGCCACGTCCATGCGGTTTGCTGCAATCTSAGCAGCTTCCCAGCACCAGGACTCAGCTGGCATCAAAGCAGTGTCACAGTGCATCCCTCACGGATGCCATGGGCTCGGAATCTGCACACTCATCTTTCCACAGTCCTGCAGCACCTGCACCTGGGCCTCAGGGCAGCAGAGAGCTGTTTGGAGTTCAGAATTAGCACATGAAGTTAGAGCAAACCCTTCTGACTTTGTTCCTCCAGTTATGAGGCCATAGACATTAGAATATTAGAGAATATCAGCTGAGTGATTTTCAGTTATGCTCAGACCTTTACTTTATTCAGGCTCCTGATTAAGTGCCAGCACTCTGAGGAAAAGACTSTCGGATATGGAATGAACCACTGCAAAGGTGGCTGGCAAGAAGCTTGACACTGATATTTGAGTACTGCTTTGCAGCATTTGTTATCAGGGATKTTCTTAAAGGCAGAACCAAGTGCCTTCCTCTGCAGAGGAAATCATTACTAGGAAGCTGATTTTTGCAGCATCAGAGATTCTGGAAGGACTGAGTCCAGCCTGGAAAATGAACAAACTCAGTGGTCAAATACATACGTTTTGTGGGCAGATTTAATTCAGGGCTTTTAATTAGAATATAAAAATAGTAATCTGCTTCAGGCTATTAATGTAGTGAGGAACAGGAGACCTTGAGGCTAGGAATCAAAAATCCTACTTTCAGATAACTGTGGTGGTGTTTGCAGGGGTCCCAGGATGAGGGAAGAGATGAGAATCTTGACTCCATGTTTCAGAAGGCTGATTTATTACTTTATCATATATATTATATTAAAAGAAAATGATATACTAAAACTATACTAAAAGAATAGAAGAAAGGATTTCATGAGAAGGCTGGCAAGGAATAGAAAAGAATGAATAACAAAAGCTGGTGACTCTCAGAGAGTCTGAGCCAGCTGACTGTGATTGGCCATTAATTAGAAACAACCAACATGGACCAAAGATGCACCTGTTGCATTCCACAGCAGCAGATAATTATTGTTTTTCTTTTTCTCTGAGGTTTCTCAGGAGAAAAATCCTAACGAAAGGATTTTTCATAAAACATGTCTGTGGCAGATAACATATTAATTTTCCCTTTTTTTTCTACTGCATCGGTGTCTGGCATTGCTGAGGGTGGGAAGCCCTCACCATTGCTTTCCACCCTGTCTCTCAGACRGCTGTGCCCACCTGCCCCAGGGATGGAGTCGCTCCCTGAAGCAGTCCTGGTCCGGATCCTGGCCTCCCTTCCTGCGGTGGAGCTGGTGCTGGTGTGCCGCCTGGTCTGCTGCCAGTGGAGGAGCCTGGTGGATGGAGCTGCACTGTGGATCCTGAAGTGTCAGCAGGAAGGCCTCACCAGAGCAGAGTCAGATGTGGAGAACTGGCAAAGCTTCTACTTCCTGAGTAAGAAAAGGAGGAATCTCATCAAGAACCCATGTGGTGAAGGTGAGAGACGTCACAACAAGCTCAGAGTCACTCAATCCGTGCAGCCAAATCATTTAAGGAGCACAAAGGCCCTTGATAATCASCCTTGAGAGACATCACAACAAGCATCAAGGTGTCAGAGAGGTGACCAGTCACTGAGAATTGTGTATGCCTAGTCTTTGAAAATAGATCTTGGTTGCTATCATGTTGCAGAATTTTCCCCCTGCCCAAGAGACAAGTCACTCAGTCTGTGCAACCAAATAATTTAATGAACACAAAGGCCCTTGATAATCAGCCTTGAGAGACATCACAACAAGCTCCAAGGTGTCAGAGAGGTGACCAGTCACTGAGAATTGTGTATGTCTAGTCTTTGAAAATACATCTTAGTTGCTGTCAGGTTGCAGAATTTCCCCCACCCAAAAGTCAAGGCACTCAATCCGTGCAGCCAAATCATTTARTGAGCACAAAGCCCCTTGATAATCAGCCTTTGCAAAGGGCTTTACATAACCTTAATTTTATCTAACCTCTGCAAGGATCTAAATCATGTTTGAGGCACAGAGATGTCCTTTGTAGAAACCATCCAACAGAGTAAGGGCTGTGGCATTTGTTTCTGTATTGCTTCTTGCCAAGCCATGACAGGAGAGATGAAGCCTTTCCCAGCTCAGGGGTGAATCTGCYCTCAGCTCACCAAGCCCTTCAGGCCTCTCTCCTTGGAGTACCTCAGGCCAATCATGTTTTTACTCTCCTCATCTCAGCCCATGTTAGAGGCTGGGCACACACCCCATGTGCCATCATTCTGAATCTATGACCTTCACTTGCCAGAGCTGGAAGCTGCTTAGCAATAAGCAGCAGTAACCAAACCTCACAACCCAAGCAGCAACAATTTCACACATCATAGACCAAAGCAGTATCAACACAGCTTCCCCATTTTGTTTACAAGTGACCTTCTGCAAGCTTTTCCAACATCCAGGTTTGCCTCTTGAAAACCCTGATGTTTAAGGTCTTCTGATTCAGGAAATACCACTTAGTGCTTTAGGAAACTCAGAAACAAAGCAATCAGCATCTGTCCCCAGAGTCTTTGTGTGCTGTGATACTGAAAAGGGTGATGTTTCAGAATACCTAAACTCTTTCCCTGGAGTACTTTCTTTAGCCCACACATACACAGCCATTTTGCTGGAGAATATTAAAATTTAGTGTGATTAGGCTCAGTCAGGCTAAAGGTTTTTTGCCTGACCTCCACTTAACAAACATATCCATAGTCACATATAAAATCAGTGCTGTGTCTAATATCAAACTTTCACAAGCCAGAGGAAGGTTCCAGTGGGAGATTGTCAAGCTCCCCACATCCACAGGACTCATCCAAGTCTCTTTTCTGCCATTTGCAGAAGGCTTTGAGCACTGGGGAGAGGTAGAGAATGGAGGTGATGGCTGGAAAATTGAAGAGCTCCCAGGGGACTTTGGAAAAGAATTTCCAAGTGAAGAAGTCCATAAATACTTTGTCACATCTTATGAGTAAGGCTGCTTTCTTCTCTTGCTCAGGAAAGGGGGCATTTTGGGTTCTCCCAGGAGGGACTGTGATCCCAATTAGCATCTTGTGTTTCAGGTGGTGTCGAAAGGCTCAGGTCATTGACCTTAGGGCTGAGGGCTACTGGGAAGAGCTGATGGATACAACCCAGCCTAAAATCATGGTAAGAGACTGGTAAGTATTAAGGAAGGCTCTGAGGACAGGCAGAGGGTTAAGAAAGATAAGGAAGAGAGGGAGGGCATAGACCTTATATATATATATATATATATTTATATATATATGATATATATAAATCTATAAATATAAAAAATAGATAAAATATATCAAAAATATTTATATATATATAAAGATATGAAATATATATAAAAAACAAAAATTTATAAAACGATATATAAAATAGATATAAAATATAAAAATATAAATACACATAAATATATAAAATATATAATAAAAATTATATATATAATTTATATATAAATATTATATATAATTATATAAATAAATATATATATAATTTATATATATATATATATATAAATATATAAAAATTATATATATATATATATATATATATATATCTCACAGGCAGCTCCCACAGACTTTAAACTGTTGGAGCACATGAACTCCAAAGCTCAGGTTCCTGTGGTCAGTAGGGGAGATGGTGGGCTGGGCTCAGAACCATTGCAGATTTCCATCTCAAAGCAAGGCTGCAGTGACTTGGTGAGCATGGKGGAGCCTTTGCAGAGCTCTTACAGGTAGTGCCAACACCTGGGCTCTCCTTGTAGGTATGCAGGACGTAGTGATGCTGGCTGTCTCTATGAGCTGTGTGTGAAGCTGCTCTCTGAGAATGAGGAAGTGCTGGCTGAGTACAAAAGTGACACGGTCACCATCCCAGAGGGAAATGATGGCAGCTGGACTGAGGTGAGTRCAGGTATGGGCTCAGCAGGTGACACCCGACCTACACGAATCAGGAATTTTTTTTAAGTAGAAGAATTCTCCAAGGGGAGGAGAGGGCTCTGTCATGTGTTCTCTGGAGCCATGATCCTGTGAYTGGAAAAGGAAAAGGGAGGCATCTCCTGCATCTTACACCTGCTAGTGGTGACTCAGGAAAGTTGYTTTACAGGAAACTTGCTGAGTCGCCACCAGCAGGTGTAAGGTGCAGGAGATGTCACAGAATCACCAGGTTGGAAGAGATCTTCAAGATCATTGAGTCCAACCCGTTCCCTGACACCTCAACCAAACCCTGGCACCCAGTGCCACATCCAGGCTYTGTTAAACACACCCAGGGATGGTGACTCCACCACCTCCCTGGGCAGCCATTCCAGAACTTTATTGCTATTTCCATGAAAAACTTTTTCCTGATATCCAACCTATATTTCCCTTGATACAGCTTGAGGCTGTGTGCTCTGGTTGTGTCAGTGCTGCCTGGAGAAGGAGCCCAGCCCCAGCTGAGCACAGGCCCCTTTCAGGAGCTGTGAGAGTGGTAAGGTCAGCCCTGAGTCTCCTTTTCTCCAGGCTGAGCACCCCCAGCTCCCTCAGTGGTTCCTCACAGGGTTTGTGTTCCCAGCTCCTCTCCAGCCTCGTTGCCTCCTCTGGATGTGCTCAAGCCTCTCAATGTCYTTCCCAGACTGGGGGGCCACAACTGGACCCACAATGTCCAACTGGGAGTGATTCAGTGCCCTCGGAACAATGGGATCGAAGCTTCTCCCACTGTTACCCAGCCTGGCAGGTCTGCCTGTGCCCAGCGGGGCTGAGGGCTCTGTGCACTGAACAACAGCAGGTTTGTGGTGGTCTGACACTTCCTGACAAYCGTTTTGTCTCCTGTCCCACAGATCTCTCACACCTTCTCCAGCTACGGGCCCGGGGTGCGCTTTGTGCGCTTTGAGCACGGCGGGCAGGACACGCCGTTCTGGCAGGGCTGGTACGGCGCCCGYGTCACCGGCAGCAGCGTGACACTGGAGCCATAGCTCTGCTCAACGGGACCTGCATGCTGCAGTTCACTTCCCTCAGGGCATCCATCCCCCAGCCTTTGGGTGGTTTCTGCATGGTGCTGCTGCTGGCTGTAGAGCGTTTGGCCTTCCTGCGTGGGAGCGTGTGTGCAAAGTGCCGGGAGCCACCGCCCGTCCTTCCTCAAGAGGACTGTGCAAAGAATGTGAATGAATTTGGGAATGCACCTCACCACTGYACTGATGATCTCTGTCAGACAGGAGATCACCTAAAAATCCTGCAGAGCTCCTCTGTTAGTCTCTAATCCCTAGCAGCCACCCTGAGTCAGCTGTCTCTCCTGCCTGCTTCCCTGACTTGGGCACTCCTTAACTTGAAGGGATACTTTGAGTTTATTTTCTGGAAGAAAAGAATAAAGGAAACCACAGACCCTGTGTCTCAAAACATACAGGGAAACCCAGAGCCCTGTCCCCAGCTGTTTCCATGACCTGCAGTGAGAACCTTGGCTTCTTCCATTTATAAAAGGTAACGTTGCTTACCACAGAGGGGCTCTAGCTTGGCTGTCAGTACTATTAGTTTAATTTTTAGTGATAGTGCGAAGCAGGAGAGGTTGAATCCTTTTCTYTTACACTGTTCCCAGCATCCATTTATCAAGGGAAGTGTTGGGAAGAGAAATATGTCTGATGTCCAGCCCTGGGGCTTTATTTGACTCCCTCAGAGAGATGGCATCTGAGAGTAATTGCTGGTGGAGAGAGAAAGATGACAACTTAGGGAACCAGGTTAGAAAAAAATTGGGATAGGGTCCAGAAACAAATGAAAACAAACTCATTTACCCCTTCCTGGCCTCTTCAGGCAACAAGCACCCTGGTCACCCTGCTCTGCTGGCAGGGCACAGGAAGCTGTTGGCCTCGCTCCACCTTTGCTGACCAYGTCTGCAAGAAGAACCCATCTGCCTCTGCCCTGTGCTTGCTGACAAGACAGCACTTCAGTGTCCCACCTGAGCTTCTTGACATCACTCAGGGCTGTGTGCCCCATCCTGAACAGACCCCTAAGCTTTCCTGAACCAGGACTGTCCCTGCTAGTGTCACTATAGGACAYGAAATAAAATGATGYGCACACTGGAATCTCCAGGGTAAAAAGAAGGGTTTAATTTCTGACTCCAACATTTATAGATTTTCAAAAGTGACAGTGGATTGGAGGATGACAGTGCCACCTCTCCAATGACACTGGGCAAACCAACAGTCCATCAAATTTCTCCTCCTCCAGAAAAGAATGCAGAACAATAATTATTTACAGAAAACTGCGTGAGAAAGTTTGTTACAGGAATGTAAACAGCAGAAGGCTTAGAAGAGCMGGGCAACACTGCTAGTTAWTCCACTCAGAAGAGCCACCCCTAACAGARCTGATGTTGCCTAAAGAAAGTATATTTTTGTGTCCATGCCTTCCCTCCCTGGGCTGCCATTTAAGTGCCCCTTTACACGTGTAGTGACCGCTACTGCCTGCAGCCAAAGGAAGGAGCTTCCACCTGGACACTGTGCATGCTGCTTCCTCAGGCTTCTGCACAGCTGCTCCTGGGTGCCACACACACTCCAGAGTCCAGGCAAACACAATAAAGTGACACAATGTGTGTGGATTTCTTCTTTTGTGCTGGGTATTTGTCCCCTGTGCTCAAGGATCCATCTTCTGRTTATGTGGAGCATGTCAGCCAGTTCTCTCCAAAAGCAGGAGTCACTGTGCTGTGTGTAATTCCATGGGTGTCCCTGAAAGAGGAATGTGCTCTGTTCCCCAGCACCCTGCACCCATGGGAAGCATTTAATGTGCAGTGTAACAGCGAGAGAAGTGCATTTCTAACATGGTGGAATTCATTCAAGGCACAGAGAAGGTACAGGAAGGCTTCTGCAGAGCCCAGCACTGCTGCACGCCTTCCAGGTCATTTGTCACTAGCTCTGCTGTGAGTTCAACATTAGTTCTGACCCAGGAGGCATCAGAACCAGTTCAGAATGTAATTGTTTCCCTTCCCTGCACACACTGTCATGCAGTGCTGCTTTACCCACCCTTAGACTTTAGCGCAGCTTTTACAGAATACAGAAAGGATACTTASAGAAGGCTAAAAAGATAATAATGAAAACTCSTGACTCTYTCCAGAGTCCTGACACAGCTTGGCCCTGATTGGCCAAAGAGTGAAAACAACTCCCAGCAGAATGCAATGGAACAATCACCTGTGGGTAAACAATCTCCAAACACATCCCACATGTGAGCACAACACAGGAGAAGCAAATGAGATCAGAATTGTTTCCCTTTTCTCTGAGGCTTCTCAGCTTCCCAGGAGAAAAATCCTGGGTGAAGGGATTTTATCAGAAAATATGAATGCCACACTAGGGATGCACTTTGGAATTTCAGAGAGAACAGCTCCAGTGAGTTCAGCTGGGAAGTGTCACAGAACCTGGCAAGCACAAGGATTGCTTGGGGAGCTGAGCTCCTTACACAGCAGTGTGTGAAGCAAAGGTTCACAGACARCCAGAACAACATGCTCATGGTCCAGACTGGCACTTGAGGAAGAGATGTCACAGGCACAGAGAGGCCGGAGAGCCAGGCAGGCACAGCTGGGGCTGTGTCACCGGCTCTAGTCGGGTCCCGGGCGGTGACAGCAGAGGGCACTCGGGCTGCAGGCTGGAGCTGCTGCTGTTGCTGGCACAAGAGATGCGATTACACCACTCTGGATGCTGTGTTTTGCATCTGCTCCTGAGCCCTGCACCTTGTTTTTTCCGGCCGCAGCTTAGTGTGAGTGTTTTCTTCTCATTCTCTTGCAGTGCCTGCTGGCGTGGTTTGCAGTGCCGCCTTTGCTGCACAGACCCTAATGCTTATCCCTGCCATCTGGGACAGCTGTACACATTTTGGAAGGATTGCTGCCTCTTGGGCAGCAGACACAACACACCCCTGTTGGATGCAGGCAGCCTTTTAAACTGCAGTGAGTAATCAGAGCAGTGAAAGCTGCCYGGACATAGACCAAGGCCTTTCAAATTCAAGTGGAAGCAGCACAAGTTGCACAACATTATCCTAGAGCGTTGAAGTATCATTCAAATTAGTAACATGCCTTTCCTTGCAGAGTATTTTCTAACCTTAATGCAGCCCACAAGACTCAGAAGAGTCTTGTCACGTTCATAATTTCTGGAAAAATCCCTTTGCCCAGGATTTTTCTCCTTGGAAGCTGAGAAGCCTCAGAGAAAAAGGAAAATTCTTATCTGAATTGCTTCTCCTGTGTTTTGCTGCTTTGGAATGTGTTTGGACATTGTTTATCTAACAAGTGATGGTTTCATTGGTTTCATGTGAATTGTTTTGACTTATTGGCCAATCAGGGCCAAGCTGTGTCAAGGCTCTGGRAAGAGTCAGGAGTTTTCATTATTATCTTTTTAGCATTGTGTAAGTATCCTTTCTGTATTCTTTAGTATAGTATTCTTTAATATAATATAGTATAATAAAAAAATAATAAATTAGCCTTCTGAGAACATGGAGTCAGATTCATCATTCCTTCCTTCACTGGGGCACCCCACAAATACAGCAGAGTCTCCCCCAGAGCAGCAGGGCTGTGTGTGTCTCACAGTGCACCGTGCCCAGGTTCTCACATCCCCTCTGCCCTCCTCCTCTGCATGCAGAGCTCTGCAGCCCTCCCCAGGCCGGCAGGAATCCCAGATCCATCGCCCATGCCCTTGGCTGACCTCCCCTGCAGGCACTCAGAGCAGCTCATCTGCAGCTGGGTCTGTGCAGAGCCATTAAGCACAGTGCAATCAGTGCTCCCAGAGAGGCTGCAGTAAAGCCATAAGAGCTCTCTTTGGGCTGATGGGTGCTGGGGAAACACATCTCACTGCAGCAGGAGCAGGGGCTTGGAGCAATAGGACATGAAATAAAACCACATGCACGCTGGAGCCTCCAAGGTAAAAAAGAAGGGAAGTTTATTTCTCAACYTTGATACGTACAGAATTCCAAAAGTGACTCTGGATTGGAGGATGAAATTGCCTGTTGTGTTGTTGGGGTCCCCAGGACGAGGTAAGAGATGAGAATTTGACTCYATGTTCTCAGAAGGCTGATTTATTATTATMTTAYATATTAAAACTATACTAAACTATAGAGAAAGGATACAGACAGAAGGCTAGAAAAGAATGAACAATAAAAACCATGACTGACTCAGAGAGTCTGACACAGCTGGCTGTGATTGGTCATTAAGTAAAAGCAATTCACATGCTGGATAAAAAAATCTCCAAATCACATTCCAGAGTAGCACAACAGAGAGAAGCTGAAGCTTCCCAGGAGAAAAAACCCTGGCRAAGGGATTTTTCATAAAATGTCATGGTGACAATTGCCACCTCTCCAATGACACTGCTCAAACCAACAGTCCATCAAATTTCTCCTCCTCCAGAAAAGAATGCAAAACCAATCATTATTTACATAAAAGTGCATGAGAGCTCCATCACAAAAATGTAAACATTTAAAGGCTGAGAAGAACTTAGAAGAACAGGGTGACATTGGCTGGGCACTGACAGGGAGGGGAGGAAGCTTTGGCAGCAACATGCCT
>JACDOX010000180.1:920551-943550 GCA_014549065.1 Cardinalis cardinalis
TGGTTGTTTCTAATTAATGGCCAATCACAGTCAGCTGGCTCRGACAGAGAGTCTGAGCCACAARCYTTTGTTATCAYTCCTTCYTATTCTATTCTTAGCCAGCCTTCTGATGAAATCCTTTCKTCCATTCTTTTAGTATAGTTTTAATGTAATATATATCAAAAAATAACAAATCAAGCCTTCTGAAACATGGAGTCAGATCCTCRTCTCTTCCCTGATCCAAGAACTGATCCAAGAACTCCTGTAAACACTGTCACAAGTAAGGATTTTATTTTTACAAAACACAAATTTGTTAGAGGTGGGGATGTGGATGGACATCAAAGTTGTTCCAGTGAGAAGATCGTGTTCTGATTGTTAACACTCCAAAGTTTCTCATGCCGCCTTTACCCGTGTCCCTGACCAAATGTGGATCTCTGCAAGCTCCTTTCCCCCAGCTTTGCTGGAGCTTGCCCCTCTCAGGCTCCTCCTTTGTCTGACCAGCTCACATTTGTATTCTGGGAGGAGGGGACAGGTCAGGGGGCCAGGGACAGCCCCACGAGACAGCAATCCCACAGTGCTGCCCTCACCCTGCTCCCCAGCTGGCTGGGAAGGAGGTGGCAATTATCCTGATATAATGAAGGCTCATTAATTCCTCCAGGCAGATGTTCCCCAGCAATGGCAGCCCAAAGGTCAAAGTACTTTTTGCACTGGAATCAAAGGAAGATCATGTGGCTGAGTCTTCTCCAGTTTTAATAGCTGCTCACAGGGCATTTCAGGGGGCTCTCGTTTTGTGACAGCTGGAATTATGGGCAGGCCTGCTAAAAGGACCTTTTTATAGTGCAGATAGATGCACTAATCTGTTTTAATGGCTTTTCCAGCAAAGCCTTTGACACGTTTTCATTATGGTAATGCTTTGATGCAGAAAGCATCCATACAATTAGGATAAGGTCTCCAAGATCTCCTCCTTATTAAGGCTTCTTTTAATTTCAACACTTTTTCAACTCACACAGAAGGACCAGCTTTAAGAAGCTGCTTTGTACAGCCCAAACTGGACCAATTCCATCTTTTAACAACAACAACAAAAATCCCCCACTAAACAAACGCCCTACTTCCTAGTTACTGGGTCAGCAGCACAACTGGGGTATGAACATGCATCACCCTCCTTCACAATCCTGGCYATGGCAGAGATGAGTGTTTTACACAGTTTTACAGCCAAGCAGTGCCAGCTCAGGATATGATCCAGCTTCCAYAGTGTCTTGCTTACAGAAGCTTGGAAGATGTTTTCTTCTCACTGCCACAGCACGCTGAAAATAATCCTCAGGAAGAAGTTATTTTAAATAAACTCAGAGATTCAGAAGTTTCTCTCAGAAGAACCCTACATTCCAATCCCAAACTCATCCCAGTGCAGAGGAGATGGATGAGAGGTGTTTTACTGTCCTGCAGCTTGTCCCATGCAGGTGCTCCTCTGYCAGATCCCTCAGCTAAGGCACAAATTAGTCTGACCCATAGCCCTCAGACCCCCGAGTTAAATTAGCAGAATAACTTTATTCACTGAAACAACAACAATAAAAATTCTTTCTGAAGTCWCAGGTAGTCTCATCTGCACCATCTCCCTGCCCCAGCCCAATAAAACTCCCAGTGTCAGCAGCAGGGCTGAAATAGTGCCAGTCCTGGGGAGGGTATTTTATTTGTGGGGTGCCCCGTGGCAGGGAGGAATGAGGAACCTGACTCCATGTTCTCAGAAGGCTAATTTACTGTTTTATGATACTATATTATATTAAAGAATACGAAACTATACTAAAGAATACAGAAAGGATACTTACAGAAGGCTAAAAAGATAATAATGAAAACTCCTGACTCTTTCCAGAGTTCCAACACAGCTTGGCCMTGRTTGGCCAAAGAGTGAAAACAACTCACATGAAACCAATGAAACAATCACCTGTTGGMTAAACAATCTCCAAACACATTCCAAAGGAGCAAAACACAGGAGAAGCAAATCAGGTAATTATTGTTTTCATTTTTCTCTGAGGCTTCTCATCTTCCCAGGGGAAAATCCTGGGCAAAGAGATTTTTCCAGAAAATGTGAMTGTGACAGGAGRGAGTAGCAGCAGCCCTGCAAGCAGGAGGAACAGCAGGACAGGATGGTGCTCAGCCAGCATGGCTCATCATGCAGGGCAGGCAATGATCCCTCTTCACACAGGGAGGTTTATTTAAGGCTGTCCCAGAGGGCAGGTTTATTCTTAATGGGAAAAACAGGGAAACCCCTTGCCTCCTCATCTCACACTGGTGATGTGAATGAATTTTGTATTTGCCTGAAATGATATTTCAGTGGGAGATGACTGCCAGCAGAGGGGGCCATGGGTTTTCCATCTGCTGTGCTGGGAAGAAATGGCTTTTGTGAAAGACAGAGCTGGCAACAAGCCACTGTCAGCAACTGTYACATTCACATTCTCTGAAATAATCCCTTCACCCGGGATTTTTCTCCTGGCAAGCTGAGAAGCCTCAGAGAAAAAGGAAAACAATTCTTATCTCATTTGCTTCTCCTGTGTTGTGCTCACATGTGKWATGTGTTTGGAGATTGTTTACCCACAGGTGATTGTTGCATTGGTTTCATGTGAATTGTTTTCACTCTTTGGCCARTCAGGGCCAAGCTGTGTKGGGACTCTGTAAAGAGTCACGAGTTTTTCATTATTATCTTTTTAGCCTTCTGTAAGTATCCATTCTGTATTCTTTGGTATAGTATTCTTTAATATAATATAGTATCATAAAGTAATAAATTAGCCTTCTGAGAACATGGAGTCAGATCCATCATTCCTTCCTTTGTTGGGACATTCCCAGCAGACACAATACAGAATTACTGGCTTACTTCACCAAGACAGTGAGGCAGATGCAAGAAAGCTTCTTCTAGCTCTGTAAATGCTGAGTTCCAAAACACGCCCTTGATTGCCCAGGCTGAGCAGGGTGGGAAAATGCTGTGTCCAAGAAGATCTCAGAAGAAGAATCAAACAGGTTTACATCATCCAGCTTCACAACCTGCCAGGGCAGCTCACCAGAAGCAGCAGGCAGTAACTCAGCCCAGCAAACAGGAGCAATGTCACACTGCTGATCTCAGGATGGGCAAAGCAGAAAATCAATGAGGTGCTTGGGATTTGTGTCAGTGACAGAGCATAAAATAAAGATTTTTTACTTTTTTTCAGCTATTTTCKCAAATTCAGCTGAGATGATGCTCAGTTTATATCCCACCAAGAAAYGAGCCTGAAGATTGAAGTACCCCTTCATATCCTCCAAATTCCTCCTCCTGCTCTCTCTAGCGCTTGCCAGTGCCTGGCCTTTTGTGAATTTCCTTAACAAGTCTCCTCTCCAGCACAGAAGAGCTGCCCTTCAGCTGGATAGTAACAGGGCAAATTGCAGGGCCCATAGGTCCCAGCAGCTTAGAGGGCAACTGARAAAAAGCACAGATCACTCCATTGGCAGATAGAGAACTAATCCTGACAGAAAATCGGTTTTCCATAATATTGTGCATTCTGCAAAAGGAAAGTGAGAGAGGCTGGATGGGGCTCAGACTGTACACAGCAATCCTGGTGTACCATGATATATGTGTCAAACACACAAACACATCTTGAATGCAAGGAGCTGATCTCTGAGCTCGATTCTGGACAGGATCCCTGGATCTATTGGAGAAAACCAGACCTCATCCAGGTGAAGGGACACCACAGACCCTGGGACTGGCTGGAACAGAGCACTGGTCTGTCTCCTCCAGCACCTACAATAGCCAAAAACAAGAGCAAAGAAGAAAAAACTGCAGCTAGAAATAGCTGCTGTGAGGACTATCCCTCACTGAGGACCATTTCACCCTAACCTCATTAAAAGAGGATTGGCATTTATAATAACCCCAAATATTGTTTTCTCTCCAACATTTATTTTTACAGCCTTTCTCTCAGGACTTCACCCACACACCAATAAGGGGCACCACACATCTCTGATTTGCTGTGATGTATTTCAGGGGCAAGCTGCACAGGATAACTTCTCCTTTGACATCGACCCAAGAGGTGTGGTAGGGAGCAAAGAGAAAAAGCATTTCCTTCTTGTCACAGCTGAATCACCAGCAGCAGCTGTGGGTTACAAAGCCTGGCTCCCCTCCCTCCCTGGATATAGGGTCAGGTCCCTTGGTCCTGCAAGCAAACAGTTGAGCCATGGACCTGACAATTAACATGCAAGACAAGGGAGAACCAGGGTTCATTTTCAGCTTGTCAGGACTCACAAAATAAATTACAGAATAAAATCCCAGAATGACAAAATAATGAGCAATTCATTTGAAATGTAAAATAAATAGGTAAATCTCTAGCGAGCTGGCAGGATAAATGGGATTCAGCTGACATTTGGTGATTAAATTAAAGAGTAATGACCTCATGAATAATGGGCTACAGGATTGAATTTGGAGGGCAATATTTTCTTAAGTGGGGGCAGAGGAACAGCACATCCAGTAAGAGCCAAGCTACACTTTTTGCATTATTTTCAGTGCTCTGCACAAACTCCTTGTCAGGACTCAGGACATCCCTCTGGCTGTCCAGGATGGCCAGGATCCCTGCCAGGGAGCTCAGAGATCCTGGCACAGAGCCCAGAACACCTGTGGGTTTGGTTATGACCCGTGGAGCAAATTGCCAACCTTAGATGAAGATCAGCAAGCCACAGCAGTTTAAGTAGAATATTAGTGAAGTTATCATGGGGTGGAAAAGTAGATTTTGGTGTTTTTAGAATGGGGGTTCAGGAGGCAAGATGGAGGGATCTGGGTGTGTCCAGCCTTTCTCCTTCTTCTTCTTGGCCTCCATCTTCTGCTGTGATGGTGGCACTTTTGGATTGGGTTAGAGTAGAAGCTCACTGTCTAACATAGGTGATAGGTATTTGTAGTATGTATTGTATAAATGGCTGTGCCCTGACAGCTCCTGGTTGCTCTTGATGGGCTGCAGCTGCGATGTCCTTCAGTGGGCTGCAGCTGTAGCTAGTCAAGATAACTGAGATAAAAGGGGCTGGGCTGGCTAGTCAGGAGGAGCCTAGGAAAGAGTGAGCAGCTAAAGAAGAAGCCAGTGCTGTGAAGAGCTGCCTCTAAGAGAGCACCAAGAAGGTATGAGACTTGACCTTGTCATCCTTTAGACTCTCGGTGTGATACAACAGGTATTGGAAAGTAATTGTAAACATTGTACATGTAGTTTTTAGTATAAAGACATAACACAGCTCTGGGGGCAGACAGCGTGCCTGGACTGTCTTGCTGAGCAGACCTTAGCAGGGCAGGAGAAAATTTCTTATAGATAAGGAACAATGAACAACCTTGAGACCAAGAAACGAAGAGCTCTGACTCCTCCTTCAAATGCCGGGCTGGGAAAAGAGACTTAGAACAATCTCGGGGTCACTCTGAGCAGCTAGAGACCCCAACAACTCCCCACTTCTGAAAAGCTGCAATGCCTGAGGACACAGCCCTCCTCTGCAAAGGCTCACCACAGCCCTCTCCTCCCAAGGTGTTCAAGTGTGGCCATCCCCAGCTTCCAAGGGGATTCCTCCTCTCCCAGCAGGCACCTGCAGTGTTAGTTCAGGCCGTGAACAGGAGCACAAATCCCACTGCTCCCTTTAGAGGGGGGAATAAGCTAAACCCAGCAGTAATTAAAAAAAWCATTGAGGTATGCATCCTTCCTATCAAAGGCACCTCCTGTGCTCAGAGACCTTCCCATCTCCTGTGCCCCAGCCCCCTGGCACACACTGTCCTCTCTCATGTCAATGCACACCAAATGCAAATCCAGGTTCCCAAGCTCTCCCCTTCCCTCAGCTCCTGATATTATGCTGGAATTATTAGGGGATTATGTTATCAGGGCTTCCATGGCAATGTCAGCTGCTGTTCCTTGACCTGCAGTTCTGAGCTTGGTCTTTTGAGCTGTCACTGATCCCAGCTGCTATTCTGAACAAAATTAATTGGTGAGCCAAGATTCCTTCCCCAGTCTGCTGCTGGCCAYCCTCTTCCCTAAAAACTCCAGGATCCCCAAGGATACAGGGCCAATCTCTCCTTTCTCAGCCAAAACCTTGCAGCCTGGGGAAGGACTTGATTCAGTGAGATCATTTCTTTGTTTTCTTGTGAAAAATGCCTATTTTATGATTGGCTTTTCACAAATATTAAAGTGAATATTATATGTGTTATGTTAGAAAGTTATGCTGTGTTAATTCTCTTAAGTAGTGTGTTAAATATAGTTTTAGGTCATAACAAAATGTTAAAATAGAAACTATGCTATGTAGGATACTTTTTTTAAAAGAGAGGAAYGAGGTRCTCCCACCAAGATAGCAGCCACAGGACACCTGAATCTTTCAGAGAAAATGAATTTATTGCTCCCTTATCAGAARAAATGAACTTCTTTCTGCCTCGCTCAGCCAATTGACCAAGAAAGAGGTGAAAAGTGAAATTTCCTCTTGGTTCAAGTCCAGAAAACCCTGGTTTGAATCAAACAGAACAAAAATACAGACTTTGTTTTAAAACATACTTAAACATTTCAGAAAAACACAAATTCTGAAATCTCGAATATTTATCTTTCTGTCTCACTTCACCTTCCTGTCATCAACTTTGGCTCAAAACTTGATTTTGCAGGTGTGCTTGAAAAAGGTCTCTTTTCCTCAGACCCAGATATGCAACATTGAGGGACAGAGGTCATCCCAAGAGGGGAAAGGAGAATTATTAACTCATCAAGATAACGTCAGTGCATCCAGTGTGGTGAGTATTGCCATAGTTTTGTTTAACCTACTTCACAAAACATAGACCATTTGGTTAAGAACAGTTCCCTTCACTAATACAGAACAAACTTCCTGGTCTAATAATTTCCCCCGCTACAAATCAAAGCAAAGGAGAAGTGTTGCCACAGGCCAATAGATTAARAGCAGAGAAATAAATCAAGACCTACAGAGATATCAAACCTAATAATTCTATTAAGACCAATTTAAGACAATTAAATACTGGTCAGACATCAAAAAGCTAAGTAGCCTGAAGAAGTTGATTTTATAAATTAGCCAATTCATTTAAATCTATGCCCTCAGAAATTGCATTTAATTCTTGCTGCACATCTCAAGCTCCAAACGTTTCCCACTGAAAATCGGAGTGCCAAGCCTGCCCTGCTAGGAGAGGCACTGGGGAGAAGTGCTGCTCTCAATTTCCCTTCACCTTGCATCAGCAAGGACTCAGAATGGCTGAGGAGCCTCAAAAGGTACTTTCCCACATTCCAGTGTAGCACAGAGCCTCTGGACCTGCCAGGAACTGGAGATCAGCTCTCCCAGCTCAGACCCAGAGCTCTACCACTGCTGTTGGCACACTGGTATTTTTATTATAATTAATGCAATAACAATTATTGTGTATATATATATAAAAATATAATTAATAATTAATAAAATAATTAGTGCATTAATGGTGGGAGTTGTTTTGTCTCATTGGCCAATCAGGGCCAAGCTTTGTTGGGACTCTGGAAAGAGTCATGAGTTTTCATTATTATCTCTTTAACATTCTGTAATGCTAGTATAGCGTTTATAAACTATTAAATGCTGACAGTTTATATACAGCACAAACGGGACAGGGCAACTAGAATCAGCTCTTTGAGAGGTTTATTTTCACATCAGTCTCATAACATTGTTTTGACAATGGAGACAAAAAGATGTGACTATCTCACTGCTTCAACAGAATGCCAAAGAAACTTAACATTACAACATAGCATAAGACAGTCTCAGAGTAGGTTTCAGCTAATCACATAGAGAAAAGGCATATTGACAATAGTTCTATCCAATAATCTTGAAGCATACGTAATTCTGGTTAAAACAATAAGGGCTTATTCTCAACACAATAGCTTGTTCATAAAAGCCTAAGCACAGAGCTCTATTCATACTTAACCTTCTAAAATTTACATTAAATAAACTTGTTGCAACTTAGAAGGYGAACTAACATAGGCTWATTGTTCTATTTCTCACGTCTGCACTAACTTAGAAAACTTTTTTTCGCTGCTTTAGCATCTGTTCCCATAACTTCTGCTTAAGGCCTGCTTTCTTAGCTTTCCTAAAACCCTCTGATTTTTATGGATTCCAGCATGTAAGTATCCTTTCTGTATTCTTTAGTATAGTTTAGCRTTCTTTAATATAATATAGTATAATAAAATAATAAATTAGAGAACATGGAGTGAGATGCATCATTCCTCCCTGCCACAGGAGGAATACAATGCATTCTCTCCTTCAGGTCACTCTGACTGACTGCCAAGAGCCAGCAYCACAATTTTCCCACTAACACATGCTCCAGCCTGGCAGCCACAGCACAGCACCCGGTGAAGCCTTTGCCTCCTTCACTCCATGGCAGAGCAACCCCGGGCTCAGCAGCCGAGCTGAGGAGCTCCAGCTCAGCTCCTCCAAGAGGAAATCAGGCCCCAGGTGCTCCAGCAGCAGAGCCGAGCCCAAAAACCCTCTGAAAACCCTCTGTGCTCCACTGCTGTTCTCATCCCTCTTTGCTCCTGCTTCTCCTGAAGCTGGATCCGACTCCAGCAGTGCCCCTCCTGGGGAGATCACCCCACCATCTGCTTGTGAAAAATGCCAATTATATGTTTTTAGAATTTTTAGAGTTTAATAGTAATAAAATGGTTATAGAAGTAGCAATATAATTAGAGTAATAATAATTTGGACAATTAGGATTTAGGACAAYAMRAGACAATAAAAACAAAGAGTTAGGGACAGTCTGGGTACCTCTTTCTGGGCAAAATAAGCCCAAAAAAAGACCCACGTTAACAGAGGATTGACCCTTAGAAGCAACAGCCTGTTGCATATTCATACACCCCATCCATGATGCATAAATTCCATTCAAACACAGGATTCTGTCTGGGCAGTGTCAGCTTCTTCCTCTGAATCCTGACGGGGTCTTCAGGGCTGAGCGAGGCAGGAAGAACTCAATAAGAGAAAAAATAAATTCTCTTTCTCTGAAACATTCAGTGTCCTGTGGCTGCTATCTTGCTGTGAGTCCTTTCTTTAAAAAAAGCATCTTACATAGCATAATTTCTATTTTAACCTTATGTTATGACCTAAAACTATATTTAACACAGTACTTAAGAAAATTAATACAGCATAACTTTCTAACATAACAYRTATAATATTCATTTTATTTCATTTATTCAATTTATTTCATTTATTTATTTTATTCATAATATTTCTGAAAAGCCARTCATAAAATACACATTTTTCACAAGCTCTTCCAGGGCTGTCAGCTGAGTGGGCACTCCAAACAAGCTCAAGGGAAAAGGCACATTGTTTACATGAAAGCCTGGCTCAACCCTTGCATTTAAAATGCTTGTGCTCACTTCTCCCCTTTAAACAAGTGGTGCTACAATAGGAACCCCCCTGGTGATAGAGCCTGATAAAGCAGATTATGTGCTTAAGGTCTGATTCCCACTTGGCACGGCATCAGATCTTAGAGCAGCTGTACAGCAACACCCACTGCAGCACCAGACATATGCCAGCCTTGGCAGGTACACCAAAGCTCCTCACAGCATCCAAGTCCTTTTCTGGAGCTGGATTTGGGCAGAAGATTGCACTTTCAGCACAGCTCCCAGTGCTGCCTGCATGCACTGGAAGGAAGAAGTTCCCTGTCCTTACATGCTTCACTTCAGCACTACAAGGAAGRGACAAGAGCATTTTGATTATAAAGAGCATTTGCAAAGCTCAAAGCACAGTTATTATTATAATTACAGTGCCCAGTGCAGTGTAAGGACATCCTCTGAAGTAGGTCTAACCATGAAAGTGTTGTTTTTAGAGATATCTCTTACCTTACCAAATAGGGACCTTTAAAAAGCTGTTATTTGCTGAATTCTGCATTAGCACATCATCTTCCAGAGTCTCCTCACAGCCTCCTGGAGCAAAGCAAAGCCCATTCCAGTGTATCAAGATGTACCACCAACAACCTTTCCACCTAYTGTATTGCAGGTTTACACTCTGCACATTCAGCAGAAACAGTYATTAAAATACACAAAACATTGGCTCCTTAGAGCCCCAAGATCTGCAGCCTTGACAATTTACATGCACTCATCCCTGCTACGCCCACACCTCGCTGTTGCTACCCCAAATTTTAGTGAAAAGCTTTCCAGGTTTRGCCTGGTGCAACAAAAATCAGCCCCTGGGTGTGAAGAGAGATGGAACAGATGCAGGGTTTTTATTCATAAAGCCTCCCACTCTCTGCCTCCTGGCAAAGCAAATATCCTGCCAAGTCAGTACACACTGAAACCAAAATTAAAATACAGTGAACTAGCCTAAGAAAAAAGGGCTGAAAAGTAATTTCCACAGATGAAGACAGTTAAATGTAGAAGATCCAATTAGGAATGGAGAGAAGGGCTCAGCAATTGGCCTTTTTAAAGGGCTACATTTGCATGCAGAACTGGCAMTGGCAGGACAGGGGAGCAGTGTCACCCTGTTCTTCTAAAGTTCTTCCAAGCCTTCTGATGTTTACATTYTTGTAATGGAGTTTTTCACACACTCTTCATGTAAATAATGATTATTTTACATTCCTTTCTGGAGGAGGASAGAACTGATGGACTGTTGGTTTGACCAGTGTGGCTGGAGAGGTGGAAATTTCATCCTCCAATCCACGGTCACTTTTGGAACTCTGTAAATATCAAGGTCCAGAGATAAATGTGCTTTTCTTTGCCTTGGACATCTCAGCGTTTGAGGGTTGCTCATTTTGTGTCCCATTGTGTCAGAGCAGAGAGTGGGGCTGTCACCACAAGAACTGGCAGGTTTTGGCTCACCCACAAGTGTTAGGGTCTGAATGTAAGGAGCTGAAACCTAACKAGGGTCATTCCAGCGGTGGAAACAGCTCCCAAGCAAATGGGGGAGCTGCTTCACCACAGATTTTCCATGTGCATCTCGGATGGTAGCAGTTTATTGCAGCCCTGGGACACGTGAAAAGGCTCTGTTCGAAGAAGGAGTCAGAGCTCTTCATTTCTCGATCTCAAGGTTGTTCATTGTATCTTATCTATAAAATTCTTTCTCCTGTCCTGCTGAGGTCCATCCAGCAGGACAGTTCCAGGCACTCTGCCTGCCCCTGGGGTGGTGTTCTGTCTTTATACTAAAAACTACGTATAACATGTTTACAATTACTTTCCAATACCTATCACCTATGTTAGACAGTGAGCTTCTACTCTAAACCAATTCAAAAGTGCCAACATCACAGCAGAAGATGGAGGCCAAGAAGAAGAAGGAGAAAGGCTGGACATGCCTAGACCCCTCCATCTTGTCCCCAAAATCCCTATTCTAAAAACCCCACAATCTACTTTTTCACCTAGTGATGATTTTATTATTACACTACTTAAACTTCTGTGGCTTTCACATCTTCATACAAAGCTGGTAATTTGCTCCAGGGGTCATAATCAAACCCACAGGTGTTTTGGGCTCTGTGCCAGGGTCTCTGAGCCCCCTGGCAGGGGTCCCAGCAACTCTGGACAYCCAGAGGGATGCACTGAATTCCGACATGTGCAGGATGAGGCCACTGAAGATCAGGGCTCTGGGCCAAGTCTCCAGAGTAGCTCATTTCTGGCTCTCCATCAATCTTCAGGACAGGCTCATGATAGATGAAGAGCAGAAAGCTTCTCATGGCACCTCCTAATGGTGACAAATGCCACCCAGCAGTATCTTGGTAAACAAAGCAGAGCCTGCCCAGCATCTCAGCTCCCCTGCAGAATGATCTGGGTACCTCTGTCCCCTGCCAGTCACTTCCACTTTGAGTGTAATCCTTCAAACCAGCTGCACCCTTCCCCTTCACAAGGGCAGTGGRTGGCACAGGGGAGCCCTGATCTCAGCCAGGCCAGATGAGTCTCCAGAAAAAGCAATAACACTGTAATCACAAGGCACATTACTCTATCRGCAGGTGAAATCCTACATTAAAAAAAAAACCTTTTGCAGATCACACTTGCCCAGAAGCACATCAGGGGAATGTGAGTGCCCTTGAAAAGTCTGATCCATCTTAGATTGCTCTGGAAGGCCATTCCTCACCCAAGATAAATAGCCCTCTGCTCAGCAGGGCATCAGGGTGTTTACAGATTTTTTTCCCCCCAAAAAGAACATCTACTCCATAAAACAACAATTAGCTGCACTCTGAATTTATGAGTGTAATTTGCAGTGCTGTTAAAGCATGGGCAGCCGTGGCTCTCATGCAATGGTAATTGCATTGCTGTGAAGGGGCCTGAGTAAGGCMCACTGCTGGCTTTTGGGGATTGCTGGAAAAATGAGAGGCTGCTGTTCTTCCTGGAAGAGAACTGCCACCACCTTCACAGTGATACAGTGCACACAATGGTGCCGCTGTCACCTGCAATGAGCTTGTCCTCTTGGTGAGTGGGGAATGCTAGTGTGGTGTAACACACCCTAGAGCTGTAGGAATCATTTTACAATTAGTGAAATATGCTGTTATTATGATATTTCATGAAAAATCCCTTCGCCAGGATTTTTCTCCTGAGAAGCTGAAAAGCCTCAGAAAAGAAATGTAAACAATAATTATCTGGTTACTTGAAATGTGGGTTTAGAAGTTGCTTACCAACAGGTGCATCTTTGATTGGTTCCGTGTGAATTGTTTTTACTTCATGACCAATCCCAGTCCAGCTGTGTCAGGACTCTGGGCAGTCACAGGTTTTTTATTATCATTCTTGTTCTAGCCTTCTGATGTCTCCTTTCTCTTTCTTTAGTATAGTTTTAGTATATCATTATAACCTGACATACAAATAAATCAGCCTTCTGAAAACTTAAAGTCAATTCTCATCTCTCACCTCGTCCTGGGGACCCACAACACTGCAACAATAARTAACCACAGTATTCAACCTCTCTGAAAGTACTATTTACCTTTTTGTCACAAACAAACCAATTCAAAACCATTAAAAGAAAAATCCCGTGTCTCAGCCAGATTCTACGGGTCACATCTTAGTTTATGATTAAAAATGACACATCCTTGTGTTCATAATGTCTTTAAAATATTTGATTCTTGAGGTCCTTGAGTAAAGCCATAAGTAAACTGTCCTGTCCAAAGGCTTCTTCACTTGGTCATGATCTTATTATTTGATGGACAGATACGATGTTAACAACACTATTTAGTTGTAGTTGTAGAATCTGTTTGCATAGTTATAATACCAAAATCAGAGTGCAAAATAGGATATATTTATATCTATAAATATAGATAGTGCTAGGAAAATTAATCCACGAACATCAGAGGTTTATGTCCAAAAAGGAGACAGAGGAGTCCTTTTACTTTATTCGGATAAATGGAGAGGCCATGGGGCACTCCCCTAGGATCTCTCCAATTTTTTGGAGGACGTAGGCTCGCTTTTTATCCTAATTTCCCAGCCACATTTCCCTTCTCTCTTTCCCCATTGGCTGAGAGCCAAGGGATGGTCCTGAGGGCACAGACCCTGACACAGGGAACCAGGATGGGGCTGGCACCAAGTCCTGTCCTGCCAGAGGCAGCTGACTTCCCTCAGCCATGCCTTCCATGGGGCCTGATGAGGCACCAGCAGCACCTGCACCCACCTGGCTGCTCGTGAAAAGGTGGGAACACACAGCCCCCATCCCCCTTGTGAAAGACAGGAAGCCACTCCCTACCCACTTTTCCTCATGCAGTTCTCTGCCCAGATCACYGTGGGATCAYRTTGCTTAATGTTTAAATCTTCTTTCTTGAATCACMACATTGGGATCACATTGGTTGATAYTTAAGTCCCTTTTCCTGAATCCACRGGGTCATACAGTTTAGTATTTAAGCMATTTTTTTCTGAATCACGTYGGGRTCACCAATKGTTSTCATCTTAYTGCAGGGGTTCSATACTGTTGTCTCCTTGTCACAGAAGTTTCACACCTTCTTGGTGTTTCTGGTGGGCATCTCCTCAGAGCACTGACTCTTCTTCACAAAGCAGCCAGCTGACTCCAGTGTGTTAGGGAGTGCCTGTCACACCTGCTCTTGGGGTAAGGGACTGAATTTGTAACCAAAACCAACCCATTTCCAGCCTTGGCAATTTCCCAGCAGCAAGGTCAAGCATAAACCCTCCCCTACCTGCAATCCCCAACTCCTCATTAAAGGAAACACATTCCTCCTTCCCGTGGATGCTGCATTTTTTGTACCTGTCAGGCTGTGACCCAGAGCCTTCCTGGTACTTAATAACAACAGGTTTCACCAGAAATTTTGGCCTCATCATAAAAATTAGGGCTGGAGATGACAGGAGGTTCTTGCTGCCATGTGCTGTCAGTGCTGCTGTCCCTAGCAGTGCTGCACCTGTGTGCAGTGTGTGTCCCAGACATCTTTTATGAAAAATCCTTTCCTCAGGATTTTTCCTCCTGAGAAGCTGAGAGGCCTCAGGAACAAAATGTAAACATTGATTATCTGCTGCTGTGGAATGCAACAGGTGCATCTGTGATTGGCCCATGTTGATTGTTTCTAATTAATGGCAAATCACAGTCCAGCTGGCTCAGACTCTCTGTTCAAGCCACAAACCTTTGTTATCATTCTTTCTTTTTCTATTCTTAGCTAGCCTTCTGATGAAACCCTTTCTTCTATTCTTTTAGTATAGTTTTAATGTAATATATATAATAAAATAATAAATCAAGCCTTCTGAAACATGGAGTCAGATCCTCGTCTCTTCCCTCATCCTCAGACCCCTGTGAACACGGTCACAAGTGTGAGCACTCCCAGATGAGGGACTGAGGGGCTYTTCCACTGCTGCATCAGCTCAGTGGGGTCCTGGGAGGAGCAGGACAAGCCTTTGGTGCTGCAGCACAGGACAGAGGGACAAAACCTGCACCAGAAGTTCATGGCAGACACTGCGTGCTGTGGGAACTGCGGTGCTGCAGGAGCAGGCAGGTGAGCCCCATCCTCGTGGAGTCAGCTCAGGGCGATCTTCATACACTGGAGGAAGCACAGCATGAAATGGAGGAGTGAAAGGCTTCCACAAACCATGGCTAAAGCTCTTGTTCTGGTCAGTCCTCTGCAGAACCTGTGTGGGTTCCTGCACTGCCTTTCCAAGCTCTCCTGGATGTGATAATTTGGCTTCAAGAGGCCCAACTTCAGCAGCAGAAACAGACAATCCTGTGCACTTCAGGAACTGGCTCTGTGCCCTCATCCCCTCTGCACTCCTTGCACAACACAGATGCTGTCAGTGCACTCTGGTTTTCAGTCAGTGTACATGAACAGTAACGTGRTGATGAGTGAGGGATCCAAACGTGCGAATGTCAAAATCTTTTTATTTACAACAGTCTCCAAAAATCAAGGAACACTGAAAATAGTGAGGGTAGGAGACAACTTACAAAAGTGACACGCATACATCAGGAATTGTGCTACATCACTCTGAGAACTGACACTCTAGGGTCTGCACACAACGTGGTGGAATGGCAGTGCCCTCCCTCCCACTGTCCATGGGGTGCTCACACTTCTTCCCCCTTGTATTTTGTACCATCCTTCCTCCCATTTGTTCTGCTTCTGCCTCCAATCCTTTCTTTTCCTCCAGATCTGCTTGTTGCTCTGCCTCCAGCCATGGTGACTGTCCCCACCTCCCCTCAGCAATTGCCCAAAGGAAGAGCAGAGAAGAAAAAGCCAAAACCCTCTGCCCTCAGGATGGAGACAGGCATTGAAAGATGCCCAGCTCTGGGACCCTAGGTCCTAACCCAGGGCAGAGTAGTTAGTAGAAGCCTCTGAAATATCTGTAAACTATGGCTTACACACTGTCAGGGGTGAGGAGTGATTTTGGAAATAACCAAGACACTGAATTTGTCCTGCCTGGCTGCAAATCAGTCTGCACAGCTTCCTTGGTGGACAGTGTGGGAGGATGTATTTGTGTCATGGGCTTAAACAAAAAGCCTTTCATAACCTTCCAGAAGGGCAGGCTGCTCTGCCACAGAAATTCAGTGCAGGACAAGCTCAAAGTCTTAGCTCAAAGATTTAGACACTCAAAGACTTAGACACTGCAGCATCCCAGTTTGCTCCAGTGGAGGCAAAGCCAGGGTCTCTGCAGACCTTTGCCCCCCAACTATTCTATCAATGGTCCCAGGAGCTCTCCAAGTGTCAACATGTCCTTCTCCTTGGGGATATTTCTCAGGCTACCTTTGCTATGGCATATTTTCAGATCCAGCAGGAATTGAGAAACACAGTCCAGCTCAGCCACCGATTCTTTTCCCAATGTGCAGCCTTGGCAACTCCTGAGGTCAGCAGCCAAATCTGATGCCCCAGCTGCCCAAACCCAGCACCTCAAGAGGCACCACAAGATAAAGAAACAAACAGAGCAAGGAATCGTGGATCTTTTCCTTCCTCTGATGCTGATCTCTGCACAGCACATCAACTTTGTCCTGTCACAGACATCTTTTATGAAAAAATCCCTTCCTCAGGATTTTTCTCCTGAGGAAGCTGAGAGGCCTCAGGAACAAAATGTAAACAATGGTTATCTGCTGCTGTGGAATGCAACAGGTGCATCTGGGATTGGCCCGTGTTGGATGTTTCTGATTAATGGCCAATCACAGTCAGCTGGCTCAGACTTTCTGTCTGAGCCACAAGCCTTTGTTATCATTCCTTCTTTTTCTATTCTTAGCTAGCCTTCTGATGAAATCCTTTMTTCTATTCTTTTAGTATAGTTTTAACATAACATATATCATAAAATAATAAATCAAGCCTCCTGAAACATGGAGTCAGATCCTCGTCTCTCCCCTCATCCTCAGACCCCTGTGAACACGRYCACACCGTTCCTCCKGAGCAAAGCTGATGTGGGCAGGGCTGTTGTGAGCAGGGACTCTTTCTCTGAGTGTCCACAGTGATGGGGAGCCCTGGACTCACTCAGCAGCTCCACTGAAGGCAAAGAGCAGTGACACCAGCTCTGGGCATGAATCTCAGAGCTGCAGCACCAAGGAGCAGCATCCTGCTGCTGCTGCCCTGCACTGAAGGGAGAGAACTTCTGGGCAGGACAAGGCCCACTCTGTTTGGCAGGAGATGGCATAGYTCCAGAATGACCCCCTCCTGAAACACCAACCTAACTTTTCAGAGGTTGAGCCTCAAACCAGGATTTACCACAAATAAAGGAGTGGGCAGTTAATAGGCACATTCCATTGCCAGGTGCTAACTGAAAATTCCTGTGTGCTTTTTAATTGCACAAAGATCATTTTGAAATGGAAAATCAGAGCATTTTCTTCCAAGTAAGGCTGATCTTTCTGTTTAGAAACATCAAAACTGAAAGCTTTGTGAGAAGCTGTTTAACTCCCTGTCTTCCTCTGCCTAAGGAAACTCTCAAGACTTTTCCAGCCACTTCCAGTCCTGATTCTGTGAGCACTTTAGGCATGAACATCTAYCATGGAGAAGGCTGAACCTTGTTTAGCAAGACAACAGGGCTCAGGAGATGGTCTGTGAGACAGAGGAGTCATCAGGGAAAGAAGATAGGCAAAGATGTGGGAGGAATCTTTTAAGGTGAACATCTGCTCCTGGAACAGCATCAAACAGGTGAAGCCTTGCTTTTTATTGCTATGAGCATCTGCCTTGGAGCACCAATTCCCAGCAGGGCTGTCAGCTCTGCCTCCACACTGCTCAGATAAAGCCATCCCTTTCCTTACCTCTGTAATTTATGAGCATTCTGCAATCACAAGGATGACACTGCCTACGTGGACATGTCTGCATCTGCCACTCATTTGCTGTCTCCACAGATGCCTGGGGAGATCAGGGTGTTTTAAGCGTTTTGCAGAAGGCTGGGCTCCAATTTTAAGTCTTTGTCACTCCACTGCATGAGGAGAAAGCACCCTGAGCACAGAGCTGTGCAGGGTGAAACAGTGATGGGGCAAATGTCTAGTTAGATCTTAAATGTCATGGCTGTGTTTAATCAGGGCCTCAGGTTACAACATTCACCGAGTCCTTGCAGCATAAATCACCTGGGATTCTCTACTGGCTCTTCTGCCATGCTGCTACACYTGGTCCAAGTTCCTCCTCCTCTCCTTGCCTCAGTTTCCCTCCTGGAGGGGCTCCTCAGCATGCCTTTGTGAATAATTTGCATTTATCTTGGTCTCCCCTGTTCCTTCTGAATTGTTCTAGCTATTGCACTCCCAGCATCACTTTGGGCAACAAAAGCCAAGGTGATGCCCTGCTCCTGCTAGAGACCACCAGTCCCTCTGCACAGAGGGAGCCTGGGCTGGCTGGAGAGGAGGAGAGACAATGACAGCTTGTCCTTTTCCATACCTGCTTCAGGAAACAGGATGGATCCTGTCAGGTGCCAAGAACTCTTTGTTATTTTTGTCTGCAGATCAGAGACACTGCCAGATCAGACCCAAGAAACACACAAGGTTTTCCTTCACTTTAAAATTAATCTTTGCTTCCCCACAGTGGCTGAATGGATGTTCCCAGCATGGCATGTCCAGATTAACACTGCAGGTGGGGAGTTTATGGAGCCTCTTTACAGTGAGCACAGACATAGGATACCAGGGGCTTACATAGGCTTTCAACYTCACAGGATTCAAAGCACATCTGTGCCTTTTCTTAAAGGCCTTTAAAGGTTTCTTCATACTTATAGAAGGAGGAAYTTCCTCTAATGGTGCCCTCAGCACCTTACTCTCTTATCTGCTGACCTGGAAGCATCCATCAGCTTTAATCACCCAGAAGAGGTTTGAAGTGTTTTCTAAGTTCAAGTCAAGCTACAAGCCAGAGAATCCTTGGCCACAGTGCTAGGGACACCTTGCCATCCCCTGCAGCACCTGCACAGCCACACAGCTCCATGGGACTCTATGGATATCACAAACACTCTTGCCCTGTCCAGTCACTGCCACTTAGGAGAGCTCAGGGCACCACYAGGAGTTAAATCTGGAGCATAGACACAGAGAACAGCATGGCTTACAGATCAAGGATGGGGCTAAACTGTGCACAGCAGCCATCAGAGCAGCACAGCTTGAGGGGAGTCAAAAATCCTTTCCAGAACTGTGGCAKYCACATTCTCTGRAAAATCCCTTCACCCAGGATTGTTCTCCTGGGAAGCTGAGGAGCCTCAGAGAAAAGGAAAACAATCCTTATCTCATTTGCTTCTGCTGTGCTGTGCTCACATGTGGGATGTGTTTRGAGATTGTTTACCCACAGGTGATTGTTYCATTGGATTCTGCTGGGAGTTGTTTTCACTCTTTGGCCAATCAGGGCCAAGCTGTGTCAGGRCTCTGGRRAGASTCAGGAGTTTTCATTATTATCTTTTTAGCCTTCTGTAAGTATCCTTTCTGTATTCTTTAGTAYRGTATAGTATTCTTTAATATAATATAGTATYATAAARTAATAAATTAGCCTTCTGAGAACATGGAGTCAGATTCATCATTCCTGCCTTTGTTGGGACATTCCCAGCAAATACAAGACAGAACCATTTATTCATGGGCACAGGGTTCATTATGAAGGAGCTGGTGCAGATTAGAGGTAGTTGCCAAGAAAACATTTCACACTTTGCAGAAAGGGGTAACTCAGAAGCTCCATGGGATAGCAAGGAGAAACCAGGCCACTCATGCTCTGCTCTACTCACATTCTCACTGCCCTCACTGCCTGTAGCAGGATTACTCTGGAGTCCACCTGTAAACAATAAGAACTTTTCCAGCTTGGGGAACCTTGGGGAACCTACTTTAGAAACAAGTATTTGATCCAGTTTCACAGGGATGACAATGTGAGGGTGTAAGACTGGCAGGGATCAAAGCAGGGATGCACTGAGCCAAGGAGAAGCAGCTCAGTCTCTCAGCAGTGCAGGCCCCACAAACTGGCTGGCAATGGGGTTGGACTTCCTGGAAGTTTCATCTTAAAAAGAGGGGTTGATCCAGACAGAGAACACAAAGCCACCAGGACATGAAATCTGTAAAAAAATTGAGTCAGGCTGCTTCCTGGCCACATTATTCTGTTGGCACCCTTGTAAATAATGGCTAATGCATCTCCCAGTGGGCCTGGCCCTCCCCTTCTGCCAAGAATCAGATGAGCTGTGCATTAATGCACACTCAGCTATTTCAATTTTAAAAACACGAGAGAACCAGTGATGCTTAAAATGTACCTGTTAATGGCACCAGTTTGTGATTTCATTTTAGTTTAATATCAACCATCTGCTCAGAGCAGACAGCAGCTGCAGCTCTGGCGCCCGTGGGTCTCCACTGAGGAGGGTGYCTGTGAGCTGCCACAGAGGATGCTGTGCACACCACCAGGAATGGGCTCCACCTTGTCCTCAGGCCAAGAGCTGACTGCTGTGACCAAAGAGCTCTGCAGGGACCCCAGGGCTCTCTTTTCTCCCCATCAGGAAGAGCAGATCAGTGACGGGTGAGGTGACATGGGGGGACTGGGCATTGAAACCGCCTTGACCTCACTACTGAGACGAGGGAGAGGAGGGCAGGCTGCTGAGGGCACCAGCTGCTTCCTGATGGCTGCTGGCAGACACACGAGACCCCAGCACAAAGTCCCCCCAGCAGGAAGGGGAACGCTTTCCCCCCAGCACCCTCTCTGAACCATGAAAGCAGGGCCACTGCAGGCAGTGCCACCCAACAGCTCTGGTTTGGATCCCAAAGTGACWCTCAAAAGAGCTCCTGCTCAAGTTCACTGCTGCTCTGGCATGGGTATAGGGCCTGGCAAAGGGATCCAGACAATGCTGGCCTGTCCARCAGCTCACTGCTGTTCTTGAAGGCTCAAGTAAAGAGGCACAGGCTTGGTGTGGGAGCAGGACATCACCCAAGAGTCATCCTTACGATTCTGACCTTGGACAGGGGAGGGGAAGGACAGAGGGAAGGGTTTTTGAAAGGATCAGATGACCTTCCCAAATTCTCCCATTTTAGCCTTGTGGGTCCAGAAAGCCCTGTTTGATAAAAATAAATTAAAAGAAAAGAACAAAAGAAAGCAGAAAGAAAACTGAGAGAAGGAAACCTCCTCCTCTCCTATTCACGGGCTGAGGTATTCCCTGGGCAGCCCTCACTTTCCATCACCCATCCATCACTACCTAAAATAAATACAAGTTTCGAGCAAAACTCATTAGAAAATAAAGTGCATCTGCAATTGAAAAACTTCATGAAAAAAGGGACTTTTTTTTTCCTCTTTTTTTTCCTTACAAAAAATATTCTTTAAAAAGAAAAGGAAAAAAACGAAAGGAGCAACGTGGCTCTCTCGGCCTGGCGTCTAGAGGGCTGTCCCATTGGGTCTAGAGGGCTGTCCCATTGGGGAGGGGGATCTTATATCCACTCTTGAGCAGGGCAAGGCAGATGCAGAGAGCCAGCAGGCCAGCCAGGAGCACGGCCAGCAGAGCCTTGAGGCAGGAGGCGCTGCTGCGGGTGAAGGTGCCGGGCGCCATGGTGCTCAGCAGGGCTGTGCTCACAGTCAGCGTGTACAGGATGGACACCCCCGTGTTGAGGGCCACGATCTTCCCGAACTTGGCAAAGGGGGCAATGATGCAGAAGAACAGCGGGAYGGTGGCAATCAGGGTGGTGGTGGCGCTGGAGACGATGGCCACCCCCACGTGGCGCACGGCTTCCAGCGTCCTCCACTGCCGGCACGCCGTGGGGTCCTGGGGAGGGACAGCACGGTTAGTGTGACACGCACAGGGGGCTGGTTCACTGGTATTGTAGGGTTTGAGAGGGTGGCCTAGCTGATAGAATCCCAGTCCAGGACAAAGAGGCTGCTGGAGTGCAGCTCAGACATTTAGTGCAGTGCTGTGCAAAGAGCCATAGGGTTACAATCACACAAGGTTGGAAGAGACCTCCAAGATCATCCAGTCCAACCTGGGCCCTAACACCTCACCCAGACTATAGCACCAAGTGCCATGGCCAGGCTTTTTTAAACACATCCAGAGATGGTGATTCTGCTACCACCTCCCTGGGAAGAGCATTCCAGTACTTTATTATTCTTTCAGTGAATTTTTTTTCCTAATATCCAACTTATACCTTCCCTGCCATAGCTGGAGACTGTGTCCTCTGGTTCTGCCAGAGACTGACCCCACCTGTCTGCAACCTCCCTTCAGGAAGGTGTAGAGAGCAATAAGGTCATCCCTAAGCCTCCTCTTCTCCAGGCTAAACAGTCCCAGTTCCCTCAAACATTCCTCACAGGGTTTCTATTCCCAGCCCCTCTCCAGCCTCATTGCCTCCTCTGGACATGCTCAAGTGTCCCAATGTCCTTCCCAAACTGAGGGCCCAGAGCTGGACACAGCACTCCAGGTGTGGCCTCATCAGTGCCAAGTATAGGGGCAGAATGACCTCCCTGCTCCTGCTGGCCACACCATTCCTGATCCAGGCCAGGAGCCATTGGCCTTCTTGGCCACCAAGGCACACTGCTGGCTCATGTTCAGCCTGCTGTCAACCAGCACCCCCAGGTCCATTTCCACCTGAACACTGTCCAGCCACACCGTCCCCAGCTTGTGACATTGCAGGGGATTTTTGTGGCCAGCTCAGCAGAGACAAAGGCTGCTGGATTTTGTGCCTCCTTTCCACATCAGACTGATTGCTAGGCCTGCACCACACAGGCACTACACCTGGCATCAGAGATCCCAGGCTTTTGTGGTCTCCATCTTTCCAAGGAGACAAATGATGTTAACAAGGCCAGGGGTGAGCTGGCGGTTGGTCCAGCAGAACAATTTCCAGAGGTTACAGAATTAGTGCAGAGCTGTTTCAGCACAGACTGTCTTCACTTGCACATGAAAACAGGTTGCTTTGGACACAGCTGTGGCCAGCAAGAAAGGGACAACCATGTGGGTTGGGAGCCCTCACCTGAGTGTACTCAGGCACACAAGCTCACAGTCTGGGGCAGTCAGCTGGACCAGCAGCAAATACCAAAGCCCAGGGATGCTCTGAGGGTGCCAGGATGTCACAGACTTATTTTCTGAAAAGTCCTTTTGACAGGATCTTTTCTCCTGAGACGCTGGGAAGCTTCAGCTTCCCCATGTTTTGCTGCTTTGGAATGTGTTTTGGAGAATTGTTTACCCAGCATGTGAGTTGTTTTTACCTGATGACCAATGACAGCTGTGTAAGGCTGTGAGCAGTCACAAGATTTTATTAT